>JBBMOE010000043.1:1213072-1687938 GCA_037975065.1 Chaetodon trifasciatus | reverse complement strand
TCTCTCTCTCTCTCTCTCTCTCTCTCTCTCTCCCTCTCTCTCTCTCACAAACACACTGGAACAGAAGGGCTGAGAGAGTCGGTAGCATCATTGGGCTCACAGAAGCAGAAGTGTTGAACAGAGGTATTACTATGACTAAAACATGTGAATCTTTAAAGCTCCTTTCCTGCAGCACTGGACTGCTGTTCTTCTCTCCATCACATGTACTCATACACCTGTCACCACCACACACAGCGCAGCACAGCAGTATGCTTTACCTCACAGTGGCTGTGCTCCAGGGTGCTGTTCAGAGATGTTTTTGTCTCTGGACTCTTACCTTGGTGTTCTTCTCTCTTTTCTTCTTCATGTCAAGATTTTCTCTCTTGGCTTTTTCCTTCTCCTTCTCTCTAGGGGTATTTTAGTGTGTGTAGTTTCGTGCTGGGGGCGGTTATGAGCAGGAGCTTGTCTTCTCTGACTGACAGCTTGCAGTACACAGTGCTGAAAAGAAGGTTTCAGCTGAGGGTTATGTTTTTTTAGGAAGGAGTGTTTTTCCACCAGCAGATTGTTTGGGTGGCAGCCAGATACAGTATCTCCAGTGTGTGCCAGCTCGAAAAATACAGGAAAATAAAAAGGTGTTTGTGTCTGTGTGTCTAATGCTTGCATATCAGTTAAACAGGTTAAGGACTTCGGACATAAACATTTATAGAATTGACCAGGATTAATCAGACTGACTAGTATGCTAGTGTGCTGGAAAACTGATGAACTATAATCGTCACATAACAGCAGACTGCTTTCCAGGCTCAGGCGATTGCTTATTTCAGCGTAGACTGACAGCACTGCCAACCAAACCTTCAAGTAACTCTGAGTCTCCATGTTCCTGTCGTTCCTGTCCTCACTTTTAGATTTTGTTTTGACGCTGCATTTCACTCTGCATGCATTAACAAGATTAACTTTTAAGTTGGTTAGTTTTGCATCGGGTTGGCCCGTCATATCCATAGCTCTTAAATTTGATTCAGCCTGTTCAATCCTCTTGGAGCTGAATCCCACAGGCTTTAGTTTGTTTACAGTGATTAATTTACACTGCAAACAGATAAATTCCCCTAAATTACTACATAATCTCCCTTCAAGAGAGACAGTTGATTGCTTATTGTGGCGTGTGTGTGTGTGTGTGTGTGTGTGTGTGTGTGTGTGTGTGTGTGTGTGTGTGTGTGTGTGTGTGTGTGTGTGTGCGCCTCCGTGCTTGTGTTGTGTGAAACAGAGAAATGTAGAGGTTTGGTGGGTGGTGTCTGCCTTGGCAAGACACAGGAGGAGATTCCAAGTGAATGTATGTGGAAGTCCATGAAGATTCATGTGTGAATACATTGAAATGAAAGTGTTGTTTCAAAAGAAAGTTTATTCTGCACACTGAAGTGTACATTGTAAAGATTAACTTTGCTTGGGGGGAGAAAGGAGAATATGAGGCCAGGAGAGTCATAGATGGCAGTACAGATGAGTCTAGATGTATAGGAGTGAAGGGACCGAACAAGCCAGCTGTAAATCTGCTCTGTCATGAGGGAGGCAGTGCTGCTGCTGCTGCTGCTGCTGCTGCAGAACTGTTTTCCTTTCTTTTTTGCTCACTCTAACTTGCATGGAAACTGCATAAACTGCTGACTCAGAACCCTCAGCCCCTAGACATACACTCTACACCCCCCCATCCAACTGACTAATTAGTCATAACTCAGAAATTAGGAAACTAAGGCAAGCATATTCTGAGAATACAATCGTCAGTAATACACACAATTGAGTGGTTCTCTTGAACCAGGCACAAGACCCAAAGCTATAGTTTTGCTTTAATTCACCCATTAGTGGCTGTTAGCTGGTCTAGCTAAATTGGAAACACTTCCACCTCTCAAGTGATAGACATGGATGTAGATGATATTCAAAGACAGAGAGAGGGAAAGGAGACATTTATTAATAAATGATAACCGTAATAATAACCAAGCCCAGCCTGAGCCTGACAGTTGTGGGTCAAATAGCAGAAGTCAGCAGGTTTTATTTAAGAAATGAGGATATCTACAGCACATGTTTATGTTCTACCTGTAGAGGAAAAAGCTTGGATCTCTGGCTTCCCTATCATTGCACTGAGCTGTAGACCTTCTCAGCTAATTTGCTCCTCTCAGGGCTTGCTTGGCCTTCTGTTTCTATATTGGTTCTTTCATTATGGGAGGCAGTGATGCATGTGTGTGGGGCTCAGTTAGCCCAGCTACATTTCAAATGTCAGTGAAGTCTACTTTGTCCAGAGTTAGCCTTTTTAGGTTAAAGCCTTTGATTTACTGTGTATGTTTACCATTTACATATTCAGTCTTGATTTCTCTTTCTCTTTTACATGTTAACGCTCAGCATGACTGAGCTGTGCACACATCATATGAGACATTCAAATGCTTCAAGGGCTGTTTTCTGTTGTCCATATCACTTTCAAGCCACACCAGTCTGTAGTTTTGTATGGCATTTCCAGCAGTCTTGTATTAAATTACAAGGCAGGTCGCAGCTGAGACAAGTGAGAAATCTGGATATTAATTCTGTATATTTAAAAAAGTGGAGCAGTGAAAAGGTCACACAGTTCATCGCACAGTGCTGGGAAGCACAGAATGCTAGACTTCAGCATCCCATTGCTTAGATATTTGTGCTTAATAGTGGATTATGTTGCTTAGTGTCTGACTATATTTCTGTAGATAACAGGTGAATGCAAAAAAATGAGGTACTAGTTGTAAGGAAACTGAAAATGGTGTAAAAATATAAGCAAAAAGAGAGAGCATGGGTTAGAATGATATTAAAAGCTGAGCTCAGATCAAGAGAAACTCAACTACTTGAGAGACTTCCCAGAGTCTTAACCAAAAGCAGATTATTTAGGACTCTGGAAAGAGTTGTTTCTACACTGTACAACACTATAAAACCCTCTGAAGAAGGAAATCTCTCAACAGTAGCATTAATGCACATACAGTGAATATTATTTACTGGTGTGCCACAATGTCTAATACTACTATAAATCTGTCAAATCTTCTACAGTCAATCTTTTCATTTAATCCAGAGATGTAATCAACCTTATCATCCAAAATCAAAAAGCTGAAGAGTGATTTCTGAAGTTTGTCATATGAATGGATTGATAAATGCAGTGCCCTACATTAGCGTTTCTCAACTGCAGTGCCATCTGGCTTCAACAGGGGTGCAACATTTAGATACTGCAGGCGCATTAAAAACTGTTAGAAGAAACTGAATATGCTGGTCATTAGACATTTCTTACATCATCAAAATCTGTCTTACATGCCACTTTCCTCATGTCACAGCATCATGGTCAGTGAATGACCATGTCACTGCACACTATGTGAATAGCATACAGTGTTTTTCTTTTCATTACTGCATGACGCATGCAGAGTTATGAAAGGCTGACTGTGAATTGGTTGAAGCACACAAACTAGCATGAAATGTTTTTTGAAAAGAATAAGATAACTGAATCTGAGCCATCAACTTTGTCATCCAATGGCAGCCCAGCAGTGAGGGTAATTGAAACCTGCAGCAAGACAATGATGACAGCTCTATGTTGTTGTTAAATGACAGTCTTTAATATATGAGGCCACTTAATGTTAGAATGAAATTTTGCTTAGGGAACAAAACAACAAAACAGCCTTAGCCTTAACGTCAGGGTTGAGTTCTGATAGATGTTTCTATTTTGGATCTTGTTCCTGGCTGGCAAAATCCCCAGATTTGTTAGTCTTGCTACCAGCAAACCTCTCACCAAAACGTGTCTCGTCGTTTTTCAGGTTACAAAGATTTTACCAGCAAAAATAACAAACACCACCACCTGTGACTGATTCATGTTAATTCTGTAAATAAAACTTTTGGCTGTGTGCGTGCTGTAAACTGGCTCAGCCAAAGATTGTTCATGAGGGAGTACACTCATCATTCTGGAGAGTTCGGTGACCCAGTGGTTAAACATGTACCATATTATGGTAACATCTCTGGTTTGATTCCGGCTGGGTACCTGTGTTGCATTTCATTCCCTCTCTCCCCCATGTTCCTCTTTGTCATTGATACTGTCAACTGCTCAGTAAAGGCAAAAACAAACCTTCAAGAGGTTTAAGATTTACTTCATTGTCCCATATTGTAGGCAGTTTGGGTTGGGCTTCCACCCCTGCAGCATCCATTAAAAAACATTCCACATATATAAAACACAAGGGTAAGTCAGCTACAAGGAACAAGACACATAACTAAGAACAGAATAAAACATACAATAAAAAAGAAGACATACCCTGATGTTAAACAGATAAAACCTATAGTACACATATACAATAAAATGGACAGAAAAAAAGGAAACACTGTTTTGAAAAACAGTAAAAACACACAGTCCAAAGTCCACAAACACTTCTGTTAAATCTCTCTCTTAAATTTATGGTCATCAAAATTATAAGATGACCATTTTTTAAATTGTGAATCAGAATGAATGTCAGTTGGCTACATTTGTTATTTCTATGTGTCAACACTTTCACTCAACACTTCATATCCTCTGCTGCAAATCTTATTTTCAGGTTGGATCTATAGGCTGTTGACATTCATCTGGGAAAAATAGTTCTGTTGATGTTTTCTTAGTTAACAAAACATCATCTAAGTTCTAGTTTTAGTTATATTTAACTCTTTCTTGCAAATGTGAAAAGCTAAACCTGATAAGATTTGATAAGAGATTTGAAAGGATGCAGATTCTCTTCTGGGATGTGTCGGTTCTTCAAGGACTTCCTCCCCATTAAACATGAGGACATGAGATTAAGGCTGGCAAGCTGTCAGGATTCAGTTCCCTGAAAGAAAAGTAACTTTCTGCCAGGATGTAGTCAGACCAGTCACTTTTACCTCCTGCAACTCTTTCTCTCTTTTCACTCTGCAGGTGGTTACAGCAATTGTAGAATCGGGGAAGAATATGTCAGCAGAGCAGAAGAAGATGGATCGCTGCCCTCTGCTCTATGAATGGCACAAGAAGCAGTACATTGGTGCTGCCCATGGCATGGCTGGCATCTATTACATGCTCATGCAGGTAAGACAGTTCAAGAGGCTGAATGGGTCCACTGGTTGGCTGTCGGTGATCTATTAACCTGACACGCCAGATGGTTTATTAGAGAGAACCATCTGGGAAGTAGTCCATGGAAGCTGTTTGGAAAAGGGCAAGCACTTTAGAAAAAAAACTTGGCAGATGATTGGATAAACCATCTGTCTATGACTGTCTATCACAGGCTAACTTCAACCAGTCAGATCAAGGAACCATATGACTTAGTCGAAGAGCAAAGCTCTTGCCAAAGGCAGTCGGGAGAAGAGCCAAAACATCTTTTCCATTGAGAAAAGCCTTCAGTTCTGTTCTTTGCTCTTCTTTCAATGAAAAAATACTCTCCAGTTTTGATATAACTGATGCTGCAGCAGCATCAACGCCCTCTTTAGGAGCGGCCATTGGTGTTTTCAAATGAAAACAACACCCGGCCGTAGCAGCCAGTAGTTCCTCATAGGACGCTGATTGGTCCAGTCTGCTGTTGTTTGATCACAAGAACATTACTTGAAGCCTGTCGAGATGGATTCTCAGCTGAAATCACAGTTTGTTTAACATGGTGTTGACACAGCTGTGTTGAAGGTGGAGATGTGACAAGATCATAAAAAGCCCGAATTGCCTGTGTAAGGATGCAGTGAGGGGATAGTGTGTCTGTCTCAAAGACCTAGATCCTAATAGTTCTGCAGCTTTGGCAAATGTTTTCATGCTAGTCCAGTCAATCAGTCTCCAATTGGTGATGAAATTTTTCAATGTATTAGGCGTTAACAAAACAAGGCCATAACAAAAGAACATTTAATCAATTAATAAACATCACATCTCTTGTGATTGGGCCAGCATGAAACAGAGGCAGACAAGGCTCAGACAGTTAGTCCATATTTCTTTCTCACTCAGACATATTCTGACAACTGCATTTTACACCATTTAAATGGTGTCCTGGAATAAATTAGACACTTTCTGTATCTGCAATGTAAGAGTTGATAGCAAATTCTCTGGTGTGACGTTAGTCTGTGAACTCAGCAACAGCAACACAACGCTCTTCAGAGGTTTACATTACCATGATGTCAATAATATGGAAATACACCACATTAAAACCAAATTCTTGTGGGACAGGATCCCTGTGAATGATCACCATTTACACAGTATGTTCAATATCACTAACAATTTATTAAGAGAAATTTTATTTCAAAATAGAATGTTACACTTCATAACGTATTGTAGCCTGTATGACAGGAGTCCTCAACTACATTTGTCCAAGGGCCAGAACTTTTCTAAGCAGACAGTGAAACTTGGACATTCCAAGATAATTTGATGCAGAAAAATGCTCTCAGACCTCCACCAAGGAGGCAGTCAGTGTTCACTATAAAACCCACAGCTCAGCTACCAATGAATGAGTCCTTATATCAACTGAAAACTCCTCATCAAGATCCCAGGAAGCAAACAAAAATACTCAGATGATTGAGAGTGAGTACACCATTTGACCAACAGAAATAAACCCAAGGGAGGCCTCTTGTGTCTAATAGACAAGCTCAGAGATTTCTCTGACAACTGTGGAGTTACCTCCCATAGTCCAACCAAAATGCTGTTGTCAACTGCAGCAAATGTCCAGCCTTGGAGCAGTGCACTGAGTTATGGGCTGGGTCCAGGAGATGCAGACCTAGATTTGAATTTGAGAAACCCTGAAGTAGACTAATATATTGACTGTTACGCTATTGATACTGGCTATTGTCAGAATTAGGTCTACATTTCCCATAACCCTTGTTGCAATAAAGCTAGAGGTTAGATCCTCTTGGAAATGGTCTGTTTCATTTATGGTGATGGGTCAGAATGGGTTTAAGATGTATGGATGCTTAATTGTTAGCCACATAGACCATTTCAGTCATTAAAGTCTTGTCATATTTGGGAACAGAGCTATGTTTTGAGTAGTGGACTCATGCCAGGACTCAGTGCAGCAAGAAATATTAATCAGTAGGTCAGTGGTGTAATGTTGGTCTAATGTCTGGTGTAGAGTCTTACTGTCCTGGGCTGAGAGCCAGTGGAAGAGCTGCTAACTCCCACAGCCTCACATCACACAAGAGCTGTTGGCAGCTTAGCTAAATCAGTTCTTTTCTGAGATTTGATCAAACGGTTGCATGCTAATGAGTATGAAATGGAATTCAGTTTGCCTGCATGCTGGGGTTACTGCACCTTAAAGTGATGTTAGCTTTATTGTTAACAGCTATGAACTGGATCTCAGGTGAACAGCCCGAGCATGTTACATGTGCAGTATCTTTGGGGGAGAAGTGAGTTTACCCTGTCATTTAATTATTTTTCATTTCTTTCATCAGAGAGAGCAGTCAATATAGTGCCATTAAATGACTTCAACTTGTCATTGAAATCAGTCCACAGTGTACTGCGTTGTGTCTCCCTCCCATTTGTTGATGTGCTGAATAACATACTGAACTCTTTTCTGGAAATTAATAATTCATCTCTGCATCAATCTCTGGCTGTGTGTTGAGTCCACTTAGACCATTTTGTTATGTCCGCCAGGAGTAAGTGAAGAGGGGATCATGCGTTTGGTTGTGTTTGTGTATCTGTTTACCTGCAAGTAATCCCATTAATTCCTTCCTGCACGTTTCTGCTCAAGGAGCTCTCGTGAAAAACCTACTTTATTGACTGTTCTGATTCATGTTGCCATTGACTGTTATATTCACCATTTGAAGATGGGTTACAATGTAGCAAAAGACATTTCCATGAATCAGTTAGGCTAAAATCAGAGCTTATCTGGTCTCTTGCAGGCCACATTTTGGCCTTTGTTCTTTGTTGTTCTTTGTTCTAAAACTGACATCCTTAAAAAAGTTATGATCTAATAAAACCAGGCACGTCTTGCTGTAAGAGAGCTCAGAGGGTTATAATTGTTTGTGAGAGGAGAGGGAGGAAGCAGTTTTCTACGTTTATTTATTAGTCTAATAAATAAACAAAATAAACTTAAAAAATGTTCTTGCCCCTCTTTTCTCATTAAGCAGAAAAATACAACCATGCACCTTCTGACTCTTAGTTTCTCTCTTTCACCAAACTAAGACGAGCTTAATTGCCTTGTTAACTGATTATCAAACACACTCGATTTAAACTCAGCAGAAACAAAATAATACACACCTACACTATCTTGGTTAGTCTTTCCACTGTTCCAACAATCACCAGCTTCTGTAGCTTGTAGCTTTGTAGCTTCTTTACAGCAACATCCATATTTGGAGCATTGTATTCCACCACAGGCTCATTGGTTCTGCTGATGTTTAGCTCAGCTCATCTGATATTGAGTTAGCATTCCAAGTGTGATTCAGTTAATTAACTTTAAGAACCCATCTTTCTCCTCTCAAAGGCATCACATCTGTAAAAGAGTACTAGTTATGTCCCTGCTCTGTTTTGCGTTGTCCTTGGCTAATTAGCCACAGACTGGGCTGGTTGTTGTTTTGATTGGGACTCATTACTGCTGCTGTTTTTGTGCCTTCATAAGAGAATGCATTAGAAAGCTGACATGAAATGAGGGGGGTGCACACTTGAACCAGGGATGTTGCGATTACATTGTCTTAAACCTCCGATGGACACACTTAAGTTGTGTTCCAGCTCTCGCCCTGCTGCAGTGTTCACCTGGACATGGGAGTGGTGAGCAAAGTGCGAGAATCACTTGTGAATGTCTACCAATTCCTATATATAGTATAGTATATATATGTGTATATATATCAAAATATCATAAATGAGCTGTAGTGTAGTGTATTCAGTTTGCTTGTTAAACATAAAAAATGCCACACCGGTTCTGAAACACTTCACTGGACATTTGCTACACATTGGAGACTTGAAATCATGCTGCAACCAGAATGCAAGACAGTCACTTTGGGTTCTGCTCAATCAAAACTACTTCTTTTACAATGTTGTCAGAAGTCGAATCAAAAGTGTTTCTGAAGAGTTACACTTGAAGGCACAGTGAAAAGGCACCATCACAGAGAGGAAGGGGGTGGGATATTTGAATATGGGCATTGCTCTTGAACTTTGGCAGCTCAGGTTGTCTGTCTGGCCTACAACAATAACGTTATTACATTATGAGTTTCATCATTCAAACACTATCAACTGCTAAACTCTCATTCTCAAGTTCTTGCTCTTCTATCTCCTGACTGCAGCTTTCTCACTGCTTTTCAGCCCCAAACTGCCTTAACTGCATGAAATGGCTGAAACGTGTCATGTTGACAAAACAGACTCGTATTCATCGAGACAGAGTTGACCAATAGAACTTAAACTGAACTCTGTCTCTCTCCAGCCAGGAGCAAAGGTCCATCCAGACATTCTGTCAGACATGGTTCGTCCCAGCATCGACTACGTCCGCCACAAGAAGTTTCGTTCAGGGAACTTCCCATCATCGCTGAGTAATGAGAGTGACCGGCTGGTTCACTGGTGCCACGGGGCCCCTGGTGTCATCCACATGCTCATCATGGCGTATAAGGTGAGACTGCTTTATGCTGGGGTGGATGCTCCGTGTGATAACAGTAGAACATCAGTATTGTCTGAACTGACCAAACTGAAGCTTTTGCTCAAGGAAACCACCGTCTGCCTCAAACACGTGAGCAACACTGGCACCTTGTGGCATGGATCTGCTCTGCATGCACAGTGTATTGTGTTACATATGCTGTGAACGATGAAATGTGTGGATGTGGATTGTGGATTATGTTTCCATTTTCAAGAGAACACTTGTAGAAGTGTTTTTTTTATATGACTGAACAAGCCCTTCATCTGGTCACTGATGAACCTGAGAGAGGATTAAGACAAAGATGGGAAATGAATACTTCCCTCCTGACGAAACACAAGCTGTCCTTCATTTCAAATGCCACACACACACACACACACACACACACACACACACACACACACACACACACACACACACACACGGACACATATTCTGCAGTAATGCATTGTAGGCAGATTTCTTCTTTTTTGGCGCATTAGGGAGCCGTTTGGCAGCTAATGTGCTGCTATTCTGGCATTCGCCCTCCTATCACTAATGCAGAGACTGTTTGGCACCACACAGAGCACAAAGCACAATGGGAGACACGGTTGCTTATCACTGACTCACTATCAGCAGAACCTATCTTCCATTCGTTGTCACAAGAAGAGCATTTAAATGGCTGCATGTATTTTGTCAGTGATCATTTGAGGTCAGCTGTAGCAGGAGTGTATATGCTGTGTTCCATTTAAAGCTGTTGTGAATCAGTTTCTTCTCCACCAGAGAGGGATTTATAGTCCATGATGGGATCAGTTTCAGAAAACATGAGCATTATCATACACTGATTGTTTCCTTGAACAATAATAATTGAGATCTGTTATTATGGTAGAAGTTACAAACTGTTAAAGCCTGAGAGCGTCACTAATAACAGGAAGAGGTCTGAATGTTGCGATGCAACACAAAGCTTGTGTGCTCGAAGATAAAGGCGCCATGAAATGGTCTTTTATTCACTTTGAAACAGGTCAGTGAAGGGTCACTGTTTTTCTCTGATCTTGTTATTGAGGTTCAGATATTTACCAATCAAGCTTAAATACATCTAGAACCACAGTTTTCATCTGAACAGCTCTGACTAAAAACACACAGAAACAGCAATGACACACCAAAGTGCTCTGGTTGGACTTCATAGTTACATGTATAGTATAAACAATGTTGATAGTATTGGTTAACTAAACTTGCTGTTTTAATCATGCCGTATTGCTAAGCATTTCCTTTATGAGGCGCTGTGATTAGAGTAAGTGATGACCTGCAGTGTATGGTGCAGGTCGTTCAGATGCCGTCTGTTTGTTGCTGTTGTCTGAGAATAACAAAGCGCTCTGACTCTGTTCTGACACAAAGATAGGCAAAATTCACTGAGCTCCTGTGCTAACAAATCTGTTCTTTGTCCTCATCACTAAAAACAGTGTACATCGCATTCAGCTAGCGGCTTGTCATTTTTAGCTAGCGCTGCCTGTCGCTTTCACTGGGGGCAGCTCTCACTAACTACCCTTAAATCAGTGAGTAAGTTGATGTTGGGCCAAAACGTGGCATTTGTATACAACTTGTTACCCGTCACTTTACCTTTGTCTACATTCCACAGCAGCTCCGTGAACACAGGCGCCTGCTTTTCAAAGCACTCCTTCCTGTTTGAAGCCGGTGGGGACCTCATGCTGCTGTGGGAGGATGGCTTTAATGATCGCATCTAATCAGACAAACTACGTTCACACTGTGTCTCTGTTTGTCTCATCAGCTTCATACATGTTTGACAGATCATCTGGGCACATTTAGTCTCTTATGTGGGCTCAACGTCTATCTTTTCTCCAGGGAAAGATACGACACACCAACCAGCCTGTCAGCAGGATTTTGTTTATTGTACAGCTTGATTGTTTTTGGTTGTGCTGATATTGATTGTTGTGTTGCCAAAAACAGTAACACTATATAGCAACAATGTTTAAGCTTAGCAGCCGACTTCTTCGTCCAAAGTAGGCAAAATTACAAAAGATGATAAGTTTTTCCACACCATCATGAATTTTCAGAATGCTGAGGGAGTGTCCGGTTGAACTGACCGCACACTTGACTGCCTCACCTTACTAACAGTGTCCTTTGCTCCTCTGTTGTCCCAGCTCTGACTAATCATTTGGCTTCTTGGTGTCTTGCCAGGTGTTTAAAGAAGAGAAGTACTTGAAGGATGCTGCAGAATGTGCTGAGGTGATCTGGCACCGGGGCCTGCTCAGAAAAGGCTACGGCATCTGCCACGGCACCGCCGGCAACGGCTACGCCTTCCTGTCCCTTTACAAGCTCACCAAGGAGAAGAAATATCTGTACCGCGTCTGCAAGGTAAGAACAAGAGGAGTACATACCACAAAAAAAAACAAGTTTCTAGACACTGACTTGACTACAGATGAATAGTTATGGACCAGCCTTGAAAATGTTACCTTACAGAGTAATATTTGGTTTGATTCTATCAGTTGTATGTACCAGTGAGATGCCGCCCTTAACAAAAACGAATACAAGCAGAAGAAAAATAGTGCTGCTTTTTCTCACTTTTTATTCTGTTTTCTCCACAATCAGCATCAGTAGCATCAAAACTGTATAAGATGAAAGAAAATGGCCAGCAAATTATTTTGATGTAAAACTTGTAATTTGCAGTTACTTTTGCATCGGCTCCATAAAGGGCAACAATTTTACTCATCAAAGTCTGCTTACTGCTGAGGCTAGTGACGCAAGGCTACATAATGGGCTGCTAGCACAACCCAAGTCTCCTACTGAGCTGTTGGCAGTTGAGTTGCATTGTGGGTGATGTAGGCACCAGGTTTTGACATGAAGAAGAATGTATGGAATAAAAACTACATTATCTCTTTTATTTGAACTGTTCATCATGAGTCTGAATGTTGTTGGAGTGCACAGCTGAATCAGTGAGGTACTCCAATGAGGCAGCAGTTTTTAACATTTTGGCAAGAAACCCTTGAAGTATTCATAAAAATTGATGATAAAGCAATAAAACGATAGAAGAAGGTGGGGCTGGTTAAAAATAATGAGCTACATAGGTTGTCTATGTAAAGTCCTTATAATCTGCTGTCATGATGTCACAAACCTTCATCAGAGTTCACATGATTTTTAATGCAAAGATATTTCATAGTTTTCAGTTGAGACTGAACAGCCTTCACACAAACTAAGTGTGAATTTATTCCATGAAAGGACTCGTCCTTTCAGTAATGGAGCAGGTAAGTATCAGGTTATCCTCAGAACAGTGGCTAGTGTTGTTGGTAACCATCATTTAATCAAGTAATGACTTGATCTCGTCAGGCATGTGCAGATGAACTTTGCATGAATGTCTATAACCACGTTGTTATTGACTTTCTCCAGTTTGCTGAGTGGTGTTTGGCCTATGGGACCCACGGCTGTCGCATCCCAGACAGACCCTACTCTCTTTTTGAAGGTATCCAACATTGTTCAACTTTCCACTGGAATGACTAAAAGCTGCTTTGACATTTCTCTTCCCTTACAGGAGCCTCATCCTTTGAATACATGTAATGACAGCTCTGTAATTTAAGTCGTGAGCATTAAGTCTGCTGCTGCTACCTGTTCTTCCATCAAAGGCCAATTATACAGCATTCTGTGGAATTCAGTGTGAAGTTAGAGTGGCCTTTCTCTGAGCTGTAATGAGGGAATCAAGGACATGGCTGGCAGCACAACAGAGCAGAGAAGCTTGTTTAGGCAGAAGTCAGCCCCTCACTGCACAGAAGCAGAGGTCTCATCAGAGTAATGACTTTCTTCTTAAATAGGAAGACTGAAATGTCTTTTCATGGAGAGTAGCTCATAACATCCAGTTATGTTGATATGGACAGTTTTTTACATTTCTCACTACTCTGCTGATTGGCTCATGCCAACACATTTGGTGCCACAGCTTCCTCCACCACCTCCTCCTCCTCCTCTCTATTTTTACGGTCACTGCCGTAACTGTCGCATCCACATAGTCTGAAATTTCATCATGTGACAACCTGAAATTTGATGTAAATTTCATTATCTGCCCAAGTTACAGTGAACTGTCTGCATTAACCCAGCGTCTGCCAATGCGGACACTCAGTGTGGTGTAACCTTCACTGTGCGTGCCTCTGTTCTGGAGTGGTATACCTGATGCTCGATATTGTTAAATATTTTGTCAGCAGCCAAATCCAATCCTCAAAGAGGAAGTTCTCGGCTAGTATAGACATTAATAATGTGTAAAGTAGGAAACATCGGGAGTAATGTAGGTGTGACTACATAATGTCTGTGTTTGAGAAATATCTGTGATTCAATCAAGTGTGGCCCATGTTTCATATCACATCTTATAATCTTCACTCCAAACAGTTCATGCACTAGCAGGAGAGTGTTGTCAGCTGGTTTGGGCAGATGCACAGCAGTCACACACTGATGCTGCAGTAGGTGTGAAAATATTCAGTAACTAATACCTGAGTAAGAACTAGCTCGTGTGGTGCATCTTGTTTAAACTTAGCAATCACTAGTGTGTGTAAGGAGGCTAAGTTTGAAGTACAAAGGCTGCTACAAATGGTCACACACTGTAACTTGTTGGAAAATCCAGAGTTTGTGTCAGTTACATGTTTAGAACTGTTTCCATCCTTCGTCTGCAATCCTTTTTTTGCCAAAAAATGCCTTCAATGCCTTGACAGAGCAGGAAACTAAAAACTTGAAAGCTGACTGATGGACAGTGACATCTGTGGCAGTAATGGATGTGTTCCTCCTCTCAGGTATGGCAGGGGCCATCTTCTACCTGTCAGAGATAGCATACCCTGAAGCCTCCTGTTTCCCCGCCTTTGAGCTTTGACCCACCAACTGACGGGACTGAGGATGATGAAGAGGGACAGGAACAAACTGTTCTGCAGGTTAAAGGGAGTCTTTGCTCAAACACTGGACAAGGGTCTGCTTGTGATACAGCTTTCAACATTGGTCATGAGGAAGTGAGCAAATTGGACTGAAGATGAAGATCAGGCTGGAGCTGAGCACATTGGATGCAACTGAATATTTGTTGGAGTAAACATGGTTTGATTTATGAAATTGAAAACAAATACAAGAAGATAAAGGAAGGACTAGTTTAGGACAATGCTGAGGGTTGAATGTTGTTGATCCAGTGAAGTACAAGCAGCAGGTGGACTGAGGAGGACGATGTTGATATTTCCCTTCTTGAAGATGCACACTTCCATTCTGTGGGGCCGATCGTAGGGACACTGTCAAATCAAGTGAGTCCATAAGCTCTAAGGTCCCCTATCATCCTCCAGTGTGTTGGGGTGAGGACATGGACCCCATGTCTCTTCCTCATCCATTACAATTTATTGCCAGCCGGCATGGACACAGAGGAACACACTGTACGCCCTCAGCCTTTCATAGCATAGCACCTGGGCCAAGAAAGAGGGTGTGTATGTGTGTGGATGTGTATGTGTGTGAAGTGAACTAAAGCTGTTTTGGTATTACTCTGCCTCTGCATGCTCACTGTACTTGGTTCTTGGTGCCTCATATCCTGTTAATGTAGTGCTTTCCTCTTCCTGTACGTGTAGGTGTACTGTTTCAGTTTCCCATGGTCACATAGTGAGTCAAGGTTTCTGTCATCTTTCATTTCATAACTAATTAACAAGCTTAGTACGAGTTTAAGATCACCAGACTTTTGTCCAGCTAACCAGCTGTGAAGTTGAAGCTGAATTTAATTTCTCTTCAGTTTTAGTGTAAAGCTACATAAACTATAGTGACACTACAGCTGGTGTGCATAGCTTTCCATTTTTCAAAGGACAGTGAAATCGTTTTTGGACGTAGCCTCTGGGTGGGCGTTTCCATGGCAGCAGTTGACTTCCATCAGGGAGTGAGTGTTGGAGGCGACATGGTGCGTCATGTTGCCTTTGTTTGCCTGTTTTCTAACAAGTCTATAGTGTTAGTGACTGTATCAATCAGTTATTTGTTACAACCTTTGTGACAGCAGCTATAACAGCAATTGGGAGGCTCCTTTGTGCTGTTAAGCTCTATCTCACTATCTCACTGTTCATGTTATTTTCATTATCTGCTTTAAATAAAAATAAATGGCAAGTATCAGCCATGCAGTCACAGTTTCAGCAATTCCTTGATAAATGAGGAGAGTATATTTGAAGTTTTTGCACAGTAATGGTGCAGTAACAGTATTAAGCTCCTTTCCTGAATCCAAAATCTAGGTAGCTCATTAGCTGAAACTGAAATTGTTCTAATTATTATTAAAATGTTGCTTCTGCCCTTAAACTTTCCTCACCACAGCATGCACTTATCCTTTTTTATTTCCTAACTATGTCCCACTTTGGTTCCTGTCTTCACCTATAACCTGTGCACTCATGTCAGAAATGGAACCAGGACAGGGTGTTGCTGCTGTTTTGGTTTGGGCATCATCTATCTTCAGTAACCTATCAGAGCTACGCCTTTTTTTATGAATAATATTCATTTGAAGTAATCCAACCATTTGCTGAATAAGCAAACACATAAAAACACATTTAGATTTCTTCTTATCCTTAAGGTCATCATTGTTAGGCTCTGCTGTGTCCACATTGTTTTGCAGAAAGCTGAAAGCTAATTGAAATTGAAGGCCACTGAAACAACTGAATATGCTTAGAACATTTCAGTAACTGGCCAGTTTGTTTTGCACAGGAAAAAGTTAATTAATTTTAAGCATGTATGAAAAATGTACAAGTATATTAATGCTGAATATGCTGAATATTTATTTTTAATATAATAATATTTGTTATGTGAAGCATTGTTTTAAGTTTTTACTTAAAGTCCCCTCTGTTTAGAAATGTATGTTACTAGCAGATATTATTAGATCCACAACAACGCACACAAAAAAAATTAATCATTTTTTTGACAAGGCCCTCAAAACCAATTAAAACTGAGAAGTGAGGAATGATTTCAGCATTATGCTGTTTGCAGACTTCATATTAGGTAGCTTACATGATTTACTTCAGTCAGAGCTCAGCATGTCAATTTTCTGCAAAGCTAGAGTACAACTGATGGTAGCTGCCAGTGTGGGACCAACATGGAGATGAAATAATAATAACCAGGTGGTAAAAGTGTCCAGTTTATCCAGTAAATTCCGACAGCACATGAATGCCCATAAATGCCTCATTCTCTTGCAGAGATCATGAATGTTTTTGCATGAGGGTAATGTCACAGTGTCCAGGTTCACTGGTTGTGTCCATTGTGTCTGGTAGTGATTTGTGTCCTGATCCCAGCAGTGAGGAGTGTTTGACCATTGTCCCGGTGTGTGTATTTGGTTTGCTGTCAGCCTAATTGGTGTCAAGCTGTGAATGTGTGTTTCCTTTTCCTCATTAAACTCCTGAGCTTCAGTGACAGCAGCAGCAGTGACAAGTAAGACGTGTTCATTGTTCTTCTTAAGTTGCTTTTGGCTAGTCAGTGCTTACAAAAAAAATCATGTAAGGTTTGATATTGTTGGAAATAAAGAATGAAAAGAGTTCCTGTACCTCTTGTTTGTAATTTCTATTATGATTATCTCACATAAACCTACTTAATATATTGACTTTTCTAGAAATATGGTCACGTGTGTTTAGTTTGGATTGTAAAAGAGGAGAAGTTGGGGATACATTTTAAGTCTATGGAATTATATTTCTGTCTCAATTCTTAATGCCATGAGCACAGAAGATTTTTGAAAGTCTTGTAAAGATTTTATTAAAAAAAAAAAAAAAAGCCTCAGAAGTCTCTCAAGAAGTCAGATTTTCTTCTGATTATCTGTGTCCGGGTCACAATGAATTGTATTAGTCAGAATTATTGTTATATACAGCTGGGAAGAAGTGACAAAAATGTGACATAAATGTCAATAAATGTATGTACTTAGTAAGTAATACACAGTCTTATCATTTCGATTTTCTTTGAATGGTATGACTGAAAAACATTTGTCTTAAAAAGTCATGACTGGTGAACACTGCAGAAATGTCAGCCTCAACTCTGCTTTGAGCTAATTAGTAAGTGTTAGCATGCTAATGCGCAAAGCTAACACGGTGACTGTGTGAAACATTATACCTGTTAAACACCAGCATGTTAGCATCTAGCTCAGAGGACTGTTGTGCCAACCTACAGCCAGCATGATTGTAGAATCTCAGACCATAAACTCGGGTTTTAATTGTCCGGTTTTTGTTGAGGTGTTTCCAACATTCTGCCCTCTTCATGTAGCATTCAAGTGGTGTGGTAAAAACAAGTGTCTGCCTCTGACACAATCCACTGCTTTCACCTTCCTGAAGGCAGAGAAATGACGAGGTTGGAAATGTGATTATTTTAAAAAAACAGTATCACTGTGAACAAATCACTTCCAGTAAATCCATTGGTGCGTATCAGATTTTATCAGAAGTGAAGTTTATTTACATATTTCACAATGTGTATGGTATTTGATGTTAAAAGCCTCAGAGCAGAAGAAAAGGAGAAGAAGTTAACAGGGAGAGGATGAAAACAGCAGAGAGACAGAGAGAACACAGGATTAAGATGCTTTCACAATTCCAGTATCTGTTGCATAGTTTGACATGATTAAACAGAATACCTTCTCTAATAGTGTGCTGTGTGTTCCCAATATCCAGCAGCTGGAGACCTAAAGAGACTTTGCTGCTGCACAGGGCTCTGGTCTCATTCTAAAGCTGATGGGGAATGTCCGGCCTCCAGGGCACATGTGGCCTACAGGAATCGTTTGATCAAAAAATACAAAATAAACAACTCAAAAATATTTTCAAAATTCTCCTGACAGCAGAACGCATCACGCACATAGCGTTTATGCTAGTAATAACATCAATGCATCATGCGACTGTAAAGAACAGTAGATGCAGAATGTTGTGCTATCCAAGAGAAATGGAAGAAAGATTGTTTTGTTTTGTTTTTTAAGTAAAAGGCAAGCCAGTGTGCTTAGTCTGTGGTGACGCACTCGCAGTGGTCAATCTTGAGCGTCATTACAGCTTGAAACATGCTAAACTGGATGAGCTGCAAGGATGAAAGTGCTTGGATAAAGTTAGCGCTCTTCAGTGGAGTTTGGATGCCCAGCAAGCAGCTTCCACAAGACCACATTCTGACAGAGACAGTGTTCTGCAGACACGCCAGCTAATAGCTAAGAAGCTCAAACCTAATTCAGAAGGAGAACTTGTGACACGGTGCCATGTTGTACCAAACAAAGGAAACTGTTCCAAAATGTCAGTTTGTCTCATAGAACCGTCACAGAGTGAAGATATTGAAAAAACACTGAAGGACACTGCAAGACATTTCATGTTTTTCCCTGCGATGAAACAGAGACAACAGACACCTCCCAGCCGGCCATGTTTGTGAGTGGAATCACCGCAGTGTGATACGAGGGAGGACTGCAACCCATGCATGGCACTGCCAAAGGTGAGGACTTGTTTGAGGAAGTCGTTTTAGCTTTGAACAAATTTAACCTGCCTTTTGAAAAGTTAAGAGGCCTTGCCCCTGTGAGGAACTGGACATGTTTCTGGAACCAGCTGATGAGCCTGACAAGCTACAACATGAAATCACTGAGCTTCAGAGCAACAACCCCCTTCTGCTCAGTGAACATCTCATAAAACACTATTTAAAAGTATCCTAACAAAGTGACAAGACAAGCTTTACTGTTGTACTAATCCACATCTGGTGCCATTCATTTATTTTCTACTATTCATACCGTCTCATAATTCTGAAATAATAGAGGTAACATTTCTTCTTGTGTAAGAAATGACAAAAAAAAAAAAAAAAACATCCTCTGGAAGCATATTTGTGCCTTTAAAAGGATAAAGTTTTGATTTTACTACACCTATGCTGTATTTTTTTTAATTTTATTTCATTTTTAACTTAGCCATGCAAGCCACAAAATAAATGCTCTCTAAAAAAAGACACAAAGTATGTCTTTTGAGTTCTGCTGAGACAGGTGATTTTAAACCTGGAACTGTCAGCAGCCTGAGGTGTGAAGCTGTGGGACCTCTTACTGTCACCAGATTTAATTACAACAACTCAAAGTCCTCAGTCTACATTAAAGAACATAGAGCTCGCACAAGATTGAAACAAACAGATTTGGGTGATTCACCAGTTTCTCCTCTCTCATATTTAGTAATTTCTCTAAAGTATGACTGAAACGCACAAGTAGACCAGACCTGTCGTACCAGTCACATAGAGATCATCTGTGCTCCTCCACAGGGGGTAAAACACTTGCTTGACTTGAGAATTAACATGCCGTGATCTGAATGAATTTGGAGTTCAAATCAACATAAAAATGTAATGTAAAATGAATGTTCTGTGTGTGTTACGATGAAAATGTTCTTGCATGAGGCCCATTGTGTTTTCAGGGCTGTTAACGGTTCAGAGTGTAGCGATGGGAGATGGGATGGCAGTGGGGGTGGAACCATGATACAGAAAGAGCTCGGCTATGTCTTGAAATTACCACATCATCATCTCAGCATTTATTGCAGCACAAAAGTCCAAGAGAACCAAAAGCCAAGGTTACTCAGTCACTGTGTTCTTCAGCTAAATGATCACATCCCTCTGTACTCTGGAGCTACACTGACACCTTTCTACAAACAAAAGCTATGAGGAGTGAGCATGTGTAAATTCACTTGTCAGTATTTGACTAAAATATTTGTTTGCTCTTTCCTGACAGGACAGTTTGTTTGACGCTTTACTGGTTGATTTAATCTGAACTGATTCTGATAAGACATTTATATCAGGTTTCAGTCATTATTTCTTATCCTGTTGTTTCCCTGACATTCAGTCAATCTTTCAAAGCCTTTTCCAGCCTGATAAGGGCAGAGCAATTTTTGTTGGTATGAAAATGGTCACACTTCACCACATTGCATAGCCCTCATCCAACTACAGACTCACAGATCTCCTCATACAAGCTGCCAAAAGAAGAACACTGAAAGTACTAACACCCTGGATAGTAGGACATTTTCTTCATGAAAGCGTAATTTTTTTTATTATTTCGAGGTAAAACTGATTTATTTTATTATTAGTTGCAATTACTTCACTCATTTTTCATCACTTTTAGTTCACATATTTTGCTTGCCGGACACTTTTTACTTATTGTAGGGATTGTTGACTGGTCACTGTGAACTTGGTGTCTGCTCAGCTTTCTAACCATGGCTGGATTTGAGTCCTGCCAACAACATCACTGATCTGGAGGCTGAACTCAGACAGAAGGAGAAGCTCATCTAAGAGTTCTCATCTGTTACTGCTCAGGCTGAACATCTTGCTGCCCTGTGCTCCTCTGGCTGTGATATCTGGGCAGGACCAGCCCGACCTGCTCCCCCGGCTGCTCAGCCCTGGTGCTGGATAACGACACCACTATTCTGTGGTCCTGCTCTGTCTCTGCCGGAGCTGCAGAAGCTGTGCCTAACCAGCCTGATGGTCCCTGGATCCACCTGGGAGCTAAACCCAAAGCCCCAGCCAGCTGTACTCCCTGTCATGGGTCTGGTGAAGGTTATTGGAGGTAAACACTGTGGCAAGCAGTCTTATCACTTTCACCCACCTCAGGATATTCCACTCAAAAATACATTCAATGTCCTGGATTTACAAGATTTTCCACCACTGGCCCATCAGTCCTATGTGCCGGCTACCCTCGAGGCTAGTCTTAAGTCCACTGCACCCAAGCAACTCACCTGATATCAGACAGACTTGTCGACTCATTATACTCCATTCCCATCTTCAGTATGACACTGCAT
Organism: Chaetodon trifasciatus; assembly: GCA_037975065.1. Taxonomy (NCBI): domain Eukaryota; kingdom Metazoa; phylum Chordata; class Actinopteri; order Chaetodontiformes; family Chaetodontidae; genus Chaetodon; species Chaetodon trifasciatus. The sequence continues at coordinate 1,666,688 of JBBMOE010000043.1, read as the reverse complement.
CCCCTCCAACTGATATCCGTAACAGAGGGGGATTTGATTTTCACTAACCAATCACTAGAGATCAACATATCCACCTGTATCTGACATAATTTAATTTTTTTAGCTTCTGGTTGAGCTCTTCTGCTTTTCACTCTTACACACACCTCCTAAGCTAAATGGCTTTATTCATGCATCTTCTGAACTCCTCTCTCTTATTATACTCCAACATGACTAAAATATGAGTACTCATCCATGCTGACTTCAATATCCACGTATGATGTTCTTCTTACTGTCTTTCCCATGATTTCCTGGATCATAATGAGTCTTTAATTGTCACTCAAATTGTTAAAGATGTCACACAGTCAAAAGGCCATACCTTCAATTTGGCCCTCACCAGCAGTTCCTCGTTGACTTTTACATATCAGATAATAAAGCTGCTGTTTTTAATGCTCCTTTATCTCCTCTCACTGGTAAGCTCTGTGCCACTGTAAACTCTTTTGAGCTTTCTCCATCAACTTAACCTCCAGCTCTTTTAAGCAGCAACAGAGCCCTGATGGCTTTCACCAGTATCTGCCTCTCTATTCTTGACCATATTGCTTCTCTCAAAAGTAGAACAAAAAAGTATAATCCTCCTCCACGTGGAGGAGGATTATACTTTTCAGAGTGAGCACACTCTGAGTCTCAGGAGGCAACGCAGAAAATCTGAACATACATGGACGGATAATAGGTCAGAAGTCTCCTGTGACATCCTTAGAAGTCACATGACTATCAGGCTGCTGTTTTAGACTAAAGACTATTTCTTGATTTCCAAAAGTTCCCATGACTGCAAAATCTGATTTAAGGTTATTGATTCTGTTGTGAGCACACCTCCACCTCTCCTGCTGAAATTAACCCTGAATTAGCAGAGGAATTCCAGCATTACTTTGTTAAAAAGGTGGAATATATTAGGACGTGTCCTATCTTTCGCTCTCCTTCTTTAAACTGTGCAGCGCTGACTCAATTTCAGCCAATTTCCATCTACATCCTACAGTCCACTCCCTCTCATATTAAATGAAATGTCCTTATTCTTGTTGAGAATTAGATTAAAATATTGATACTTCTATGTATGTGCAATATACATATATAAGGCTACACCCAGCAGCTGGTTAGCATAGCTTAGCATACAGACTGGGTGGAACATCTAGCCTGGCTCAGTCCGAAGATCACACAATCCACCGACCAGCGCCTCTGAAGCTCACTAATGAACACGTTGCAATTGTTTAACAGCAAACACAGTATAAAAATAAAAGAATGTGACTGATGGAAGTTACGTGACAAACTGCATCCTGACCAGGAGTAGTTGCTGTGAAGTTGCCAGGCAACTAGTGAAGAGTCCAGGAAGTTGCTGGTGCTGGCCGAGCATCAGTCCAGCAGTGAGCTTTAGAGGTGCTGGTAGGTGTTTTCTGCACTTTGCACAGGGTCAGACTAGCTGTTTCCACCCGTTCCGTCTAAGCTACGCCTTCCCTGTTAGCATAAACCATGTTTTTTTTTTGTTTTTTTTTTTGTTAATTCACATCCGCCTGTTGATGGTTATCACAGCTTTAAAGATTTCCAACCATCTGGTGTTTGTATTCTTAGCATTCTTTCCAAAACACATTTTATGAGCAGGTCGGTGATATAAATGTTCAGGTTCTGGGTACCAGGTAGTACGGAGTCCTGGATGAGGGCTAGACGTGTGCTGTTGTTGTTTGTATGCTAAAACTGAAGATTGCAGATGAGAACCTTTCAAATGTCGTATCAGTTGTTAAGTCTGAACTCATGCTAAACACAGACATAAGATGTGTGCACAGGAGAGGTTTGTGTTGATGCAGTGTGGACAGGCTCTATCTGCCTCTGAACCTGCTGCCTTCTCTTTCATCTCCACCAGAGGAAGGTCAGACGTCCTGCACAGAGCATTCAGGACTTTCAGCAGACAGTCTGAGAAGATAATCTCTCCTCTCTCATGCAGCCACATTGACTACACTGAACCCTTATATAAAATATGAATGATTAATATAATATTAAATAGTATCCTTAAAAATACATCTAACAGTGCCCTTAATCCCCATTTTCCTCTCAGCTCACTGATGTTTCTAAATTGAGTTAGCTCAACATTCTGGGAAATGCAGATCCAGGAGATACTCATACAGCAGAATATCAATATCAGTCTCGTCTGTGTGTTAAGTGCAGGGCTGGAGTCAGGCCTAGCTTAGCATAAAGCAGAGAAGACAGCTGGCCTGGCTCTCTCCAAAGTTTAAAAACAAGCCCGCCATTAACATATTGTATGTATGCATTGTTTGTTTAATCACAATTTGTGATTTGAGTTTTGTGAACTATGTCATGGTGAACAGCAGCGTGCAGCGATTTCCACTGTTAATCAGTGAGCTTAAGAGGTGTTGGCAGGTGTTTGTGTGTGTGTGTGTGTGTACAAATATATATCTATATATGTGTGTGTGTGTGTGTGTGTGTGTGTGTGTGTGTATGTATAGCTAACTGCCTCCAGGCTGCAGCCCAGACTCACAATAGAATTTGCAATGAAAAGGAGGAATGTTCAGAGGCAGGTAAACTTGTTCATTTTCACCACACCTGCAGCCACAAACTGGACACTCCTTTTCTTTCTGGCAGATTTAGTTAATAACAGGTTTCTCCCCCTTCGTCCAGTTTGGCTCCTTTTCCTCTGATTGTCACCAGATATTTTCACTAACTGCACTGAAAAAAATGTTTTGGATTGCAATTAAGGTTTGACTCACCCAAGCGGAAACTGTGTTACCATGGCAACTTTACTGTATTCCTCCTTAATTGTGAGACATAATGAGTTTGTTGCAGCAACTTGAAAAAAATAAATATCTTTACATAAATTTGAGAAAATCGTTAAGTTAAACCCAGACAGGTAGTGTGAATGACCAAACAGAAGCAGTCAGTCTGAAGCAACTGATTTTCCTTCCACCTACATTTTCACTGAAAATGGAAGGAGAGGATGCAAAGTGATGGAGTCCTACAGTTGCCCTGAGCCACTCTGGGAAGCAGCTTGCACGAGGCTCACGGCACATAACACTCGACGATTCAGCAGAAATGTCAGATGAGGGACATGGATTACTGCTGCAGTTCCTACACACTACACCATCAACATCACAGTCAGAGAGCAGAAGAATGACCATTTGCATCCACTTCCCTCCTTCCTGTTCATATAACTTAAATATCAGGACATAGATTTTGTTCATGGCAATATGTCCCTTCAGCTGGTTGCTCATTTATTTAAATCTGACCTAAATATTTATTCATATGTGGCCCTACAGTGCATCACATCATGTCTGTACATCCACGCAGCTGTGCCAAGATGGAAAAGTGGCTGATCGTATGCTGCTCGTTTTAGTGTTTTAGTGTTACATGTAGATTTTCTTTGCCCTACACTTGCTATGATAGCTGTACAGGACTAAACTGTGGCTACGAATGACCTCACGAAAAGTATGGTGTTGATCACATCAGTGACAGCTGCCTTGACGGAGTGGTAATGTTCCAGTGTAATGCTCGGGCATAAATTTATACTTTAAAGACTGTGGCATCTAAAATTAAACAGCCCATTTTGCAGTAAAATGCTGGATAGAAAATAACTTACTAAGCGTCACCCTTGAAATTGATTTTAAGAATCATTTGTAGAGATGGTCCTTTTCAAAATGTCTTCTAATAATCATGTATTTTACTTGGCTACACGCTTCAGCTGTTTAGTTGAAAAAGGTTCTTAATTGTTGAAACACTGTCCCCTCAGACAAACAGTATCCAGCATTTTAATACACTATGAGTTTGACCCTCATTTTCTCTTCCATTCTGTACAGTTACAGCTGTGGTTGCACTGGGAGGGTGGAGTAGACAGGTGACAGTGGGTGGATCCAAAACCTCAACCTGAACCGGTCCATCCTCGCTCATCTTCAGTTCAACAGGGCTGACAAAGCCACTGTACACATGGATCCACAAAAATCAAGAGTAATTGAAGCAGTGTGTGTGAGTGAGTGACGGAGTGTGTGTCTGTGCATCTAGATTCTGGTTATTTGGCCTCTTTTGGTCTTTTCCACAATACAAGAGATTGTGTGTTTTCCAAGTCTTATATCCACAAGCAGTTGCAAACAATTGGCAGGCTTTCCTCTTCCTCATTTTCATCTGAATATCCTGATAACTCAGCCTCTAACTGCCTCCTTTCGTCCCTTTTTCCTTGTCAAGTTCCATCTCCTCAGTTCCTTGCGGACATTACTTCTTGTCGCTATTCTGAAATATTTGTTCGTAGGGCGGAGGTGGGTGGTTGCAGTAGGACGGAGGTGGAGGATAGGAGCCCATCATCATATGGGCAGAGCCAGGTTGTGCTGGATACGCTGGGTGTGTCATGGTCACCCCTGGGTCACCACCTGTCATCCCGTTGACCCCGAAGCCCTGCATACTTCCTGGCTGCTGGGAAACTGTAAAGAAAGAAGAGACACGGTTCATCATTTAGTATCAGTTCACTTGCTTATAGTCTGTGTGGTCTATGACTACCTACACTGTCATCTTTCATACACCACTCATGGTTATTAGTGCTATGTTCTGACACACACCTTCAGGTCTTACAACAGACAACCTCACCCAGGCGAGAGCCCAGGGTTCCACAAACCTTGCTGAGGGAATGGCTTGCAAACCCTACACTGCCTACCTCCACTGGCATGCACCTGGTCCACCACCTATTCCTGTGGCAATCCTCTCCCAGCTCCTGGTACTTTGCCCTCTTCCTCTCTTTCACCTCCATTCCATCCTCCATCCTCTTCTCCCATGGCACAGTTAGCTCCAGCAAGATGGCCTCTCCTGTGGTCTCAGACACCCAAATTATATCTGGTCTCAATGAGAATTGGATGGTATGGGTTGGATTTTCAGCTCTGGAGTCTTTTCTTTGGCTGCTCTCCATCCTTGATTAATGTGATTGTCTTGACTGTAGTCTGAGTGTATCTACTGTCACTGATCCCTTTGATGACTGCCTCAGCAATTGACTTGAGGACCTGGTCATGTCTTCAGCAACAGCATCCCTCACCTAGTGTCTTGGAGGGCCCTTTTCTTGGAACATGGGGCATGCAGGTGTTTCTGTCTTCTGTAAACAGGTTGGATGGACTGGGGAGTAGGTCCCCTGAATCAAAAACTTCATCCTCTGAGGGATTCACTTCCAGACATCCTGCCAGGTGACTCTGTTCCATTGCCTGGTCTCACTTCATCCAGGCAAACTGTTGCTGAATATCCATTGCTCTGCTTGTTCACTGTGCTTCTGCTGAAGCACACATCTTCTCCTGCCCTAGCTTCTGCCACTGTCATATCAGCTTGCTGCTGATCTCCTGCCCTGCACCACACTCCCAAGAAAGACCTCGTGCCTCAGTTGAGCTTCTGCCTGCTGGACTGCCTCGGCTGCCCTCAACTTCCTCCCCACCCCCACGGCGATCCCTGCCTCAACAAACTTGATGTCCCTCGATCTGGTGTACTGCTGGTGTTCTCGTGGCCATGCCACAAGGAATTCCTCTCTGACAGAGCTGAATGGGAGCCTGAGCTTTTTGCTATTCCCATACAGCCCAGCTCAAAGCAAACAGTAAACACACCTTGAGCAGCTACTCTGTCAAAAGTACAACAGAGGAACAACTGGTGTATCTAGCTTACACTCTATTTGGTTGTATAGGTGGTGAGGAAACCCACTCACAGTTGTGTTAGATTTCTACTTGCGTCTTTGGCTTCTCTTCTTGGCAGAAATGGTAGATTTCAGAAAAAAATATTGGCTCTCTTGCATGGAATACAGGACTTGCCCTGAAAAGACGGGCAAGTCCTATATTCCTCCAGTCAAGTATGCCAAATACCTGATTGGTCTTTGTCTACTCCAATGGGAGTTATGCATGCAAGAACTGGGTACTTGCCCATTAATCTCCTTGGTCACGAGATCACAATTTGGATCTCACACAAGAATGGTAGACTCACAACACATACAAAATGTGAATACAGTGAATGGCTATTGCAGATAAATTATTCCAAAAATAGTATTAAACTGATTAATTGTTTGATGAAAGAAAAAGCTTTAGGATTCCAACTTTCTCTCTCATTGTTATTCCAGAATTCTTTGGTAGCACTATCCATAACTGCTCACAGTAAGGCACATAACTTCAAAATAGCAGCCAAATGTATCATGAGGTAAAAAGGCCAAACCGAAACCATTCATCAAATTATTAAATGAGGTTTTGAATGCAGTCATTGACACGGTGTCCTCACCTCTTTCATTCATTCTCTTTGTGTCTAAGTTACCACTGGCACAGTTACATCACTGAGATTCCTTATCTATCTCTTCGGGGACAAAACGTTTGGCTGCAATCCAAAGCCCCATATGAACTCTTATGAAATCCTTTCATATTCTCACAGTAGAGTCTCAGAAATGAGTTGAACCAGCAGCCTGTGACACTGACTTTATTTTGTTCATCAGTGAAAGAAACTAGTCATGACTTCCTCTTTAAGGTCGCCTTTCTAGTATTTAGTCTGCCTGCAGAATTTAGTTTTACATGGTGGTTATTATTGGAGCACTCCATTCAATTTTCTGCTTGGCTGACTGACACACAGTAAAAATTCGATTCATTTAAGACTCAGTTTTATCAGCTGCCCTACTTTCTTCTAAAATCTCAAGTTTTAATTGAAGAATCCTTTACGGCCACAATGTTGATCATACTTTATTGGTCCAGGACCATAAAGATTCACAGCACATTGTATCTTATACATGACCTCTGCCCAAAATAGTCCATCCGCCTCAGACTAAACTTTCATGTCCTCACTTTTATCCCTAATATCCTTATATTCCTAATAAGGCATTTTAGGCATTGTGTTTGCCACCTTTTCATTTGTGTATTTATCTGGATCCTGCTGTACCTGGTGTGGTGACAGGGTGCCTGGTGAAGGAGACGTTGAAGGCTGGCTCATCTCTCAGAGGGGACGGATACATCCTTCTGCGGATGAAGAAGCCAGCACCACAGCAGAACAACACCCCCATCATCAGCAACACCCTGAGTGAAAAACAAAAGACGTCTCAGACCTTTTAATAACCCAACATCATCAACACACCCATGCAGCAAGAGCAGAAAGACTGCAGAGGAAGAAAGATGGAGGAAATTTCAGTGTCTGATATTCTAAATGCTCTGTAAATTATCTGCCATATTGTAAGCAGACACAGAGGTAGAGTATCACCAAATACACTCACGACAAAGGTTCACCTAGATGCAAACAGCAACAAAAAACACCATCCCCCCCGCCCCCACCCCCCACAATGAATCCGTCATCCTACAGAAACACACATTCAGTAGTATCTGTGTTCCCTGTGGGGATGTGCTGACACTAAGCAGATTTTTATTGGTTGTAAGTTTCTCATTTCTGGTGCATCTTTAGTTTTTTTTGTCCTGTAAGCAGCACAATGATCCAACAATCCATTTTCATCGACTGATCACAAAGGCTCACGAAGTCACACAGTCATGTCCGTCTCTCTTCCCTTCTAACGTCAGAGAAACTTGAATTATGTGTCGCATTTAAGGGATTCAGTTCATCAACCATCTGGTCTTCAACTATCCACTGGCTCAGATGTGCAGAGCAATAGCTACTGTAATCCAGACAGACAATACTCCATCGTGCCTGAAGTTAAAATCTTTCTCATGTTTATGTTACCGAGAAGCTTATGACATATTAAAAAACCAAAAATTTCTGTATTATTTCCTGACAAACACGAATCTATATTTATTTATCTATCATAAGCATTAAAGCTCATTCTTGACCTTGGAAAATGACAGTTTCACCAAAAAAAAAAAAAAAAGTCAATTAGTTTTTTCCAAAACTGTAATCAACTATATTTTATAGTTGTCATCAGCAGTTAGAGTCTGCTCAGTTGTCACAACATGACCTGGGTATGGAACAATGATCATGTGATAACAAGGTCACATGATGAGCAACCTCCACAGAGTGCTGCAGGCATGTACACTTGCACTTCCAGCTCCCTCCTCGTGAAGTTTTTTTAAATAGATTTTTGGTTACATATCTGAAATAAGGTCTGTGGTTAACACACGCTTCAGAGATTTTCACATTTCATACTACAACATAAAATACATCAGTAATGTTGAGGCTTTTAGGTGTCTTTAAAAAAGCGGTTGGCAAGCTATTGGTACTCAAACTTTCCGACTTGTACGTGTATCTGTTTATAGTGAAGTGTGTAATGTAGTAGGGAGTTTAGTGGGAGTGGTGTTCACATCTGGTGATGCCATTTACTGTTCAAACATCATAATGTGGTGTAAATTTGTGAAGATTATTTTGCTGAACAAAATGTGTAAGTTTCCCAGCTTTTGTTTTGCTGCAGATCTTATTTTCTGGAATGATCCAAAATCCCACTGGTTTTGGAACCAAGGCGATGCTGCTTTCTGAGTTGGCCTAAAAAAATACATCATCCTTGCAACATTATATTAATTGAGATGTGGTTGGGAGCCTCATAAAAAGTTATAAAGTGGTCTCAGAATGTCTCTGAAGTTCTATTTAATATATTTTAAAAGGGACAGAGTACAGCTCAAACACAAATGTCACCATTTGATGAACAACAGTAGATTATAGCTTCAAGCTAATTCACACTTGTTGTCCTTTGGTTGGTCAGGGGAAAAAAAATCAAGTAGATTCTTAGCACACTGTTGGCACAAGCAACTGATTCTTCTTCTGCTAGCATAATCAAAATGAAAGCAGTGATATATATCAGGAGTGTGCTCAGTTCAGCAGACTGAGTGTGGAGTCACTTTTTAATAACTAGGACTGAACAATAGATTCATTTTCATACTGCAAGCACAATTTGAAATCAAATCATAAGAGCTGAAATTGTTATTACTGCTTAATAATCAATAGCTAAAGTCAAAGCTTAAGCCAGCAACCAATTCCACTGGCTGTAGTAACACTTGTTACTGGTAAATTTACTCAACTCTTGTTCACTGATATTCATTTTGTGAGCTGGCTGAGCTACAAAATGAGAGTCTTACTATGCTTTCTGTATGCCATTCTGTATGTATTTCTGCATGTCTGTACTATTCCGCTTGACCAAGGATGGTTTTGTTGTGGAAAACACCACTCTTAATCATTTTGATGGTTGAAAATAAAGTCTGACTTTTTGCTGATCAGAAAAGATCAACAGAGTAGCTGCTCTTTTTCTACATTGGCAGTGTAGGTGATTGCCTCATATCAGTTTCAGACAGGTAAGCTCAGGTAGGTTAGCTCAGTGGTGTCACGGTTAAGATGCTGAACAAAGAGGTGGGATTCTTTTAAGAACACAATTTCATGATTTAAATGTGAATCAGCTTAAATCTCTGGACTGAGACTTCAGAGCTCAAAGCTGTGAGTCAGCTCGTCCAGTCAGCCTGTGAAGCTACAGTTCAGGCTTTCAGTGGAGTCAGTCACACGTCAGATATCACACTGTCATTATCAGGCGAGACGGATGATTATATCTTCTTCAGTATTACGTTGACAGCAAATACAGGCATGCAGTTTAATTTTGAGAAAAGTTGCAATTTACTCATCTCAATCATAATTTCAGTCAGTAAAATCATAATTAGACATTTTTCCCACAGCGCTTGCACATTTTAGCCCACTCAGGTTTTAAAGAGCATAGCAAAATCATCAGCATGTGTTTCAGCTAAGCAGATTAAGAATCTTTAGTCATTATATGCTGGATCTACTGTAAACACCAGGGTTGTCGTGCATGCTGACATGGCTAACATGACATCAAAAACAAGGGGGAATCTGTGCTGCAGTTGATCCATCCTCGTAACAGACGCAGTCCAAACTGTGACTCACCAGAAGTACCATAGTCTCTGGATGGACAGGGCTCTCACACAGCAGCGAGTCCCACAGCAGTCCTCATAGGAACGACATCTGCAACAAAAAGGCACACAGAGAGGCACACAGCTCAGCAAAAACACAACTAGTTAACAGTAAACATGTTAACTAAATAATTCTGTTTGCTGGCTAAATGATGCTAGCACAATGCTGTCAACCAGAGCCTTAGAGTGTACCTACACAGCATTTCACATATGATGAAAACGGTTGAGAAGGTTGTGTGAATGCTCCTCTTTAAAGTCTATTTCCATTTGCTTATTTCACATAAAGTCTGCTTGAGGAAGTTTTCTCTGTGTGAGTTCTCTGCACTGTCCTTTAGAAAGCTTCTGCCGTGGACTGGAAGCTAAGTGGAGTTTTCTGGGGGGGAAAGTTGCTGTCATTGTGTGAAAATGTCAAAACTCCAGAGGCTGCTGTAGAAATATCTGGACTGTTTGAAAGAACAATAGCAGCGTACGAGAAATAACTTTCTCCTAAAAGGAAATGAGTGACAACACAAGCTACTAGGTGCCATTTTCAACCTAAAAGGTCAGTTACACACAACACTTCTGTACATTTGTAACAGTTCACAATCATTTTATTGCATTTAGTCACAATTATCAATAGTAAAGTCAGTTTAAACAACAGGTAATGTTACATTCTAGCTAAAATGAATGCAGTCTAATACAAACGTTCTGCAATGAATCCTGTAATTTTCAGGTTTTGTTTAAACTGTGTTAGAGAGGTGTTGATTGAACTGTATGAGCACTTCTGTGACTTTGGTTTGTGGTGTTTTTATATTGTATTGTGTTCATTTGAGATGTGTTTCAACTCATCTGGTCAGAACTTCAACTCGTCCAGTATTTGGACAGCATGCCTCAAGGTCCTGGCTACATTCTCTCCACTGCCCTCCTGGACAGCCTGCTGGCTGTCTCTTTTCTCTCTGTTCATATTCTGTACATTCCCATTGGTTAAAATGCTGCCCAGAGTAATGAGTTAAATGACTGTACAGCACAGTGATCATTTCATTCCTCGGCTCTCCTCAGGTCTAATCTTAATCCTGTCTGAATGGAGCTGCAGAAGTGTGGAAAAGTCACACTGAGGAGCACTAACTGTACATGAGGGGCTATCCAATTATCATATTAAGCCCCTTCACCTGAACCTGTCTGTGCACCTCTTTAAGATTCATCATCTGGGGACCATGAAAATCTTCACCAACATGGGAATCCATGGAGCAGTTAATGATATCTTTCACTCTTAAGATGGGGTGATGGACTAAAACATAAATACAAATGAATATGCAAAACAATCATTGACATTAACATGCACTGCAAGTAATCTGTCAACTGAATACAGTTTTAATGATACTGGTTCAGAATTCTTTATTCTAGAATGTCTTATCAATTCATTTGATACTGAACACTTTCAAGTTTCATCTTGTCACCTTATTAAAATAACTGCCATCACTGCCGGAAGTCATTTTTGGACAAAAATGATTTTATTTACTTTATTTATTTATTTTGCCAACTCCTTATGACGCTGCCCACCTCTTGAAAAAATGACTTAGGCGATTATTTTAATTAGGTGACGATATGAGGCTGTGACTATTTCCTGGAGGCAGTATGTACCAGTGAAGACCAGGTACACACCAAACATGAATCAGGATTTTTTACAAGCTCTGTATGAGACAGGTTACTGGGCAGGTTATGACAGTGTGTAACTGTGGGAGCGTGAGCACAACATTTGTCCTGAGGATCTCCAAAGGAATCATAACTGGTCCTACTAACTTTAAGTAGTGTAAAGAGTGGTTTCTTCATGATTTCAACTTACATATTCTGCAAAAAAACAAAAATCACTTTTTTTTTTTTTTAAATCGATTTTCCTTTGTTTACACAACTTGTGCCGGCTGACTTGTTGCTGGTTTTCTCGTGGCGGGTCACATATTGTCACAGCTTGACATTGTGTATACACAGATACTGAGGTCACAGTCAGCACACCTATTTTTGCTCTCATACAATGACTGCACACCTTCACTTTGCTTTTCACGTGTGCAGTTTATCTGTGCAGCCTACACTAAATCCATTAAATGTCATGTCAACAAGGAAGCAACAGCAATGTGGATTACTTGTGCTCAATACACGACAAAGGAGTCTGAAATGAAGTTTCATGCTCTGTGGTTGATGAAAAAGAGTTATATCCACTTGAATATCAAGATAAATTATGTACAGATATAAATCTGTTGTGCTGTGACATTAAAACCACCTCTCCACCCATATCTAACCTGTGTGTATATGCATATAACCCCCATGTCTGTTTTGTCACATGAATCATTGAAGAAATTCATTTTTTCTCTGACTGAAGCAACAACATGTGGTCCTCAATGGGAAAGAGCTGACTGGCATAATGCCAACAGGCAGGAGGCACAGATAAGAAAACGTATCACAGATAACACACGAGCACTATGGAAGAGGCTGTATACCCAGGTGTTTATACTGAGGCACTCTCTGTGCATCCCATTAGCCGAATAAATGTGATTCAGTATAAGAAGCCTCAGTGAACAGCACCCATTTGGTTTTGGTTGAATTTAGCATTATCTTGTGATTAAGTTAGTTGGAGTGAATCAAACAAGGATTGAAATATTCAATGGCTGGTTGTGTTGATGTTAATTTTAATGTCATCTGCATAACGATGAAGTTCAGAGGGACGTAACACTGAACGTTATGGAACACCTTCAGTAATATTTCAAATATCTGAATGAACATTCCCGTTTTTACACATTGTCATCTATTAGAGAGGTAGTTTTGAAACTGTAAGCAAGCTAAGAGATAAATAAATCTATAAACAGAGCAGCAAGAGACACTTTGCTACCCAGGGATAGTGCAATGCCATTGGATGTTGCAGAAATGGTCCTCTGCAAAGGCTTAAATCCAGAAAAAACTCATTTATGTCTTATCTACTTTATCTAATGGAAAAAGTTCTTGAACAGTCCTTAAATCTCGAAACAAACTCATAAAACATGGTTCATGATTTTCTAGTCTGCTGCTATTCCACAAATGATCTCAATTACAGCCTGAACCATGAATGTTTCAGCTCACCTGTGTCAGGAACGCACATGAGGCCAGTTAACTGTTTGATCACGGTGTCATGTTGGAAGATTTCAATAAGTAATGAAGGCATCCTCGCTGTGCCAGCTGCGCCAGCTGTGCATAATATTAGTATTGGAGGTGTGTGTGTGTGTGCCATCGATTTGGTCTGAGCAGCTGGAAACACAAAATAAATTACAAGGAGGGTGCTCCTGGCAGTGCAATCTGTAATTTTTATTCATCTGCAGCATTTCCCTTATAACATTTATTCAGCTCCTTGTTGTGCACCCCTCCTGTCTGTGCCTGCACTGCCAAGCAGCAGCTCGAGCACATTTCATTAGCCCACCGGTCAGTTTGTGGCCAGCAGGCTAATCATTATTCATGTGTCAGGTCGTATCCGGAATGGATTTCGAGCTAATTGCGGGTAACGGGGCAGTTTAGAGTCTGAGCTTGAAGGTATGCAGCAGGTTTACAAAACTGGAAACTAGATATTAGACATAAGATGAAAAATGTCTTCCCATTTAGTAAAAAAAAACAAAAACATTTAAATAACTTTTCTTAGCTTTTTTTCCACTGCATATGGACATATAAAATTTGGTGTGTTAATGTACGGCTGGCCTGGGAACGCCTCGGGATCCCCCCGGAAGAGCTGGGGGAAGTGTCCAGGGAGAGGGAAGTTTGGGCGTCCCTGCTCAGGCTGCTCCCCCCGCGACCCGGCCCCGGATGAAGCGGGAGAAGACGGTACGGTACGGTACGGTACGGTACGGTACGGTAATGTACGGCTGATGTTGATTTGATGTTGAAGTGTCCCTCATGGCACAGGATTAGTTGATTGTCATACTTTGCACAGTAACACTGTTTATAATGGTACATGGTAACATGTACTAATGGTACCATGTAATGTCACCACCTGATGATGGAGATAGGATCACTCAGGTTGTGTTGATTCATTCTGAGGGATGGATTTCCATTCATGATGAGTGTCTGGACCAATGGTAGTCTATCCAAGACCTGCTCACCACAAACATGAACCTTATGAGAGGAAAAGTCAGAGGATCACCAAAGTCATTGTGATTCATCTGTTCTGGACTTTTACATGTTTTCTGTTGATGTTGCATATTTTATTTGTTGTTTTACCACATGTCAGTCCAACATGACACACTGCAGCATCTTCAGTTCAAAACACTGGTGTGTGCAGCAGCCTGCAAGACCAGTGCACAGTATAACTGCAGACAAACACACCTTTGGTGATGTTTAATTATAGTTTTTGCTGCAGATATGACATACTCACTGCCTCTCATACATCCTTCTTTGCACTTGTATAATAAGTTGCATTTACAAAGACACAGACAGTGTTCAGAAATTCTCTGTAACAATATGTTGAGGGACCTGAATTGATTGACCTCATTTGTAGAATAAGATTCAACAAGATGAAAAACTCAGAGTCATAAAAATTCACAGCATACAACATAAGTATCAAAGTGGTACATCATATGACAACAAAGCCTTCAGAGAGGGTAAGCCAAGTAGGTAAGGCCCGCCATCAAATCACATCTCTGGAACAGGTTCAATGCAATATCAAGAGCAGTGGAAGTACATAAATTAGCACAAGAAACTCTATTCCCTCAGCTTTCAATACATTTAAAATCCAGTTACTGTCCTCAACCAGTCCAGGATCCCTATGAATTATGTCCACAGAGGATGATTCACTCCTCACAATTTACGCTCAGTGACAACGTTCAGTGCAGGAAGTCATGAGAGCTCTATGAGCAAAGCAAGACTGTGGAGGTCCAGGTGTTGAAAGGATGTAGCAAATCTGACTTTCATGCAGGAGCCATCAGTGACAGACCTGCAACTAGTGTATGCCTTCTTAATTAACTGTCACTCCATCCTTTCCTTCTCTTAACCATACTGCAGTTGCCACATGCAGATATTGTCGAAAGTGAAGATTTATGTAAAATTACCATACTGACATTCTTGTCTGACGATACATTTGCCTTAAACATGCATCCATTGATTTTTGGCCACTTGGGGGCAACAGCTCGAACACAACACGATATATTCTAACCTCATGAAGCTGTTACGGATAACCTGTTGCAAACAGCTGGCTGTTTACTCCACCAGCAGAGCAACATTAGCATGTGTTTGTGTCCACCTGATGAACGTAAGTCTAATATTTACTCTCTTTCAGCTCTGCTTGGGTGTCCACCAACTCTCAGCTGCCTGGTTAAAGAGAGCTTTGAGACTGAACTAAAACAGTAAAGCTGTGGGCTGTAAAACCAAAACAATGAGCTGAAAGAGGCTAAAACACTGTGAAGACTTGAAGAGAACTGCAGAGTTTCTCTGTGGGTTCATCACTATAAACAACCCCTTTCACATTATATGCAATCATTTGATCCATTGCTCTTCCAAAAATCTGGGTAATTGCAGCTTTAAGCACGAGTCAACAGGGGAACAAAGTAAGAGCAGAGGTAAAAAGCAGGCTTCCCTCTGCAGGTGTACAGCACTCCCTGTGTACGCTTTGACTGCAGGACAGAGAGGCTCCTCCACTATAACAAGCCTCGAAGCAACACACACAGGTGGATCGTAATGCTGCCATTCATCACGTATTCTGCTTCGTTAGTAAAACTTTAAAAAGTTCTGTTCGGAATGGCCGAGCCGCCTGCGAGACAATTATTCAGAACAGAGGCCAACTGTGATTGATCAGTGTGTGGAGAGCAGCAGGAAAGCTGCATTAATGCATCTGAAATAACAACAAGGTGGCCTTCTGTGTGTGTGTGTGTGTGTGTGTGTGTGAATGTGTATTACACATGTTGTGGGGACATAAATCTGTTTCCACAGTCACATTGTGGGGACTCACCTTCTGATGGGGACAAAATTTCAGTCCTCATAATGTAATGTGTGTTGTGTGATAGATGAGTGCGGACAGCCAGCATGACAGCGCATGCCTCACACTCGCAGTCTGTCTGGCATTTTAACTTTTGATTGGGGATGAGCAACCACGGTCCCTGGAGGCCAGGAGAGTCTGCACCATGCCACATGCAGATGTAGATGCTAGTTCCTTCTGTATCCCTGAATATTTGCATATATAAACACTCTCAGTGAGGCAGCATGAGCACTGTTTTTCAGTCCATATTTGTTTATACTCTGGCAAACCGGCACCATGAACAGGTACAGTACAGGACCAGGCAGCTTTATTTCTTCTGCATATTTCAAACACAGATTCAATTCAAAGTGCAATTAAAAGTTAAAATTATAATAATGTCCCAACTTGGGATCAATAAAGAAGCAGTCTGAAGTCTAAAAGTGTGATGGATTTGAATCCTGTACACATGGATGCACAGATAACGACCGCTGGCCCACTCTGAGAGTGAATGACTCTCATTATTCTTTAT
This sequence comes from Chaetodon trifasciatus, assembly GCA_037975065.1. Taxonomy (NCBI): domain Eukaryota; kingdom Metazoa; phylum Chordata; class Actinopteri; order Chaetodontiformes; family Chaetodontidae; genus Chaetodon; species Chaetodon trifasciatus. The sequence goes on along the minus strand of JBBMOE010000043.1, from coordinate 1,650,349 downwards.
TATTCTCTTGTTTGATTGTGTCTTGCTCATTAGACTCATTTTAACAGATGGCTCGCCATTGCTGTGTTTTGGTCAGATGAACTCATTTGGCAGCTGTTCTCTGTGTGTGGGCTTGATAAGAGACCTCACCCAACCCTACACTGACTGTCAAAGAACTGTCAAACCATCACCAAACCTTTTTTCTTGAAGTGAAATGGAAAAGCTCTGGTTTATTTATTAGGTTTGTTTAGTTTCCATAGTAACTGGCCTTCAGTCCTTATTTCTTTAATGTGCTAATTTTGAATCGCAGTGTCAAACTGAATAAACAGCACCTTTGGGATGCAATTCACTGCACTGTACTTGTTTTAGTAGGTCCCAATACAAAGAAAACATGCCTCTGGATGAATTATTGATTGGGTGGGACGAACAGGCAGCACAGGCAGGCCTAATGCATTCCTGAGATTAGAAAGATTTTATTACCAGCAGTCTGAAGTGGTAAAGTGTCAGCATTACGGCTGGTCGGATGCATACGCAGCAGAGACAAAATGTCAAGAGGAAAATTACAATTGAAGGTTTTTCACCACAAGTCTTGCCTTATGTGCTTTTGTCTGCGCAGAGAATTAACAACAAGGCCTGAAAACCTCCACGTCAACCTCTTCAATGTGGCTGCAGGCAAAGAAACGCAGCACCATGCAACAAGTTCATGTGGAGGGAAAGATCTATGTTCAGAGTCTTATCATGAGAGTGAAGCTCAAGCCTTTTGGCTTTAGATCAGGAAGAGACATGGACATTTCACTTCAATTTGTATGCAATTATACACATACCACATAAAGTCAATAAAAAATAAATAGAAGTAACATGTTCTTTGTTTATGTACGTTTATCTGTGAAATCTATGATGAGTCATGATTCAGTCGGCTATCATGCTTTCCATAATGTCCTCATTATAATGCACTAACACAGAAGTCGCTAAAATGTCCTTGAGACACACTTATTGATGAATAAGACAGTACTTCTCTGAAAAGGCAAAAATATGAAAGGTAAAACTTCAGACTTCTGGTGTAAAACCTTAAATTGTAATTTTCCTCTTGATAATAACCATTTTGTCTCTGCTGCGTATGCATCAGACAAATCAGACATAATGCTGACACTTTATCATTTCAGCCAACTGGTGAAAACATTTTTTCGATCTCAATAAGTGTTTTATTTCTGCCTTTACTGCAAAGAGGTCTGTTTGATTGACGATCAGTTCCAATGTCTTTTTAGGAGAATTATCTGTAAATAAAAACAGATAATATACAGTATACTTTTTTTTCCGTGAGTGTAGAGGGACTGGTGCACTTTTTCAGCGTTTTCAGTGTTGTCTGACATCTCCTCACAAGCTGCACACAGCACCGACACCCTCAACTGAGGCGGCAGACTGATGTGAGAGGCTGAATGTGGGGAAAGGTCTGCAGTTCAGTCGCTGCTGCTTATAAAGCTTAGACGCTCTGAGCTTGTCCCATGGATTTTGGTGGTTGGACAGTAAGAGGACACGGTTTAGCAGTCTTGGAGTCAATGAATCAAACCAAAACTGCAAAAGTGAGGGGGACAAAAACAGGCTTTTAAAAGCGAGCAGGGGCAGATGCTGGTTTCTTAAGGCTGACCTCGCTAACAGTCCTCCCATCATGAGATTATTTTCACTTTTAACTGAAACTGTTTTAGGTGATTCAATTGTTTTACAGTTCTGCAGGCAGTAGATTGTAGTGCTGTTGAAATATATTGCTGAAATATAATCCTGAGATGAATCTGAATATTAAAATTATTTTCAAATTAGCTCCAAGCTTTGGATGCACTGCCTGAGGCGTTTGACAGTTCATCATATACTGAGCTATATCTAATGACCTGGTTCAAATACACTGATACAGAAGTCAAAACACAGCTGCCCACACCTCCAGTCTGTTTATTCCAACTTGAATATGTAGAAGAAAAGTCCCTGCAAACGCCTACCTGTCACAATACAATGTTCAGTTTTCATTAAAATATGCATTTTTCTGTCTCTCAAATAGTTGCTGTGCACAGAGCTGCTCTGTTTTTTCTGTTTGTCACTAATTACTTGAACACGTTGGCGACCTTTATCTGAAAAAGAAACTGAATTCTGTTGTTAAAGCTGAGGAGAGAAAGCTCCCTCCTGATGCTCCCTGTCTCTCTTCCTCATTCTAATCGCCACTAAAGGTGTGGCCAGCAGATAGAAAGCAAACTAAATGGATAAAAGTCAGTGAATGTAGGAAAAGCCATGGTCAGTCTGGATCAGTAAAACAAGCTCTGCTTCCCCAGACTGTGAGCAGCAGAGTTAGTAAGTAATTCAATCAAAGTTAATTGAATTTTGATTTGTGTGCAAGCTGGGCACATGTTGATGAACCCGCTGAGATTCAGCTGTGTGCTCTGCAGCTCGTTGCACATTTTGTCTTCTTTCTGGTATCCCAGCCAACGCAGGAGTCATGTTTCCATCCAAATATAGAGCAAATCGTAACCGAATTTCAAGAAAATCAGCAAAACAAAATGTGAATGAATGCATGTTTCCATCTGCTGCTGTTATTAGGAGCTGCTTCATGAAGATAAACAGTCCAGTCAGGTACAATCAAACCACTGCAGATGAAGAGGAGCAAGGAGGTGATGCAATTAAAAAGCTCAAATGATCAAACACCATGTGGGAAACATGGCGGAAATCAAACCTTTCAGTTTGTTTCATGTATTAATGTGAGGAAGGTTGCGGTCTCCTCATCGCTCCACACAGATCTGATGCTTTCAGCTCTTCTTTCAGGTGCAAGTCACGTTTCACACACCTCATATACTCACTAAGTCTGTTTTTATTGCACTTTTCTTTTTCGTTATAGCAACTTTTCCTCCTCAGCAAAGCGGGAAAATGGATTTGAGATACTTTTAACTTGTCTGAAAACATGCACAGAAACATGTGGATGGTTGTGTCTCAGCTTTCATCACACCCTGCATGTGTGTATGCTACCTGCACAGCATCAACAGAATACAGCTCCAGCTTGAGTGACAATATGCATTTAGTCCTCATAAACCTGCATGAATCAGAATAAGAGTCAGAATCAGAATCGGCTTTACTGGCCAAGCATATGTGCACATATGAGGAATGTGACTCCAGTTCAAACAGTGCACTTAATGCATGGGCACAGCACATCTCAACAAGGACAAAGCAGACAAAACAAACCAAAGACTGAACAATACGTTAAGGAGTGCAAAATCTAAAATCCAAATCTGAACAGACACGAGCAAAACAACAGAAACTGGAGCTCATGCTTCGTCTGTTACACACAGATGCTGCTGATTGTCAACAGATGTCGTTTAAGAAGCTCGTCGCTTCGATGTCCAAGTTGAGACTGAATTAAATGCAGATTGCTTGTTATCTTGGAATGAGAGACAACAACAACTGGAAAAATCTAAGAACGATAATTGCAGTTTTGGGCTCAATGTGTAGGAGGGGTCTCAAAGTAAATCTGCTTCTCCATATTTCATCTTTTGTGTGTGTGTGTGTGTGTGTGTGTGTTTTATACTGACTGAGAGTGTAACCATCTGTAAGCAACTTACACTGCCTGACATTAAGTATTTAGGAATTATAGGTATGAATCCATCAGCCTTATTGGGTGTGGGTGAGCAGATCAGGAGTCAGTCATGTGACCGGTCCACAGATTTCTGTTCTACTCTCTTTATTTACTGTGGTGGGATAATTGTGAAAGCTGTGGTAGAGCTTTACTGTGAACTTGGATATACTGATAATTCCCTTCACAGCGAATGAAACCAAAAACTGACTAGTTTTTCTGAAAGTAGATCCAGACATTTTCAGCACTCTGGTCGTGGAGCACTTCAGAAACACTGTGTGGATGAAACACGTGTGTTACGTGTTTAGCAGAGTTTGATAAAGGACTGACGTTACTCCTCATTAACAGCAAACCTTTACTCACAGGAGCGAAGAAAACAAACAAGACCTACATCATTCAGGAGTCCAGATGAGAGGAGGTGTGGTGCACTCGGCCATCCAGCACAAACACGTTGGATGAACTGTGCCTCAGCTCTTCCTCACACACTGAGCTGTGCAGCCAAATGATGCAGTGTGTCAAATTTCTACTCTATGTATTGGTCGTAATTGGTGGACATCCAGGGATTTTGTGTGCTGAGTTTCGAGTTCATTGATTTAAAGCTGGAGGAGTAGAAAATGAGGGTACTTACATAAAGTAGATGGGGTATCCACCTTCAAAATACCAGCAGTACTTTTTGGCTTCTACACACTGTAAAAGAGACAGATTAAGGCTGTCATTAAAAACTGTAACTGCACTTACAAACAGCATTTTTAGGTCAGCATGCATCGGCCACGAGGCACGGAAACACCACAGTATGAACACACAACGAACAAACAAACAAAGCTTTTCTCCTGAGACGAGGGACAGAGACAGACTGACCCATCAGCCATGTGTCAGCCCGCCTCACTCACATCCTGTAATAAACACCATGTTTGGCATCTCAATATTGGTCCAGTCCAAACTAAAACATTTCTGAAGAGGTTGCTCTACAGCTAGAGCAGCATGGACAGCAGCGACCCTCGCTACTGAAGGGTCATACGAGATCGGGAACTATGGACGATAATGAGCCATCAGATCACAGAGGTCCTCAGCCTTACATGTTTAAACCTCTGCCTGTCTGCGCCTCCTGGACCTGAGGCTGTGACAGGCCTTGTACGTGTCACAAGAGAATAGGAGATGACACAGAATGGTGGAAAGCTAACGCTGGGCCTCTTAATCTCAGGCGATGATTGGAATTAGTTACTCTGATTATTGTCATTACTTCTATTCTCAGAGGAAAAGAGCAGCCCAGCCATGCAGTGTTTCCCTTTTTCAGCTCAGAGCAGCTGTTAGCACAGCTGGCAGGGCCAACACATGAAATATATCCTCGACTCTTGGCTAATTTTAGAGGGATAATGAAGCATAAATTGCTGCACTTGAGACAGACAGCAGACAACTTACAGCCTCAGAATATTCAGAGGTGCGTCGTTGATCATAAAGGAAAACGTTCTCTTTGTCTAATTTGATACCAATGCACAAAGACGTGCAGGGCAGGATACTCGGTGAGGATCCCCCTGCATCTATTGTATATGAACCCTCCTTCTTCCATTACTGGCTTCAGATCAGACTGATGCTGGCTTGCTGGAGAGCGCCTTTAATTAACTGCCTTTGAAATGATCCCCCCTGAAAATACAGCCTGTTTAGTAGCGGCATGCAGAGGATTTTCAGCCATCATTCTGCGCTCTGCAACAGAGCAGGGCGGGATGGCCTGAAGGTGTTAAGAGGACAGGGAGAAAGAGAGAAGGAAGGCGAGATAGGAGAGGAAAGAAGCTGGTTGGAGGCAGAGAGTGTGCTAAATGACGAGAATCTGCTGCAGGGACGCGTCCGGCCTCAGGGTGGCAGGCAGCATACACAGCAGCACTTTCCATTAAAGTGGGGACATCTCAGAGATAAGCTGAACTGGAGTGCTGGTGCCGGAGAAAAGATGCAGTTTTTGGATATGCTTCTGAAATTGATACGACAGTCACTCATATCACACTGTTATGCACTGATCTCTATTAACGTCTGGTGGTGATAAAAAAGCAGTCATTGCTCTGGAAACTGGAGACTGCAGCAGTTTTTGAGAGCAAATTTGATGTTTCACCTGCAGGTAAAACGTCCTCGTCCTCAATCACATGACCAAACCCCACACCTGTCTGCACTGGGATGACACACGGCACCTTTTACTGCTGCGGGGTCCATGTGGATTAGATTCACATACTGTCACATCAGAGTCTTCTTGCTCATTCAGGCTGGTGCAGTGTCTCTGGACAAGCTACTGAAAGGAGGATGTCAGCTTCATCTTAATTGTCTCCTGATTGGCTGTGTCTGGCAATGTGTTCAGTAATGAACTGAACGTCATAATGTCATATCTCAACATCTGCTACAGTTGATGGATTGGTATAAAATGCGATACTGACATTCGTGGTTCCCAGATGATTAATCTTCTGATTTTGGAAAAACAGAAAACAGAACATTTGTGGTGAAATTGCGTCAGGGTGGTGTGATATGATGATTCACTGAGAACTACCAACAACACAGTCCAGTTAAAGGCCCCATTTATATGAATTATACTGAAAAATGCTGTAATGAGTCAGTTTAGGCTTGTTACAGCCCAGACTGAGTGTCTTTAGACACATTTATCAAGCAAATTCCACCTACCATACTTACAGCAAAACATGAGTGTATCAACCATCTAATATTTTCACAATGTATGATAACACAAGTGCAGACAATGAAGGAATCACAGAAACTGCGAACTAAATCAACAGAAGCTTTATTTTTTCTTGCACCTCTAAGAAATACATTCAAAAAATGGTCCAACATCCTATTAAATGCTCAAATCAACTACAAATATCCTACTGTCTGCTGCACAGTACAAACTGTTTCAGCTAACATTATTCATCATGACAGTGAGCAGCAATCTAAAGTCATTTAGAATTCAAGAAATCCAGAATCTACTCTTAACTGAAGTGGAACTGATCTCAAATTTAAGTTTATTCTCATACTTGCAAGGACTATAAGCTGAGGAGTTTTACTTTAATCTTTCACTTATGTCTAATGCGTTCTTTTAACAGTGCACAGGCCCAGAAGGACACAACGACATCCAAGCAGAAGTGTGTGATCTGTGTGGAGAGCAGAGCGGCAGGATGGCATGCCAAGTTGAGCTGTTTTGGTGGCTCACAACATGGCAACACAATAGGTTATTTGTCAGGCTACTGGTGGAGGATGGGACCATACTGTGACACTTGGGCAGAGAGGAAATGGCAGGAACACACACACAGGGAGAGACACAGTGAGAATTATGGCAGGGGAGATGTTAACAAAGCAGAGCTGCAGCAGTGAAGAGCACCCCCCACCCCTCTCACTGGAACAATGTACATCCACTCCGTTTGTCCAGACCCTGTTCTGTGATCACTGTGGTCACAGGTGGGAAATGTGACCCACACAGGAAGTGTAAAATGAAGAGTCAGAGTCAGATGTCTTCTGAGGAACAGTGAGTCCGTCCATGTTTGTCTCTATTCTCATCTCTCTTATATATTTGGATTTAGAATACAGAGCAGCAAGATTGATGGCTCTATTTTTTACACAAGTAGAAAGATGTCACACCTGAGCAGAGTGACACAAGAGTGAAGGTAATTAGCTCATTAAAATCATGGGGTCATCCTCGTGGAGGCATGAACGAGCTCTGGACATGTCTGTCTGTAAGCTGTCTGCTCGATTATGGACTCTCTGGCTTGAGAGAGGTGCTAGAGGAAAGCTCGAGGAGCGCAACAAGACTAAAAATCTACAGTCACACTAGCTGCTCTGTGAGGCTGGACTTTGGCACAGAAGCTAAATGCTAACATCAGCATGCTAACTATCGGCTGAGGCCGATGGGAAGTCATTAGTGTTACAGGTTACAGGACACAAGAAGAAAAATCAGGATCAGCAGAGTAATAAGTCACCCTGAAGCAAACATGGATGTTTGTACCTAATTTCATCACAATCTGTCCCATATTTCTTCAGACATTTCACTCCAAGCCACAAATGCAAACCTGCTGGTGCTGCTGTCCTCCCCTTGATCCTCCCTCTCAGTCCTCCTCAGAATGTAATAACTTTTGGCCTCTCAAATCACAATATTCAGGTCAGAATTAGCCCTTATATGACTCAACAATGTCACCCCTGGCAGGATGGATATGAGTGCAGGTGAGACAAATGAGGACTGTTTCATTAGCTTAGCATGTCTAATACCTGCACAGAAACAGGATAAAAGCACAGTGTTCATATATAATGTAAGAATCATATCTCTGACATAGCAATACAAACAACAGCTAGGATAGCAAAGCTTCAATTTCACAATTCTTGACTTAGTTGCTATCAATCTACATTAGTTTGGACCTAATTGTTTTCCTGGCCCCATAACTCTGCCAGCAATGGTCACCGTCCAGCTCTGTTCATTGTCTTTCTCAAATTAGGGCTCAGTGAAAGCGCTGACAGCGGAGGAAAATGTCCCTCTGTGCTCCCGCAGGACAAAAATGACCGTTACGCAACCAGAGAATGTGTTTTCCTGCTTTAAAAGCAGCTCTGATGCATTTGGCAACAGGACATTTGGGGGGATGAATAGTTCAAAAGGTTCTACGCTGCACATTACTGCTTTGGAAGCTGAGTGTGAGTGTGTGTGTGTGTGTGTGTGTGTGTGTGTGTGTGTGTGTGTGTGGTGATGAGGATGTGTTTTGCCTTTGAAGTTGGATGCAGTTGATGAGACATGGTGAAAGACGGTCAATAGAGACGCTCCCTGTGAAATTCAGACGTCACTGAACACACCTTCGCTCTAATGCAGGGCCTTCAAACTGCCTTTCCAGTGGGATATTTTGATCATACTGCACACAAAGCGTGGACATGTTTTCTTATTACTCTGCATTTCAAGGCCCTTCAGTCTCTCTGTGGCTTGAATGGTGTTCCATCTTGCAGGAATGAACCATAAATCCTGGTGATTTTGTAATAACAAGCACTTTGCCCACTCTGCTCATTGTCTTGGCATGAGAATGGTCAAAAAGAGACTCTGAATACTGAAACAACTGCATCATATCAGCTTTTTAAAACCCCTAATGGTTATATATATCTGCCTTTAGCTTAGTTCAAAATCTCTTTGCTTGACTGTAGCATTCTGTTTCATCTCTCCTTCATCTCCATCTCACTCCTTTCTTCCTTTCCTGCCTTTCGCCTTGCATTCACCTCTCCCTCTCCGTCCTGTCTTATTGATCTCCATCGACCATGCAGATGCCTCTGCCATTAGCAAGCAGAAACAGGCCAATAAGCACCATTTGATTGTCAGTGTGTGTTTTGGCCTCAAGTGGAGACAACATTTAGGAGGAAGCCGAGCCAGAGCAAGTCTCTCCTGTTGTGTACAACAAGTACATTATTAATCTACTGCTCTGCCTGTATGTATTAGTGGACAAGTGCTATTGTATCTGGCACGTTTTAATATTATGATCTAATCAAATTCTAATCTATCTACTGCGCGTTAAATGTGCATTTGGATATGTTTCGACAAGAAAGTGGTAAAAATATCTTAATCCTTTTTTCATCCAGATATCAAACAACACACAACCATACACTAAGTCTGGTTAAAGCTGCCATTACTGCAGGGATATCTGACTTGTAAACCTGCACAATAAAACTGTAATGTACAATTTTACTTTCAAATGGCTCGAAACTAAAGGTTACAATGTCAAAATAAACAAAGCACTTACACTGGACTGTGCTGCTGGATGCTGCTTCAACAATAAGATTAAATAAAATAGAGAAAAAAATTAAAACAAAATCCACAAGAAAAAAAAATGCAGGCTGTCTGCCTATATGTCTATCTACCCTGTGGATAAGGAAGACTTAAAATGCCTAAATAAGAACAAATCAAAAAAAGGAAGTCAAATACACAATATATGTATTTGTACTTGTATGTACACATTTACTGTATCATCCAGTAACTAACTGAAAAACTGAAAAACCACAATTATTGAATTTTTTGGCTTTAATAACTGAAAGAAGTGTTTTTCACTGGGACATGAATTTTCCAGCAGAGAAAACACAGTGAGGAGCCGTGTTGTGTTTTGGTGTTGTGAGCAGAGATTTACTGACACTAAATACAAAGCATGAAGACAGAAGAGGTGCAGGGAAACACAACTGTCAGTCACACCCTGAGCCAAGTGTGCCTGGTTTCTTTACACTGAGCCATTTGAAATCTTCCATAGAACAGAGTCAATGGTGAGAATAAAAAAAGTGGGCCCAGCCTGCAGTCAGACAGCAGCAGCCTGTAGGTGTCTTTCCTGGTGGACATTCCTCTTCAAATATCTAATAAATACACTTTTCATCAGAGTAAAAGAATCCCGAATTGAAAGTTTGTTGATTTTGTGATCATCAGACGTTAAGCAGATCAGTTTAATTAGCGTGCTGGATGTTGTGGCTGGACAAAAGTGGTACGTTACTGTTATTTTTCCCAGAGCCTGTGTCAGAGCCGCTTTCACACCAGTGTTTCACACATTCAGACCTTCATCTGCCGAGGGGACGACTGCCAACTGTGATCAAACATCTTTGTTTTCACTGACAGTGGAAGTCTGGGTCTGCCACCACAATAATGGCAGTGTAACAAGACGGAGAAATACTTAAAGTCATGCAGAGTCTCACTGCTACCATCACGTCCAGTCTATCTGCCAGTCCACTCGCTTCTGTAGCCGCATGCAATCCCTCACTGACCCTCACTCATCCCTCTGTCTATAAAGAGGTTACTGTCAGTGTTAGATCTGTACTATATTAAGTTGTCAACATGCAAAATTACAGTTCTCACCGACACTGACAGTTTCTCCCTCGTTCATATCCACACAGGCCTTTTCTGTCATGCCATCTTTCCAATTTCTGAGCTGTAATCTAAAGAACATGAGCAAAGTTCAGACCTCCCAGCACCAACGACTGGCCTCGCTTTATCAAGATGGTGGCAAACTGAGAGCACACCTGACATGGACCAGGTGAGGCTGGAGGAAAAGGTGTTTGTTAAATGCTATTAAGACAATATCACACAAACTAAAATGGAAGTCATCACTATATTGACATGTATGACTCACTGACAGTGAATAATGTCCAGGTAGAAACGTGCTGTCTTCACTTAGAGACTGTTTTTCCAGATGAGGACAGAGGACTGATAGAGAGCTTCATCACATGGTGCAACAACAATCACCTGAAGCTCAACATCATGAGCTATGTTAAGTGTTATAAATGTTATTAATTAATGTAATGTGGTGTTTCTCCATATAGAACAATCCCATACATGAATTTCACTATATATGACAAAATATGTAAACTACCTGCTGTGTATGTCTGTCTCTCATAAACATGCTTATAGAAGTGATGTAATTAAAGCAGTGCTGGTGCTAATGCATTACAAAGCTGAAGTGTTACAGTAAGTATCACCTTTCCCTGGTGATGACATAAGGTAACACATCAGTAAGAGCATTTACTTTACTGAGAACAAGCACTCAAAACCCCTTTTATTAAAAAAGCTGGTGTCGAGAAACACACCAGCCACCTCACGGATAGTTTCAACTATAAACCAGCACAAAAATGACAATTTACAACAGAACCCACCATGTTCAAACCACCACGAACACTGACGTTACAGAGCAACACCTGCATTTTGCTGTTCTGCAAACTTCACAAACAAATCAGTCCAGCACAGCATGATGGGAAATCAGTATAGCTCCAGCTTCCAGCAAACTTGGTGCAAAAGAGGTGTGTTTGTTTGTGTGTGTGTGTGTGTGTGTGTGTGTGCCTCTGTCCAGAGAGCAGCACGCTCTGCTATTCATTCCCTCTGTGTTGAGCGTCAGCCTCGTGGTTCCGTGCTTATTGAGAAAAAAAGGAGTTGAAGTGTAAATAAAGGCTTTAGGTTGCGGTTCTGCCCGTGAGACACAGCTGGAACACGAGCGTGCACAGAGCTGCTGCACACAGCTGCACAGACTAAAACGAGAGCTAAAACGAGAGCTTAAAGTGAAAAACTGCTCTGACGAAGCTCGTCAGCAAAGTTCCCGTCAGAGCCAATCACAAGGCAAGCTAACGTTGCCATAGAGATCCGGTTATGCATTGTTATTAAAAACCATAATAGAACACCATTTCCAAAAAAATCAAAGCACTGCAGGCCAGGTGATGGCATTACATGAGGGCCAGAATATGACCAAGTTGACCTTTGACCTTTTGGATATAAAAAATCATCCCTTCATCATTTTGTCCTGTGAGACATTTGTGTGAAATTTTCTCAGAATGAACGTATGAATTCTTAAGTTCTGACCAAAAAAATGCGCTTTTTCCAGATTTCTGATTTCACGTCATCATTCCATCAGCGTCACACTGACAGATGGAGATTTGGAATCTTTTAAAGTCGTGAGGTTGTCGTAGCATTTTTCTTTGCTGGGTCACTTCTGCTCTGAAATGAGGTTTATAGAAGATCAAATCATGTAATACAACATTAGAGTATCATGACGTCGGGTATTTGTTGTTATTCGATTTCAAAGCCGCAGAGGAGAGCAGACAAAGAGCAGGACAAACCTCGATCTCATGGCTGTGCGATAATGCAATCACAGGCTAATTATAGGTATGGAGAGGAAGGACATCCTTTCGAGCCTGGAAGTGGACGCTTTATTAACCGGACGACTGCACACAACAAGCCTGCTCTGCACCAGGAGGGATACGGTGGCCTGAACAGGTCAAATCAACATCACAGTCTGTGATGAAGAAAAAAAAAATGAACAGAAGCATAAAACGAGGGTGTGGAACATTCAGAGGGTGTAAGGTGGGTGGAGCAGGTGGTGCAGAGGCTAATTCAAGGAGATGATGGTAACACGTTGAGAAGAGAGGACCAGCAGGGAGAAGGAACAGGAACACACTGTCTGAATTCATGTCTGCCATTTGGTGGACTCATAGAGGTGAGAGGCAGACCAGGCACCGTCTAAAACATTTCATATAAGTGTACCATTGGGCTCTATTTTCGATTCCACCACTAGCGCGGCGCTAAGTCAGCTCCGCTGCACTGATGGAGCGTGGCGGCGCAGACTTTGGTATTTTCATGCACTGCGCTGCCGGCACAACTACTCCCCCTTCTCATCTCAGTCCCACCCAACTCGGAAGGAGGGAGGGGAGGAGGCGTGGAGTGGGTTTGACACAGCCCAGTCCAATCTTCACCAATCACACCAGCTCCTTGCCTTTAAAAACGCTGCTGGTGAGGCGCATGGCAAGTTTCGAGGATGAATGAACCCGCGCAGGAAACTGTCCCACGCCCAAACTTCTCCCAGGAGGAGGTCCTTAGATGGTAAATCCTCGGCCTCCTCCTCTTCCTCCTCCTCCTCATCCTCCTCCTCCTCCTCAAAGCAATGATGTACTCCATCTTTGTAGACAACGTTAAGCATTACAATGATAACATTTGTATTTGGAATGAAATGACGTGGGTAATAACGGACAACGATCATCACTTACGTTTTTTCCGTGTGTCTGTCTCTCTCTGTCTCTCGAGTGCTCTGAGATAGATGCAGTATATATGCTCTGTAGGATGCCACAGCTGTTTCTGGTTGGCATAGCGACGTTAATTGATTAGTTTGCATCCCTGTTTCACCCGTGTACATTCGGTCAGGTTGAGTGACCATTACGCGTGCTGAACACGCTTGCAATGTGGTCAGATGAGATCCTGATCAAAATATATAAATTTAGGTCTGACTGTATGTGCTGACTCAGATAGTTGCTTTAAATCGTGGCTGTTGCTAATTATTGATCTCAGTGAAATGCCAGACACTGTGGAAACCTGCCTGTGAGGTATTGGTGACGTGGGCGCATGACTCCGCTGGTTTATGACAATCCACTTGCCCAGCAGTGTGCCACTGGCGCACAGAGTTGACCAGGTCTGGGGTGGCGAGTGGACCGAAATGGACTGAAAATCCAAATCCGCTGGCTGATTATGCGGACAGCTCCCCCTACTGTGCTGCAACACCCATCCTGGCGTATTTCTGTGCGCCTCGGATTACCAAAATACCAAGTGCACTGCGCGCCCGCCTGTGCTGCACGAAAATACCACTGTGCAGTGTGCGCAGCCTGCACTCCGCCAGCGGCAGGGACGAAAATAAAGCCCATACACTCCAAACACAGACGCTCAGACGTCATTCAAAGGGAGAACATTTCAAACTGTCTCTGGCAGCATCCACCTGTTTGCACTGCAGGGTTTGTTCAGCCAGCATCAGGCTGATTCCACGTCTTATTAAAATGACCATAATTATCATTTTACAGTTGGTAATTGTTGCCGACCTGTGCAGTAAATAATATGCTCCTGACAACAACCAGAGGCTGTCATCACGGGTCACTTTAACCTGGTTCAGCCTGTCACACAGACGAGATTACTCTCAGTTCAACTGATACTGGACTGTTGTGAGTGAGGACTCTGCATTGTTTCAAGTTAGCAGCATCACACAGTACACACCACCGCTGTGTGACCACTGAGCTGCCATAAATGGAAAATCAATGTCTGGAAAGTGTTTCCATGGGAATGTTCCCATTTTCTCTGCTTGACTCAACCTGATGCATTCAAGTTGTATATACATTAGTTCATTCTGTAACTTCACACAGATTATGAAGGATGTACTGAAGTCAAACCTCTGCAGGACGTTCACACCCACCAAAAGCATCCATGTTGCAGAAACAGCAGTAAATGGAATTAGAAAAACAACTGCAATTTGAATTTAGTCCAATTTTCAAATAAGGAGAGCCACAGCTGGAACTGTAACTTACATCCAAACTGTGGGAGGTGCAGCGTTTAGTCAGTGACCACAGATTTCAGCAGCTGTAGCGTTTACTCAGCTGGAACTAGTTGGCTTTGATCAGGAGAGCTGGTGGTGGCTGAGTTAATGCGCTCCGAGCGCCCACCACGCAGGCCACGAAGCTGGATTATCGACATTATTATCACACATTTTCTACGAATTAGCGTCGACTTATTTTAATTATCTTAACATTGTCTCAAATGAAGTAACACAGTATGAAAATAAATGCAAAAATGAACCATGTGATGGTCCCACACACTGAATCAGCACAACCTCCGGATATTTCTGCCATACTGCAGATTTTGCTCTTGTCTGCATGCTACATGCGGCATTTTGGCCAAATCAGTCCACAGTGCTTTCTCCTGATCCCGCCTACATCTACTACAAGCACCTGGGTGTAAAAAGAACCAATAAAACCATGTGATTCATGAGTGATCAGCAGCCAATGAGGAGTCCACGTTTGAGCTCCGACTTAATTGAACTTGAATGTGTCAGACAGATACAACCACGACAGGTGAGACATGACAATTTAAGACAGATATTGACCAACAAAGTGTCCCCAATACCACCAACAATCAAGAGTCAAGTACACAGCGAGTGACACACACCTCATATCACCAGGACGGAGCGACACATGAGGTACGCCGTACCAGGTGAGCTACCTGCAGCCCACTGATGCCACTTTTTCTACGCACATCCCAGTAAAGACGATGTTTAATCATGTTTTTGAAAAACAGGAAAG
The DNA here is from genome assembly GCA_037975065.1 of Chaetodon trifasciatus. NCBI lineage: Eukaryota > Metazoa > Chordata > Actinopteri > Chaetodontiformes > Chaetodontidae > Chaetodon > Chaetodon trifasciatus. Next base: position 1,635,201 of record JBBMOE010000043.1, on the reverse strand, counting down.
AATGTACATTCAGCATTTACGCTGAGTTTAAACGTCTGGATTCAACCTTTTTTTTTCCCGAGTCCAACGTTTGTTTGTTTTCTTCTGCTGCTGGATGGAGAGTGTTTGCTTTTCTCATTCAGCTGTGAGAGTCTCCTGTAGCTGGAGTCAAAGCTCAGTGCACAAAGCCAGACAACAGTACTGTTAGTGTGCACAGCAGAGGGCCCCTCACGCCTGAACAACCCACTTTCATTCTGGAAGAAGTCAATATACATATTTGTCCACAATGAGGAGGGCATAGTTTGTCTGACTCACATGTACAGACACAGGAGACGACTGTGATTAGGCTCAGTTCGTCTTTAATCTATAGAAAATCATCACAATGGAAACCAATCTAAACCATATCCCTTCCACCTCCATGCATTAGACTGTAGAATAAGCTGCTGAGCTATAAAAGCCATAATGCGCCTGCTGCATCCTCTCCTCGTGATGTTAGCGGAGGCTGGCGCTGAGTACGACGCAGAGTAATGAAAGGTGAGCCCGAGCAGCTGGGCCTGAGCGTCCTCACCTGCACCGAGGGGACGCGTCAACATGGACGTCGCCCTGAGCTCAAACTCTACATCAACAGCTGTGCCAAGACGTTGTATTTCAAGCATGTTTTCTAACTGTTTTGGCTCAGCTCTCAAAGTTTCACTGTGCAAATGTGTTAAATTCAAACACGAAACGTTGAGCTTCCGTACTGAATTAAAAAAAAAAATAAAATATGACGCTCAGTCCTCAGAAAGCAGACGCCTCGTATGAACACGTCGTGGTCACACAGCCAACGCAACACGTGTTTGCAAACATTCATTATTTTTTCTCATGTTGAAGAAATGATCACCGCAGACTGCTTTCATGAGTCACTTTCTATTTCACAATAAAAGTTTGATTTTAAAGTGCAACAATGACTAAAATGCAACAGTTAACGGTTGGATGACTTACCCAGTCTGGATTTTGTGTGCTGTGTTAAATTTATATTTTAGATGATTCTTAATTAGATGATTATTATGATATTAGATTATTAGGATATTTGTGCCTCTTGTTTTCAGCTGGTTTTTTGCTCTTAATGTCCGCTGCTCTGTCTCTGATTAGTTTTTTTTTTTTATCTCCTGTGAAGCACTTTGTGACGTCTGTTCTTGAAAGCTGCTGTATAAATAAACTGTGGTGCCTTGAACTTCTTCTTGCAAAGTCCACTGAATGCAGCTCTGTGCCAATATGGACTAATCCAATTTTCAGAGGTTTCAAAACTATGATTTAATGGAACAAAGTTTTCTCCATATGCCTGTCTTGAGACACTAACGTCTGTTGCCAATTATCCTGCAGACAGACATGCTGCCACTGTGACACCAGGAGCTAACACACAAATATACCCACTCATTTCTTTCATCACATTTCTACGTGTTTCACAAATCTCAGACACACGCCTGATTTCCACCCCTCCAGGAATCAATGGATGTAAACACGCCTTTAAACATCTGTTTGCATATCAATACTGCACCTCATTAGACCTGCCAGTGAACACAAGAACAAAGACGAAGCAGTTTTACCGGCTGTGCTGCGCTGGCGAGCTTCACTAACTGTGAGCAGCTGTCACCACGCACAGCTGGACCATTAATGTGACAGAAATCCTGGCAGCTGTTAGCTTGTGAGTGAGGAAGGTTCAGGAGGCCTGGACGTCTTCCGCTCGAGCATTTATTGAAGCTTGATGGAGGAGAATGGAGAGGAGCAGACATGAGAGTCTGTGCAATGCCTCCCAACGCTGAAGGAAGCTTCCTGGTGGGGAGCATTCAACCCTTTGTTACTGATTTACTACATGTCCAAGTGCTGTTTTCTCCATTCACCTACACGTGTCAGGACTCCTTTAGGTGATATCTGCTATGACCTTGGCTCCCCTGGGAGACAGCTCAGGCATTCTTAGGACACAGAGAGTTTGTCATATTAGCTTTTAAACCTAAAGAAGGCAAATTCCTGCATGTGCACGGCCTCATGTGTGAGAACGGTCATAAGCAAGGTTTTAATGTGATGTCAGCAGCAGCCAATCAGGTGAATTTGGGGAACAACGTGGGAGGTTCACAGGATCAGACCAGTTCTACCCATGGCTCATACTAGCAGGACCCTCCAGTGAGCAAACGGCCATAAACACTGAGCTTTCACTGTGAATACGTCACAAATGAGAGCACGCATCGCTCAAAGTCTCCTTTGGAGAAAACGTATAGTTCAAGCATAAAAATGTTGCAATCCAAGTAAAAGGCCGCTCTGCACTGAGATCCCGCCTCTTACATCGCCATCCAGCAGAAGATCAGACGAGCTTTCATCGCATGGTCATGTGATCTGCACCCGCTGCTCTTCAGCTGGAGAGCAGAGCTGTCGTCATGGCGTGGCTCGCGTCACTGATGGTGCCGGTATGATTTCAAAGGTTCCCTGTGGAGTGTCTGACCTCCAGCAGCAGCATGGAGCTGTTTCTCCACGAGTCATGGACGGAACCAACGGTGGCTTTAAAATACTTCAACTCTGGGAATGCTTTACGGGGAGTAAACAGCAGTGAACGTGTTTGTTAAAGCTCGAGGACGCACACAGTGAGTAATGACTGTATATATCATATTTGCGTGTTTGCAATAAAACTCCTCTAAGTGTGTGTGGAGTGTGTTCATGCAGAGAGGCTTTAAGCATCCATCAGCTCTCTCCTTAACTACAACTAATCCCTCATGGCTGGAGCACATGTCACTGACCCTCATAACGCTGTTAAGCCAAAATCAGTGGATGAGGAAAGCCTCCACGAGTCTGCCCATCAGTCCTCTTAATCCAATATATGCAAAGTGTTTTGGCACATAGGTCATCCATCAGGAGCAAGAATCTCTGGATGCTTAATTATAATGATGTGGATCTGAATCTGCCACGTCTGCACAATAGACACAATCTCACATGAGGAATGGACAATCTGTCTCTCTCATCTCTGACAGTTTTATAGAAGTTAGCCAGATTAGCCTCAAAAGCCTTAAAAATCAACGCCTGAAAGAGGCCAAAGACACTGATAATGAGTAGAAATGAGAATCATGGCAGACCTGAGATTCAAAACCTGAACTGTTAGTCAGACATGGGAAGCTAGATTCACACAATATCCTGCTTTCATGGAAGAGTTATGTCCCAGTGTCCTCCATGAGAAGCATATGATGACTTGGTTTGAAAATGGAAGACAACGGAAGCAGTGTGAACCCGAACGAGCCGGACGTCAGAGCCTCTTATCAAAGTGAGCACAGCGGTAACACCACATGGTCTATGGGCTCGATTCCCTCTAGGCTCCCTGCTCGCATTCAAAATGGATGTGCTCAAAAAGTCAGCTGAACGAAATAAAATAATAATGATGAGAGTTAATAATACATGGGCAGACATGAGTGTCAGCGGGGCTGGACTGGCAGGAAGAGCGGGGATCGTGACCACATTGTGCTTCCTTCAGAGCCCTGGAAAACAAAACTAGACCTTACTGTCATCCAACCGCTGTCCTCAAATGGTCCTGAAATAACCAATGAAAATGAAACTCATGCCACCAGTGTATGTGTTAAAAGGCAAAGACAAGAGGAGCGCTTCAGTGGCACCTTCACAAAAACTGCAAATGCATCAAGGTATGAAACCCTGAGCCAGGTGCCAACTCTTCATCACATGACAGAGAGTAAGACATAACGAGACAAAGAAAAAATCAACATCACTGCCGACGACTGGATTCAGCTTCCTGCCTGCCAGCGCGCGCGCGCGCGCGCGCGTGTGTGTGTGTGTGTGTGTGTGTGTGTGTGTGTGTCCTACAGGCCCAATAACCTAGTGAGTAGTTATGGGGGTCTGGCAACAAGGACAAAGGATGACAGAATCACAGGTAGCCCGGGAGCCTACCTGGCGTCTGTGTTTGCACAGAACATCCCAGCAGACAATGTGTTGTGCTTTTATCCTCTAAAAAGGTCTGTTGTAGTCTCCCCTTCTCTTTTCAGGGTGCAGATAATATCACCAGCGCTGATATTCCTTCTCTGCTCTCGTGGTCTGTAAGTCACCATCGAGACGGCGGTATTGAACACCGCCAATCAAGCTAAAAGTTAAGATTTTTTTGATATTTAGTGTTTCCCGGTGGGCCACTTGCAAACCGAAGTTACCAGAAGATGCTATGCAACTGATAAACATCCCAGTTTGTCCTCGGCGGTGTGTGTAATCTTGGCGTTTAGCGGAGGAATGCTGAATGGCGTTAATTTTGAATTGAATTTTGCGAACAAGGCTCTCAAAACAATGCCGAGCGGCACATACTGGAGGTAGATCCCAGGCAGCCTGCTGACACACCGATAAGCCCGCAACAAAACCACTTTCTGCCTACATGATGAAAGCAGTCAGAGGGCAACATGATCCTGCCAACCACACGTTTGTGTGTGAAAGCTTTAACTGAGCCACAATAACAGCGGGCGTCGCTTACCTCTAGAAAGAGCCAGAATGTCAGGGCGACATCGGCCAGTGAATTCCTCATATCTCCGCCCGGTAGGTGAAACCAAGCTCCGCTTCTGAGAGAGAGACGAGGAGGAGATGCTCCTTTTTTCACTATGTCGCTTGCATCCCGCTACTGGAGGCACCCACGGATCTGGTCCAGCTCCGACAAGGAGTCCTTCGGCTGACAGGACGGATGGAGGCGACCTGGGTGACGGTCAGACGGTCCACAGACGGGGACTAATGGCATGGTGGGAAGCTGCATCAGCCTATGATGTTCCGCTTATTCCACGCCCCTTTCCCGCCCCCCCGCCCTGCGTGCGCGCGCGCGCTCACACACACACAAACACACACACATAGCATATTTTTAGCATATTTGTGTATATTTAAAACAGCTATAATGACATATATCATAGTTTTGTTGTCCCTGACTGTGTGATGATAGCCTGTTATATTGTGTCGCCTCTTTTTTCAAACAATTCCAGTGTCCTCTGTGAAAGGACAGTTGTCCTACTGTCCCCTTCATTTTGAGGTTGAAGTAGTGCGCTAATACTTAATCAGATACCTTCAGCTGTCACACTGAAGACCTGCCACTCTGTGTCTTTACTTAGTATTGGACCATTTCTAAACAGCAAGTGGACATTTTCTGCACACAAGCAGTGTCCTCCTCAGAAGATCTACCAGTTATTCTCTTTTTCTGTGTCTGTGGGGTCCAGGTCTAGTCTTTTCCTGCATTGAAGCATTTTTGAAATTTGCATGGGAATAGAAAACGCGACCTTGGTTTGTTAACTTTGCTTTTAGGAAGCCTAATGTGGAAAAGCTAACTGAGCTCAGCTGGTGAACAGCAAAACAGAATAAAATCAGGTAGCTCATTAAATTATTTCACTATAAATACTTCAATGGCAGCAGTTTGTTACTCAGGCTCTGCACTGTTTTCTTCATAGTCTAAAAATCTGTCATGGTCCAACCAGACTGTGTATTTCTGAAGGGCTTCATTTACATAATATGCCAGTTGTGGCACTCAAGTGAGGCGTTTCAGATTCAGCACCATGGACAGCACCTGAGCTCACCCAGGCAGCTGAGACAGAGGAGACAGTTGGACAGGTGCTGACAGGAGACACAGCAAGATCTGCAGCACGGCCATTTTGACGGGTTGGTCGGACAGCGCAGGAAGCATGCTGTCTGAATCACCGCCACGGGAGCACTGCTGGGTGTCACTTTGGTCTCATGGCCTCAGTTTGGATTGAAGGTCATCTGACACACGCTGTCCCACAAACAATCATTATACAGAAAACAGCTGTAAAATGACGTGTTCGTTTTCCTGAGAGTCAGAAACACTCCAGAATGATCACAGTCTGATTTCTGTTGGTCCAGTGGAGTGTGATCGTGAGTGAGAGTCTCTAAGCCCAGGCGTTAATGACATTATGGAGTCTCTGTTCTATTCAAGTGTCCCAGCCTGGCTGCATGCACGATAGCAGGATCCTGAAATTGAAGCAGCTAAATAGAATTCAGCCATCATTCATTTATTATTTAGACCTGTGCTTTTCCTGCTGCGACATGAAAAAGTCTGTTGGAATAACACTGTATTGGGAGGGTTGAGTCTTTTCCTCATTTATTTATATTTTGTATTCATTTGCTTAACTTTTGGACCCAAACCGCCGCATCATTAGTCTTATTTTTGAATGCTGAGTCAACAATTCAACTAACTGAATTGGTTGATTGAATGAATGAAAATTTGATGTGTCTCTCATTACACTGACAAAGATGCATTTCTCCAGTTTCCTCAATGTGTTTGCAGAGTGTCTAAAAACAAGGACACGATATGACCTTTTACACTGTACATCCAGTCCTTCCTGTAATGTTGTTGTGCCTTTAACAAAATGGAGAAAAACAGTAATGAGTGGAAAATATTCAATATTCATTGAAGGGAGCCTAAATTCGAGCTCTGAGGCTCTTGTGTATTAACATAACCTGAGAGGAACAAGCTGGGGCCGGGTGCTTTAGTGTGTGTGACAGCTGATTGACATGCCTCGGACTGGAAATGCATCATGTTACACAAAATCAAAATATCGTGCGGTTGATAAGTAAATCCTCTAATCGGGGGATAAACCACCACCAGAGATGTAATAAATCTGCTTTGCACCAGCTGGTTAGAATAAAACGATCAAGCCTTGACGTGGGACCATTCTGAGGTCTTTTGAATGGGACAGGTGGATCGTGCCTGTCAAGGTGACGCTGGTGTCTGTCTCAGCATTTTCATAGAAAGTCAAATATTCCAAACAATGAATCACACAGCACAGCCAACTGCTGCTGAGCTGCTCTCCATGGACTGCTGTTTGCCATCACCTGTCCAAACACTGCTGTTGGTGTCACCATCAGGGTGTGGCGAGCAGCGCTGCAACCTGTGTGGAAGCCTCGGCTGTTACACCAGTGTCACGCAGCGTTGATTTCAGTCTACTGACACCAGACGCCTACAATTAACATCCCATTATGTGGGAAATGAGCCTTTATACGTTGCATTTGTTCCATTCTGTGGAGGACAACAGCACAGAGACCTCAGCAGTGTGTGTGTGTGTTTGTGTGTGCGTGTGTGTGTGTGTTGCCGAGCAGCAGATTGTGACAGGAGACAGAGGAGGAGAACATAAAGCTGGATGGGAGAAGTAATGAAAGGCACACGGTGGAATATGGACAGCTGTGATTTGTTGCACCCCCTGAGGGAGAGACCATGGTGTATATGTGCACTTGATGGAGTGAGTGAGTGAATGAATGAATGTGACATCATGAGAGGGGATTAAATACATCTTGAATAATCAAGAAAACACAATTCATAATAATGTCATGTCAGAGAGCGGGTGATAGTTTATTTAGCTCACAGTTACTCTGTACCATCATAAAAGGCTCCCATCACTTCAAACACCACTGACACACTGAGTGAAGGCTGGCGTCTGTCACAGCCCACCTGTTAGCTGTGCTGCCTCTGCTGCAGATCACAGCATGTGGGTCCCTCTTCAAAGCACAGTCTAAATGATCAGACTTGTTCATTTGCTGCTGCTGCTTTTTGTTATGGTTTGCTTTTAAAGATGAAGGTTTACTCTTAAAGGAATAATCACAATTCATGCTCATTTGCCTTCTTTTCATGAGTGGCATGAGGGGATCAGCATCAATCAGTGTGGTAAGTACAGAGCTGGAGTCAGGACACGGTTAGCTTAGCTTAGCATAAAGACTGTGAAGACCTCTACAGCTCTGTGTGTATTCTAGACTCAAGGTTCACTTGCTTTCCCAGCAGCGTTTCTTTGTGTCCACAGTCAACTTAAGAGCCTTGTCAGACGTCATTGTAAGACCTGCGGTCATGTGGAAAAAGACGTACATGGTGGTGGCAATCCCTGTCTCAGAGATGGTGTTAACGACTTTGAGCCCTTCTCAGTCACTGCTGAGACCACCTGCTATCACGTGGCTGAAAGTCTGTACCAAGGTCACATGATGACACCTGAGTAAGTGCCACTCAAGGTTCAGCTTGAAAACTAACAAAATAGAAATCAAGGTGCGTACACGTCTCCATTTCCTCCCACACTCACACTATTTCACCATCAATAGCTTCTGTATATCGCCTGTTTCTTGTCATGTGTCCTTCCCTCCCGCCCTCACTGTGTGTGGCACAGATCGCTCATTCAGAGTATATATTTGCCTTTTTAGACATTTTCACTTGGGAGATCAGATCTACATGACAATAAATAATCATAGTACATTTTATTGTCAGACAAGTTTATAAAGGCTGTGTTATATCCTCTATACCTTCATTTCTTTCTGCAGTTTTGGAATAAATATTCCATATAAATTCCTGGAATGCTTTGAGTTCTACTTCCATTAACTGTCAATATTCACGTTTAGATAATAAAAACATTTTCTCCTAACATGTGGCTAACCAATACTTACTGGCCCACTGCTCCCATGTGATCATTAACATTTCATGGAGGAACTGTGTGCTACATAGCGTAGCTACAGTTTTATTCTTTTGTAATTAATTCTGAACTTGCTGTGCCTTGAGCTCATATTAGTCAATTCAGTATGATCACATTTACTTTTTCATGTTTGATATTTATCTGAATATTTCAGCAGCAGTCTTTCTCCTCCTTGATTCAGATGGACTACTTCCTGTTGCTTCCAGTGGAGCGCAATGTGAGGAGTGGACGCAGCCTGGACTTTGAGCTTCATTCATTCCGCCTAGTGCAGCATTACTGAACTGCAGCATCTTTCAGACCTTCAGACCTTAGACTTACTGAATTATATCGACTCATCAGCATGTGCATTTAGTGGTTACATTTACCGACTAGTTAACTTGTCTATGCTAGTTTAAAATTACTTAATTATTATTAGTAAGATGCGTCAAAAGTTGGGTGAGCTTTCCTATGGAAGCCCAGTATTCATGTAAGATGATGTTTTGATCTGCAGTGGGTGTCAGGCGGCGCCATCATAGATCTACAGAGCCCTCTGACAGGCGATGTCATTCTCTAACTCTGACATAATGTACCTTTAAGCTGCCTTTAAGTCCTACAGTCCCAAGCAAACAGCAGATACTTGTATCTGCTCAGGCTACAGTGGCTGGTCCAAGTGGCTCTATAGGCAGTTTTATCCGAACGCCACTGGTTCCACTAGTCTTACCGATAGCAACCAGTTAGCATCTCCACTGAGAACCTTTCATGGATCATTTCTCTTGACCTGTCTAAGGTGGGCACCCTCTCAGTAACTGGTGGTCCATAAGCTGGCCCATGTCACTGAGAAGGCCCAGCAGTGTGCTACAGCAACCCAGGACCACCCTCCTCTTTACCTGCACCCGCTAATAATACTGGAACAGCATGCTAACTAGCATGTTCCTACCACCAGCAGCATTCTGTACAACCTACCAAGGCACAAGCCAACCTCACCTTTGCAGTGAGCAAAGCATATACCTGTCTCTAATATCACTGGTTAACGCCATCAGCTAACAGAGTGCAAAGAAACCAACCAAGCCTGTTGAGCAGCTCATTCCATTGTATTCTCTACCTTTATAATAAAGTATTCTATTTCTATTTCAAGCTCATCTTTGCAAGCAGCACACTGTACACTGCTGTCTGTAACATCAGCAGCTGACATTGTTCAAGTTCAGCATGATGCTAATAGTGGATGCTAATTGATTTGAAGATGAATTGCTTTTACATCATTAGCAACTGTCAAGTCCATTAAATAAGAGGAAACTGAGTGAGCTGACAAGTATACAGTGAGGTGCATGTGTGCTGAAAGACAAAGTGTTTTATCCACTACATATAAAAAATGATAACGGTAGACGTGAGTACGATTTTTATGGAGTGTGTCGATGCTGACATTTTGATTTTATTGACAGATTTTCCATGAGATTCTGCAAAATATCACATATATAGCCAACGGAGGAGAAAGAAAATGATGACACTGACGAAATTAGCGTGGAAATGAATTTCAAAGTCTCCCTCCACTCAGAGCTTCTCTGTGCAGAATGATGAGCAAACATTTCTCTGCGCTCACCTAAAAACTCAGTTTGAAGCCAGTCGCAGTCGAGTATGAGCCTGACACAAGTCTGACTGAAGCCCTCAGTGCTAGTGCACTGAGAATGGACTGAATATATGCATATTCATAGCTTCACATTTTTTTTAATGAGGGAGAAAGAGTCAATTTAATTTTAAGAATTTTTAATGACAATCAGCAAACGGACAGTGATATGCAGGGTACATCAACACTTACCTACACACTTACTGTGTATCAAGTGTTTTAAGAGGTAGTATTCCTATAATAACAAGATGACAGCCCTCTGTTTCATGCATGTGCTTGGTAGAACACACATACACACTTGTACATGTGTGTTACTAATGAGGATAGTTTGCTGAAATAGTGTAGAAAATTAAGAAGGCCAACATAAAAGCAACAAAAAAATAAAGTGAAAGACAAGACACAATTTATATGGATTATTTGTATCTGTGCATTTACCATCAAAATGAAATAAAAAACAAGTATTAAAGGACAATTATTTCGCCTTTTCTCTTTTATAACTGAATGAATTGACAGTAAGATGAATTTTCCTCGCCACGCTAAAATAAATCACAGCACAGTCAACACAGACCAGTCAATACTAAATACAAAACTCTCATTAGTTTGGGAGAAAATGAGGTGCAAGAAGCTCTTTTGTTTTTTCAGATGGAGACAACATCATCCATGCCAAGATGAAGAACAGTCAACTGTCCAATCACAGCTTAGTGATGGAACCATGGGTGGAGCTTATCTTCACTGATCTGAGCTGACTGCAGCCCTGACAGACAGCCAGGTAATATGCATCTCATAATCTTTTTCCTTCCATCATGACACAGTAAACGCACACATAAAAGGAAAACACGTGTAAAAATGTGCACCGTATTTCACTTCATTGCACTGCGATGAGGCATAATGGGAAAGAAGGCTGATTAGATGTGGCTGTGCTGCTCTGCTGAAGCCACTTGTTATTTGGCATAGAGACTGTATTGCATGAGAATCAGCACTAGTGCTAATAGGAAAAATGTTCTAGGGAGGAAACACAAACACGAACAGAGAGAGAGAGATGCGCCCTCTGATTCTTTACCTCTTCAATCTTTCATCTGTTTCGTTTCCAGCCGTGCCCCCAGACAAATGAACCCTGATGTAGTAATTACTGGGTATCAGAGGATGTAAACACTCCAGTCCCTGGAGCACAGATTTGCAGCACAATTCAAGAACATTACTCAGCTTTTCCCTGTGTCATACAGAGAGTTACATCAGTGTGAAGGATTAACATCGATGTGTAGGCCTAATGTAGAAACAGGAACAACACTTCAAAGAGACAATAATCACTAGGGTAACACAAAATACACAAGAAACCAAGTACACAGATACAAGTAGCATACAGAGAGTACACTCTTCATGGAAAACGTAGCCAAACAGGTATTTCCATAATCTCCATTTGTGCAAGAAACTGATTTATGATGCTGGTATGGAAGCAGGCAGCAGCCGCAGTCGCAGAAGGCTGATGGATGGATGTCACCTTGAAGATGATTTTGTCACTTCAGAAGGTTTGGACTATCTGTCAGAGCCTTCACGTTAATGCTTGATTTCTATCTTTCAGTCTGAGGGACTGCAGTTCTTTGCTGCCCGGTGAATGACAAACAGCTACCATAAATAACTAAGAACAGTTACTAACTTTGTAAGCTGTTCATGTGTTACATACTTGATGTGTTTTTGTACATGCTCAACATGAACAAAAACAAACAGTAACTCACACACATTGACGGGGTCGGACACTCTGCAGCTGGATCATCAATATTTCCTTCATGGTTTCAGAAAAATGATGAAGACACTTCTCTAGTTAGGTAGTAGCTGTAGATTGAAGAGGTGTGAATGGTGCCCCCTGGAGGTCACCTCTCACCTGGCACCCAGGGTGCCCCAGGGTGGCCTTTTCTACAGGCTGTAGGTAAGACTAGGGACAGGGACAAGTGCTCATATAAAGGTAGCAATTTAGGGACTCTGATGACATGAAACAGATCAGAAAATGAGTCAAGCAGAAAATGAACATTTAGAATAATAATATACAAAATTATTATGACTGACATGAAATATTACAATGACAAGATCAGTCCTTTCAGGGGCAGCAGTAGATGACTGGCCAGTGGCACAGAAATGTCCAGAAGCAGCTGTGGACCGGTCATGGGACGCTGTGTGTGAGTAAAAGTAGGTGAAAACATGTCTGAACGCACGCTAACACATCCCGTAGCTGTTCACTTATCTCTGCTCTCTCCTCTTGTATCGTCCCCTGTCGTTCCTCACATGCTGCTGGGTGGTTTGTGGCCTTCAGGCTCATCTGTAGTGCGACTGTGTTTTCAGTTTGGTCTGTTGTCAGACTGATTCAATCTCAGTGTGGTATTATTGTTTTGACTCTTGCTTTCTCTCTCTGAGGCTGCCTGTTGGTCTCTGGTGTGTTATAGTATCTGTAATTCAGTGTTCTGCTGCTGGCCCCGTCTGGCCTCCTTACAAACATTAAAAGTGCACCATGGCAGGGTTATATGGACTGTAAGAATTCAACTGGTGTATCAGCCTAAACCTTCAAACACAGCTGCAAATCAGAAGCTAATCCCAGGAGCTGTGATCCTGAGTATAAAGTAGTTTTTGTACAAACTAAACTCTGCAGTTGTTGACGTGTGTGTGAGCATTTTTTCAATTCCTACAGTCTTTATCAGCAGAGGAAGCTGTCATACCATATTTAGCATGCTAGCAGCATGGCTCCAGAGGTGGCCATGTCACTCTGTCTCTGTCTCTTTTTTATTTTATTTATTTTTTTTTTCCCGACATGCATTGTCCCCAGAGGATGAATCCTGCTGACTGAAGTGACCCTCTGACTTCCCTCCAGAGCCACCACGAGCTTGACTTTTTTTTGGCTTTTGGTGAAATATCTAGCATACAGACTTGTTTGACTCAGATGGCCCAAGTGGGGCACTGACTTATGCATGCATGGCACACACACACACACACGTCAGAACAGCATTCATTTACCATTTCTCATATTTACTTTAATTACTAACATTACAGTATTTTACATCCCTGTGTTTTTTTTGTTTTGTTTTGTTTTTTTATTTTAAAGATAGATAGTCTGACAAATTGCAACACATCACAGTGGCAGCACATAAATCACTTTGTGGCAATCTCAGAGACAGACATGACTGTGGTATCAACAGGTGCACGTGTCAGCATTTTGTTTTCCAGGGGCTCTGTTATAAATTCAGAATTGTATGCAGTTTTTAAGCTACAATTTTAGATCCTGGTTATCGTACCTCTATGTTTTAACAAGGTGAAAATGTAGCTGTCTTTTTAAATTGGCTGTCAGCTGGTTACAACCTTCCAGACTGGACTGCTGACATCCTCTGTTGGAATGCAAAAGGGAGCTGTTCCACCCCAACACACTTCTCACTGGTACAACCTCGCCTATAGTGAATCAGGTAAAACTTAAGTGCAGTTTTTAACTTTAACTTGGCTTAAGAAAAACTGATCTGTAATCTGTGTAAATCACCTGCTCTCTGTGCCCACCCACCTTGACCAAACTTTGATTAGATGTGGACTAATTTCAGCCCGCACAGAGCAGATGGTGAGCACTGCAGTAGAGAGAGAACAAAGCGGTTGACTGCTAATTTGATCCAGTTGATAGTTCTTAAATCATTCTGATATGCCCCACAGCAACACTTGATCCAGACTTTTGTGTCTCCCTCTTTCACATCCAGTTCTAACAGTGTGGGTCCTGCTGCTGTGTGTTCAAACGCTCAAACATGAACCACGGCTCATTTCCTCCCCCTCTCGACCAGATCCAAAGAACATAGAAAAGGCCACACTCGGAGATGTTATCTTAACCAAAAGACCACAGCATTATACATCTACTGGTGTTTTTCCTCTTGACCCACTAACATGAATCTGCAACATGAAATTACAAAGATCCAAACTACACTTCACCATGAAAAGAAATTTTTAACACCCTTCTGAATTTGTCAGATTTGTGCTACAGTGATATTGGTTTACCATCACCATTCCAGATCTAAACTTGCATCACACAAATGGACGAACCTGCAGAAACTCTTAAAACAAGACAGGCTGATCCCTTTTAATCAATTTAAGATTTCCTTGTTGATAGTCACAGAAAGGTGTGAATCTGAGTGTTTATTTGAATTGATCTTATTTCTCATGTTCTGTTGTCTTATATGTATTTTAATTATTAGATGTATTGAATTTTATATGAGTAGTTATCACGGCATCAGTATAAAAGACAGCTTGCTCTCAATGACTTTCCCTGTTTTAAATAAAGGTTAACTAAATATAATATAAAGCTTCCATACTTCATTCTTCAAGTCCTCAAAATGAAACTGAACCTCCCAAAGTGGCTACATACAAAAGAAAACAATGAAAATTTAAAAATGCTTGTCAAACTGAGGTCCTGCCTCTCTCTGGGCAGATAGCCAATCATACTGTAGGATAACAGGGTGGCACTTGGCAATCAGATTTCAGGACCCTGGACACGTCCCTGAATATCTGGACAACTAATGGATGGATTACTATGAAATCTCCTACATACATTCATGGCAGCCAGAGGATTAATCCTACTGACTTTGGTGATCCTCTGATTTTTAATCTAGCGCCACCATCTGAGCAAATTTTCAATCCACTTCTGTCCAGTGCTTTGGAATATGACCAAATGCCTGAGAATCAAATTACATTCCCATCAGCCTCAGCTGTACTTTGTGTTTATCAGTAATTAGCAAATGTTAGCATGCTAACAACCCAAACTAAGATGGCGAACATGATCAACATACCTAAACATCAGCATAGTAACATTGTCATTCTAGAGCATGTAGGCATTAGCCTTTAGCATCTGAAACCAAAAAGTACAGGTGAAAAGTGTGTTTTTTTACTACTTAGGTAAGATATGATAATGGTCAGATGTCTGAAATATTTGTCTCAACTTTTTTTTCCCAACATTTTAACATCAAATGGAAGTAAAGATGTACATATTTTTTTAAAGTGACTACATGCAGATTAAAGCAGTGGCAGCTCTCTTGGCTCTAACCTGGGGACACTGCAACGTCAGGTCTGCTAAACATGTAAACAGAAGGCTAGCAAGCTAAGCAATGCTAGACAACACGCAAACTACCCAAACTACCAAGTTCTCACCAGGGCTGTTGCACATTCAACAAACAAAAACCATCAGTAAGTGGAGAAATGCTAAAAGACTCTGCACCCAGTGGCTTTAAAGTGGATCTTTAAAGTGGTGTGGGTTTTTTGAATGTCTGTGCACTTGAATTGGCCATTGAATCAGCCTGGCACACTGGTGTCTTACAAGGTAAAATGAGTCATGGATTCATTATGCATTATTTAAGCATCTGTCATGTAGAAAGTGTTCAGTTCTCAGGTCTTAAAGGTTCTGCAGCAGCTTTTTCCACTAATGAAGAACAGTGTCGTCAGGAGACAGAGGCTGACTAACGCCTACTGTCATCCTGAGAATACACCACCGCGTAGTGTGTGTGTGTGTGTGTGTGTGTGTGGCCAAGACATAGCTCCATGACACAGGAGGGTAATTGGTGTCAGGTTTAATTAGTGACTCTGTATTTGACACCTATAATGCTGCTGACGCAGTGGCACTATCAGACAAGCTTTTCCACACATTAATTACCAGTGTCTGTCTTTCTGCTGGGAGAGCTCTGATTACACAGAGTGCATCTGTGCTGCCTGGCAACATCAGTCCTCCTGATGTATGGGTACATTAAAGTCTCTCAGGGAAGGTTCACACACTTTCTGTGTGAATGTTCACCAGGTTGAATCCCCAGATGAGCTGGCAGAACGTTTGTAGGGAAAGCTTGTGAGAAAGATTCTTTTCTACTCAAATAGCTGCTGACTGCAAAACTATCCAGAAGTTAAGAGGTCTGTAATAGTAGAGCAGCTCTCAGCGATACAAGTGAATTTCCACCATCCACAACAACAATAAGACAACTGAAGTGGAAAAGACAAGAATAAATTATTTTCACGGACAAATGTGTGGTTTTCTCGGCATGTCCGCTGTTTGTCACATTGTGGAGTCGATGGGTTCCACAGACAGAGACAATTTTCAGGATTTGTGACATCTTTTCAAAGCTCTCTATATTTAAATGGTAAATGAACATTTGTTTAGTTATGATAGCAGACAGTTTAGTCAGTAATGTCTCTATTTTATAGCAGGAGACTCGCCTTCAGTATACTGTTATTTTTACTGTTGTTGATGCCCTCTGTTATGATGCCCTGTAGTGTTACCACATTGACACAGCCAGTAAGAGAAGCACATGAGGGCTTATCCAAAAGACGTATTGCCAGTTTTTGATTTGTAAAATTAATTTACCTCATACATTCAGAGCATCATGATCACATCTTCCACAGTCCTCCTCCAGCATCCTCTCTTGTAAACAGTGTTGCTGCCATCTAGTGGTTCCTGGAGGTAACGCTGCAGCTCGGTGTGTGAAGGGTCTGTACAACATGTTAACAGAATGAGGCTGCAATCAAAAACAATAACGAAACACAACAGAACAACAATATTTTGGATGACCTTGAAGTTCCATCACTGACCTTGACGATAGGACACTGATGAATAATTCTTAGCACATCGTCCACTTACTGGAAATGATCTGGAGTTTTCCACTGGTGTTTGCAGTGAAGACGGTCTCTCTCTGGGGTCAGATGTGAGTGTCCTCCTTGATCTTTCTCCAGTCGTCCACTGACCTTTGACCTCTTCCCAGTGAATACACTGAGCGGTTCTGGTGTGGTGTCCACAGTCAGCTCAGCTCATGAAGGCCATGAATAGAGCTGGAAGTTCGTGAAAGAGTCCAGTATGTGGAACCAAGCATTCTGGGCCGGCTTGGATGCTGTGAAGGACCCGGTCCTCCATTAGTTTGATTTGACACATGATTTGAAAGAAAGTATGGATTACTCAGTTCTTCGAACCTAGTTTAATGTGTGAAGAAGTGCCTCGATAAATTGTTGATTACAAAGTACAAATGTGGTGCATGAATTACTAAGAAGGTGCCTGCTCATTGTCTTTAGCAGTTAAAGAAAGGCTCCAGTCTTGTAGAAATACTTGTTTAGACCATAATGGATAAAAGTCAGTGATCATAGAACACATCATTTGAAAGAGGTCCCAGATGCTGTTCAGCCTGTGAGTACTACCTGAGGGACATCCGTGACCTTGCACCATTCCTGCTGTGCTTTGAGGTGTCTTTTACAGAATTCACAAATCTGTCTGTACAGCACACACTTAAAAAACACTAGAGCTGGAAGACGAGAAAGTCAAATATTACACAAAAAAAAAAAAAAAAAAAAAAACCCTGCACAACCTCCACCGACACAAGGAGATACAAGGAGACACCGAGGAAATGGGACAGAAGTAATCGTTTCAGTGCACGCTGTGAAAATGACTGCAGCACAATGTAATGATTGTTGTTGTTTTCTCACCCAATTCCCAGCAGACAAGTGAACTGGCAGCATGTACCTGAGGTATTTCACTGCAGGCTAATAAAAATACATACATCAGAACATGGAAGAACAGTAAAAAACACAGGTTCCAGTGGTGATGCTGACTGAACAGATAGAGCCTGGCTGTTAGCCTGGTATGGAGCAGGCTAGCTGCACACAATAAGTCTCCATGGTAACTTGCTTTCATGAAACCAAGTCATGGTTAAAATCAGCCAGAATAAGATAAATCCCGGCTTAACCCATCATCTAGACTCTGTGAAACAACTCAGGTTAGATGAGAATTAACTGGATCGACTGAACGGGAGAGCAACACGATAGCCATGTTTGAAATAAGAGGTCCTGGTTGGTTGAAATACAGGAAGCTTTTAATAAATGACTGCCTCATAATGACCACAGTGTATCTGCAGGCTTCACTGTGTTGTTGATCACTGTTGATCAATATTGTTGTTGACATGTCTGCATGGCCACCAAAACACACTTTTCCTGTCTGCGCCCTGATCACAAATGATGACTCGAAACACTCGACTCACTTTTGAAATGTTTATTTACAGTATGGGGCATTAATGTACAAATCTGTTCCCATAGTAACAGAGCTTATTGCTTCAGAAACATAAATTTACAGTACAGAGCCACTGGAAGGGTGGAGTGCTCACTGTCTACATGTACTTTCAAATGATGGGAGAGCTTCAGGGAGAAGTGAACCACAGAGGGTCGGTCAGTGAAGGGAGAGGAATTATCAAATGGCTCTTTAAACAGTTTTCTTCATATACCTCTTCAAAACAACATCAATTTGCATAATGTACACAGAATTAGAAAACTCCTCAGAGATATCTGCAATATTAAACAGAAACTCCTGAAATAAAAACAACAGCAAGAGCTAAAATCAGCCAATATTTTCTCCAAGCATGGCACCAGATACAAAATAAGACGAAAACAAAGAGGGCTGAGTGAGCAGGAGGAAAGCAGCACAGACGAGGAAATGGACTGAACTGAACATGGATTTGGCTTCTGAATTCAAAAATCATGAAAAAGTAAGAAAAGTGAGGTTGACCTCTCTGTTCTGTAAGAAGTGCGACAAACAGTCCCAACTGCAAATCAAGCCCTTCAGTCATCAATACACATGCATATATACGCTGACTGGGACTGTCCGAGTGCTATATACACAACCACACACTGGAGATTTCCTCCATCAGTGTCCAACTCTGCATCAGCATGCATCATCACAAGTTAGTTAGTCAGCTTCCCTCAACCTGACGTATCTGTCTCTACATTAGTCAGTGATGTCTTGTTTCCCAGAATGCCTTAAGCCCTGTGATCAAAACACGACGGTTCAATCACGTCATCCTAAGCAGTGACTCCTCACAGATGGAGCGACCTCGCCTGTGTGACTGAACTCAGACTGCTGTGTCTTCAGTATGGTCAGTGTGATCAGCGTGTCATACCATGGCCACTTCAGAATTTTTAATTCTTATTCCAAGTAAGTGGACAGAGTGCCTGTGCACTGGTGACGCCTCTACCAAAGGCCAGATATCTGTCTCTCTTTTCACTGAGTGATGGGGTCTTACATGAACACAGTGGGGGAAATGGACTTCTGGCCAAATGGAGTCGACAGCAAGTACAAACGGCTCTGCTAAACTTCAATCAGCAACATCTTTTAGACCAACCACATGCTCATTAAGAAAAGGCCCAGGCTGGACTCAAACCAGGTTGCTGCAGAGGATGCAGCCTTGGTCCATGGAGCACACACTCTACCACGTGAGCTACCAGGGTGCTCCAACCTTTCTGTCTCTTTCGTGGGGTGAATTCAAATCAGGAGAATAAATATTTTATTTCAGATGGCAACCTTTTCCAGACTGTGTCAAAAAGAAAAACCCATGACTGGTAACTGATATCAGAGTTATCTGCGGTGACATCTGTGACATCCCTTTTGTTTGTTGGTTCGTTTTTGTGTATTTGATCTTTTTCCCCTTACACTAATAAATGCACTAAATACATGTACAGAAAATGCAAAATGAACCCAACTCACTTTAGATGTTTCTGTATGTGCTTTTCACTGGGAAACAGGTGGTGTTTCATACTTGTGTGCTCCAATAAAGCTAGGCTAGCTCCAATGGATTTATTAAAAGAGCTGGATATAGCTAATTTGCAGCCACTGTGTCCTAATCTCTGCTATTGGCAAATAAATAAAAAATACAAGTAAAAATAAAAATAAAAGCCTGTTGACAGGATGTCTCCAACTGTAGACAAATCAATTATTACTCTTTTTATTTAGATAAAGTCTAGAAAAGTGCTTTAAGGTGTGTGACGTCTCTGTCCTGTCTGTGGGTGGGTCCAGTGGGAGCAGCACTAAGGAGCATGTTCAGTGGTTAATTTCCATTTCAGTGACTGGACGCCATTGTTCAGGCCAGTATCCAGTTCTCATAACACATCCATCATCCATGCCCTCAGCCAGGACTTAGCAACACTTAAAGCAAAATGTGACAACAGCTGTGGGGTCGTTAGCTCATATTGGCAGGCCACTGTCAATCAAATGTGATCAAACCACGCCCACACATTCCTGACCAAGCAGGTTAGCTCATGACCTTTAATCTCATAACTAATAATAACTTTAACTTTGATTGTTGCTTGTTTAGTCATGAATATTAAATAATTAATATCTGACAACATAAGTTATGCAAAAAAGGAATGAAAAGATTCATACAAATATGTGAACAACTTTGAATTTGGACTCATTTTTTTTGGCAAGTGGTCATGGTAGAATGCAGATAACAGTGCAGGCTGTCCACGCCACCACTGTGATGGATGGAGTGTCTGAGGCAGCGCTGAAACTGGGCCGATCACTCTGTCTGCTAGCTGAGTTCTGTTCTTGCTCCTGCTCCTCTGGGTTTGTCTGGTTGAATGTAAATGTCCACACTGTGAGGACTTCAGCAGACTTTTGTTCTGAATAATGTGTCAGAAAAGTAAGACACACTTTAGATATACAGCACAACTGTTTATTCCCTTCAGTCGTTTCTTCCATGAAAACTGGGCAGACTCCACCTGCAGGAAGCTTGTGTGCTATGATAGAAACTTGTGGTGAGATTGCTTAGTCAGCTGTTTTTTCAGTGTCAGAAATGAGCCTTTAATCTCAATCAATTCCTTTAATGTTTATGTTAAATATATTTATTTATTGAGGCCTTACATTGCAAACAATGCCTGAATTCACAGAATGTGACCTCTGTTCAGAAAAACACTCAGATTACATGTCGAGGTTTTTAGAGTGGTTGCACCATGACACTGCAGATGGAACGGCCATTTCAGAAGGTGGACATCTAGAGTCAACCTCTGTCTCTGCCTCTTCTGTGATGATATCTCTGTTTGATCGTTGAAAGATGGTCGAAAATGGTGGCTCTAAAAAGAAGACCTCACTCTCCAACACCAAAAGTTGAAGTTCAATTTCCAAACTCAGCTGAAACTTCTGGAAACATCTCAGTGTGTCGCACTGTCTACATTTGGCCGGGTGTTCAGGGGGAAAAGAAAAACACAACAGCAAACCAAAAGAAACACGAGACGACGATGAACCTACTGTAACTGCTTTAGGAGGTAGCCTGGGCGGCTGTCAGCTAAAGTGATGCATGATGGGAGAAATATGTGAGTAGGTACTTCAAAAATTCACTTAAAAACCAACTGCTTAAATAGTATCAGATTGACAGGATCTGATTATACACAAACAGTATAAATGAAGGGGAGTTTGTATAATCAGAGGGTCTATGTTTGTTACCATGACGACACTAAGTTCTCCTCCGTAGACAGTACTGTGGTGCAGTGGGTGGGCTCAGTAGATGAATTCTCCAGGGACCTCTTGCAGGGCGCTGAAAGGCTCCTCAAACTTGAAGCGTTTGGAGATGGCCTTCTGCTTGGCAGCCAGGGCCTCCTTCTCTGAGGTGGAGGTGGACGACTGGCGGCACTGACCCAGGGTGTAGGCAGCCATGACTATCAGCTCCTCCGTCACCGGGCCTTCCCCCTCCTCCTCTTCCTGCTCCTCTCCTGGGGTCGTGCTGTTGGGAGGTTCAGGGCTACTGGTGGAGCTACTGGTGGAGCTACTGGCGGAGCTGGATGCCTCCTCATCCTCCACTGGCAGGATCTCCTCCACCGTCTGGGCTTCCTGAGGCTCTGAGGACTGAAGCCAGGGGTGTTTGAGACACTGCTCCGCTGTGGCCCGATCCCTGAGCGCAGACACACACATGAAAACAGCTGAACATCTCACGTCTCACAACAACCTCAACATCTGTGAACTCAATACTGATCCAACCCTTCCAGCCCTGAGTGTCCAGATGCCCAGCAGGGGTCACCACACCTTCAGAGGGTCAAAAAGCCTTTCAGAGTTTAAGGGAGTGTAAGGGGAAAAAAACTGAAAATGACGCCTCTGGATGTAAATCATTTCTATTAAAGCAAAAGCGTACATTTTATGGTGAATAGAAAGTATTAATATTATTGGTGGTGGGGTAGACTTGACCACAGCCTTCAGCAATATGTACACAGCATCCACCTACACTGTGTTCCATCTCTATCGTGGTTCCACTGGAACTGGATAATGCAGTTCAGAGTTTCTTTTTTTGTGTTTTACAAGTATAAATATACTGTACTGCAGATGGTAACAGACGCTTTGTGGCTATATTTGAATATGACAAAGCCTTTGTTGCTTCTAACATTCTCCATCATCACTCATTTTAAACGTCAGTGTTGGTGCTCTCACAGCACAGCTGCTGTCATTAAACTCTATTTTTGTTGGTTTTATCTGACGATGTTTTTTCTGCAGCTCGATTATGACTGCTGGTCAACACAGTGTTTATGAGCCGCAAGCAAATTGCATACCTATTCAGACAACAGAAGCAGACCGATGTAAAACTGACCCCTCAGGTAGCTGAGAAATATCAAACTGTTCCACAATCCAACAACAAAGTGAAAGACTCAACACAATGGCAGCAAATGCAAACAACACACTACGAGAAAAACAAAAACTGTTACTGTTGCTGTATATTGAATATAAAGTATTAATAAAAATGTGTTTCACAGCTTTATTTTTCTCTCAGTGATGTGCCGGTGTGTCAGGATGTCAGAGGTAGAGGAGACAAGACACTGTCAAAGAGAAAAACCTAAAGGTTTGATTGCTACACCACTGTCTCCATCACCTGAACTGTATGAGGTTTTCTACGAGCAGATAAAAAACTAAATTATGAAGTTTTATTTCCTTTTTAATAAGCACTAGATAAGTTAATGTGTGTGGTGAGTGAGGTGTGGACTGACTGTGGCTGTTTGCGGAGCAGCGTCTGGATGAAGGACAGGGCGGCCTGGTCCAGCTGCTGCAGCTCCTCCTCGCTGTAGCTCACATTGAGCTGGGAAATGTTGAGAAACGTCTCCTGCTTGTCCTCACCCAGGAACGGAGAGATTCCAGTTAGCATCACGTAGGCCAAAACACCAATACTCCTACACACACAACATGGAGCACAGTGCAGATGGGGTTAGGGCAGGCTGATGTGGACGAACACACTAAATCTATAATGCATGAATGGCGTTCAATACAACAAAAATGGCCGCCGTATAGAGTGGTATGGTTTGTAGAAGTACAGGCAAACAGGAATGTAAAAATGGGCAACTGCAAAATAAAACTGCTAAACTAAGAGGGTGAACATAGTAAACATTAAACCTGCTTGGCATTACAATGTTAGCATTGTCACTGTGAGCATGCTGAGTTAGCATGCTAATCTACAGTTTTAAAGCACAAAGCACTGCTCTTCATTAGCAAAGCCTAAGAGAGCTGCGAGCATGACTGTAGACTCTGCTGCCAGGATCAGACTACATGATTTGTTTTGCCTTTCATGATGGTCACATTGTCACATCTAACGATCTCAGTGCCGTAAACTCTTGCAGAGTCTTGGTTGGGTGACTAGCAAGACCACACGTCTTATCTGATCACCCTGCATGAGCTCAGATATCATCTACCCGCCTCCTCAATGACGCATAGCCAGCATCACGCTGGGCATGTGAAGTGCTTCCACTATTTCTAGCCAACATTTGTCTTTTTGACTTGGCCATGGTACTCCCTTGAGGAAACATCAGATAGTGGTACTGCTGTCACAGCTCAATGAACTTTTCCTCTCTTTTGTCGTCCCACCTGACAGCAGCAACTTCAGCATCCCTCCTCCTCCTCATCCTCCTTTTCGCCATGGCTACCTGACTGAGCTCTGGAGAGAGCTCCTGATTGGACAACGCTCAGGAACATGTTTTGGGAGATGTCACACTAAAGGTGTCAAGACAAAAAAATTCTGACTTTGCTAGTCTTTTGTCAGGGGGTCGTGGAGTACCAGACGCTACATGACAGGTTGTTTAGGACGTCACACTACACAGGTATAGACCCCCTACTGTCATGCGTGATCAGCCATGACAGAATCATCTCAAAATCTGGCTACACTCCTGTAGTCTGATCCAGGCATTGGACTTAATATATATGAGGCAAAGCCCTGAGAGCTATGCCCCCTGAAGTAGAACTCATCAGGGCATCAGGAGCACTACTGTTTAGTCGTCTAATCATACAAACAGAGGGTTTTTCTTACCACATATCTGTTGCTGTGCTTATGGGTTCATAATTTAGAATCTCAGGAGCTGAAAAGAAGAACACACAGACATTGGTTATTCCTCCACCAAGGAGACTATGTTTTCAGTTTGTTTGTGCATTGGTTTGTATGTTTGTCAGCAGGATCACACAAAAACTACGGGCCTGATTTTCATGAAACTTGGTGGAAAGGTGTAGCATGGACCAATGAAGAAACCATTCATTTTGGAGAGCATCTGAATCACAGGAGTTGGTGCCTTTTGTTAATACTGGGAGACTTTGGCCTTACCAGAATAAGTGCAATACATCTTAAAATCCAGTAGATGGTAGTAAAGCTTAATAGTGACAAAACATGGCCACATTCATGGGAATGTTATCATAGAAGAGTGGAATACTGGCCTCGGCGGACCCNGTGTTATGACTTGCTGGAGGTGGCGGCAGAAATAGCAGAGCACCTCCAAATATAGCAACCTAATTATGAGCTTCACTTGAATGAGGCCATTTGTACTTTTGACTGATCACTTTCTCTCCACCTCTCGCATGTGAAAACAGGTCTGTGATTATAAAATAAACAGCAAAACGAAATCTATCTGACCCAATGACTTAAACTACTGTAGTGCCTTTAATGTCTTCTGACCTGAGATAAACTCTGATGGATAAACTCAATTAGAAAAAGAGAGAGGACAGTCAGGAATAGACAAAGCGTCCCCTCAGGGTGCTGGGTGAATTAGGCCTTATCTCAGAGGAAGGTGGAGAGGGGGAGGAAGAGGAGGGGTGAGGAGTTTTTCAAGGAGACAAGAAAAGACCATTAACCCATCTAGAGAGAGTGAAAACACTGGCAAAACAGTCGGGAGGTCAGACCTGATGCATAATAATGAAAGTCAAATGGTTCCCCACAGAACCTCCATTTTGCACACGACACCTACTGTACCGCAGGTCATGATCCTGCTGTACAGTCGGTGCTCAGAGCAGTCAAGTCAAACTTTACTGAAGGATAAATCTAGTTTATCACTACTATTATTGTACTGTAGTTTTGACATCATTCCCACCAGTACAAACAACACTGTAATCACCAAGTAAATCCAAAGAAAGTGCTTTACACAATCTGGATAAACTGCTTTGACTCGTCATATTTTGTTTAACTAACCTCATGCATATGATGTGTTTTCCTTTCTTTAAAGAAAAGTCTGGTGAAATTTAACACACAATCTTAAGTGTGTTCTTTAAGAAAAAAGAGGCAGGGAACTTTTATTTTCCAACCATCACGTTGGTAGCAGCTGAGGAAAAAACTGAATTACCACCTTGTGGTTTTATGCCTCCGCCAACAGTCAAGTTGCAGTTTACAGCTGCTTTTGTCCAGACTCATGTATGCAGTGAAGTCTTTGAAGGAATTTTATAAAAAGATATTACATGTATTTTTAAACTGAAGTTATCACTATATTGACAAGTATGACTCCAGTGAATAATGTCCAGTGAGAAACATGATGTCTTCACTTAGAGACTGTTTTTCCAGAGGAGGACAGAGAAGTAATGAAGCTCACCATCCTCAGAACCAATGAACTTGTGGTGAACTAGAATGATTCAAATATGGATGTTGCTGTCAAGAAGCTACAAAGTGTAATACGTGGATGCTTCACACACATCTTCAACCTGGCAGCACAGGTGATCCTTACAATCAGCACATGAGTGAATAGAGGATATTACTACATGAGCTCAGAACACTTTGTAGAACTGTTGTTGGTCAAGAGAGTTTGTTTGCAAACGATTTCATTCTGTTTTTATTTATGTTTTACACAGTGTCCCAACTTTCTTTAAATGGAGGCTGAATTATTATCGTTGTTATTCTTATCTTTTCGTTCATTGCCTCTCTATAACATGGCATATAAGAATGGCAAAGACTGAAAATCTCACCATGAATGACACATCTGTCAGAGCTAACAGAGCTGCTGCCAGGCATCCTCTCTGCACATCCAAGTGAACAGAACATTATTATTCATGTTAGATCTTTTGACACGCTCCGGAGGAAAACTGGCTCTGAGATCCTGAAAAAAGACTTTTGCCTGCTACTGGAGAAACTGATCGACTGTCAATCATGTATTCATATCGGGCCCCATTCCAACCTTGGGGAAAGTCATTGAATCTTTCAGCAGACTCCTTGCCCTGAATGCATGACTGACATCAGATGGCCTCAATCATGGGATAAGGCTTACTGACAACTTCTCTTTTGGAAGTGTGAAGAACACTTTAGGCCTGACAGAGTACACCCAAACATCACTGGTTGCAGACTGCTCAGCACCAACTTGTGTCATGCCCTTGACATGATGTACCAAAACAAGAATACACAGATAAGTGCCAAGGTCAGCCTGCACAGGCAGAAAGTCTCACAAGACCCTTTGCTTCACATCATACAAAGCATCCAGAGGATGTCTCTGTCCTAGTCAGGGATCCAACACCCCTTGTCCTCCTCTCCATCTCAGTCTCCAGGGATCAGGCCACACCAACAATCACCTATCAAGGAGTTAGTGAAAGCTGCCACACTGAAGCTGAGTCAAATTAAAATTATTAAACAGAAACAGTAACCATGGACATCATCACTCAGGTGTCCATCAGACATGACAGCGCCAGAATTGCTGCTGAGGTGAATACAGATGAGCTCAGCAAACCCTGTAAAAAGATGCAACCATGGGAAAATTCACCTGTATTGGATTAGCTGAGCTCTGGAAGACTGTCACTGAGTCTCACTCCTCCATCTCATTAAGTAACCCTGTACCTACAGCATTTTTAAAGCAGGTGATTGACAGTGTGTCAAATCATGTCCTGAAGATTCTAAATACATCTCTGCAAACAGGCATCTTCCCCAATGCGTTTTAAAACAGCTGCTGTAAAACCATTACTAAAGAAACCCAACCTAGATAAGAATGCAATCACGAACTACAAGCCGATATCCAACCTTCCATTAATCAGAAAGATACTGGAAAAGAAAACATTCTGGAAGAATTTCAGTCAGGTCTTAGAACAAACCACAGCACCGAAACAGCTCGGACTAAAATAATTTGTGACCTCAGACTAAATTTTGATGAAAATAATGTCTCAGGTCTTGTCCTCTTTGGTCTAAGTGCAGCGTTTGATATGATTGACTATGGTATCTTAATCAATCGTCTTCAACGGTTGGTTTGGTTTGGTTTCTGACCATGTTAAACTGGCTTAAAACATACATCAAATGGAGAAAGTTTTATGTCAGTCCTGGAGATCATGTGTCTGAGAAACATGACATCTGTTTGTACATTTGTGCTGGGGAAAATGAAATGCTCAGATTAAGTCTGAGGTTACAAGTCTTGGTGTTTTACTAGACTCAGATCTTAGCTTCAAGTCCCACATCAACAAGGTGACGAAGACTTGATTTTTAAATCAAAAAGATGCTGAAAAATTGAGTCACGCCTATATTTCAGGCCCACTTGATTACTGTAATGCATTGCTTACCGGACTCCCACAAAAAAACAAAAACACTGAGAGACTTCAGCTTATTTAAAACTTGGCAGCTCAGCTATGAACCACAACCAAGAGGAGAGAGCACATTAGTCCAGTTTCAGCAGCTCTGCACTGGCTTCCTGTAAAATTCAGGATTGATTTTAAGGTCCTCCTCCTTGTATACAAAGTCCTCAATGGACCAGGACCAAGCTACATAGCTAACCCCCTCATTTATTATTTGCCTTCAACACTGATCATCTGCTGCTGGTTTATTGGAGGTTTCCAGGAACAGTTGAAAGAAAATCTTGAATGCAGCCTTTGTTCATTACGCCCCAAAGCTGTGGAACACACTACCTACAGATATCAGGGAAGCAGCTCACTGAATACTTTCAAAAGAAAGCTAAAAACATACTCTTCACTTTAGCCTTTAGCTCACTAGCTATTGGTTCCTGATGCAGGTCTGAAACTTCTGTGTGTGCTGCTTTTAAAATGTTGTATTGTACTTGATCTTATGCATTCTTTAATATAATCACTACTATTCTCTAATAATTTCACCTATATTTTATCATTTTATGGTTTGATTTGATGCTTTATAAGACCCACAGTGAGATTCTGTTGTGTCTGAGAACCACAGGAAGCAGACGAAGAGTTCTTTTAGAGCTTTGTTCTAACAGGCTTCTTCAGATTTTTATCCTTATTCTACTCTGTTTGTGCTGAGATTTTAATATTTTATTGTGTGGTTTTATGCATTGTCTTTATTTTTATCTTCATCCTTATTTCCATCTTATTTTCCATTCATTTTTTATCTGTTTTTATGTCCATTCTGTCTTCTCTATGTGAAGCACTCACTTGGTGCATGTGATTCCTTTCTTGTAAAGCACTTCGAGCTGCAATTGATGTATGTAAGGAGCTAAACAAAAAAAGTTCATTGTTATTATTATTATTGGATACTTTATTCCCTTTTATTTAGTGTTTTTTATGTCTTTTTAAATAAGCCGTTTTAATCTAATTAAAATCCAACCTACACACATACATACAAATAAATGATTTCCAGTGTAGAAAAGACACCATCATCATATTCTGGGTTACTGAATACTGGATTCACAATCAGACTATCAATACAGATGCAAATTAGCTGTGATCAGCTGCTGCCATCATCAGAAATGGGAGTGATTTCATGTGTGTGCATCAGAGGAAAGGACGCGTCAAGAAAAAGACGAGTGAGGGAAACGTGTCTGTAATTAAGAGATGTGAGGTACCCTATAGGTCCTGGTCTACGTCGTCTGTTCCTTGTCACACTGTTAACTCAGCACCACGTGCTTTATGTGTTGACTCCTGAGCGTCTGAACTTACATGCTGTTCATCTGTTACCATGTTACCTGTATCTGGAACCTGTTTTTGTCTGACCTCCATGTTTGACCTTTTGCCTGTTTATTGGACGTTGGATTCTTGCTTGCTCCTTTTTGGATTTGTTTGCTTGGACTACCCTCTCTTGTTTTGACCCTGACTGTCTCACCATCCCATAAGCCTGTGCCCTGCGTGGACAAATGTGACGAGACCATAGAATTGACATGAAAGAGCCCTGAAATCAGAAACACAATGTGATCTACTTTACTGTCACACAAGCCTGAGGCCAAGCTAAGCCTGAAAGTTAGCCGGACTGGGACCAGGCTAGTCTGAAGGGTTATGTTTCCATGGTTACTCAGGTCAGACTCATTGAATTTCCTGAAAATAAGCCTGGCTAACACCCATTTCATGCACTCGTTACACACACACACACACACACACACGCACACACACACACGCACACACACACACACACAGGTTGTGTTTTCATCACTTGTGGGGACATTACATAGACTTACATTCATTTCCTGGAGACTTATCCTAACCCTAAACCTAACCCTAACCACTATTTGCCTGTTCCTAACCCTAAACCTAACCTAACCTTACCTAACCCGTAACCCTATCCTCAGTCTTTATCCTAAAATGTAATGATTTACATTGTGGGGACCTGTATTTTGTCCCCACATGTGACTGTGTAAACAGATTTTTGCCCCCACAACGTGAGTAATATGTGGGCAACACACACACACACACAAACACACACACACACACACACACACACACACACACACACACACACACACACACACACTTTGTTGTGTGTGGACCCAGAAATCACGCTCTTTAATAAGAAAGCCGTGTGTTAATGGAAGACGTGCCAGAAACCAGAGAGCACAAGAGAAGGAGAATTACAATTAATAATCAGGTCAGCTGAGGGGACGTGTGTGTGAAATGATTGGTTTCTAATCTGTGTCACTATTGCACACACACACACACACACACACACACACACACACACACCTGCACGTGCATGGAACTGTTGGAATGAAAGTTCATTCCTCAGAGGATCAGACAGAAATTAATCCAGTCTGACAAACAGAGAACAACATGTAAATGCTTCCTGATGTACAAGCTCCGCTTTGGTCTTAATGATCGTGAATATATGAAAACTTTTTGATTCTTTTAAGTGTGAGTGTGACTGTTTTTACACAAGTTCAACAGTGAGTTGAACCTGCAATGAAACCTGCCGAACCCTCTCTTTAGGAGGAAGGAGTACTTCACACCTGCACTGATAAGTTCTTGAAGTCAAAGGGACCATCTTTAAACAGCTGCACAGTCTAAAAGTTTTAATACTGACCTCATTTTCTTGTACTCCCCCCAAACATAGTGCTTTGTTTAAGATTGTGTCTGAAACTGCTCTCTTAAGTCCTTTGTTGGAGCACTATTATTGACTAGCATTGATCGACTAATGAAGTTGGAGCTCAGTGTGTTTCTTGACAAGCAACAGCTGCATACAGTGATTAGGACTGATCATTAAAATGTGTTGAACAGGCTGTTAGGCCTGCAACTTCAAAAACAACTAACTAATGAAGTGTTTATCATGAAAAGATCTGCAAAGTCGTATAATGTTCATACTGAATGTATCTGTAAAATAGCATTTTTTTAATTTATTTTCCACAAAATTCTCTTGACACAGCTAAAGCATGATTACCATTTTTATGGTGAAGGTAACTCAGAGCACTTAGTTAAGGTTAGAGAAACGATGTTGACTTGGTTAAAAATTGAACTTGAAAACAAAGCTTGCACAGTAACAACTGGCTGCCACAAATCACCAAATCAACTCTCCAAATGAATCTTTTAAATAAACATTTTGAATGAAGACACCTCACTAGATGGATCCCATGCTGGCAGAACTAGACACAAACTTTTCCACTGATATGATCCCAAACAAATGCAGATTGGCCTGCTGCCTGTGTATTGGCCCTGAAGCCTGGCAGCAGCTTTGAAGCCCAGTGAGAGGTCAGGTTCATGCAGGCCAGAGGGCAGTCAGAATTTGATTGGCGTGTTGCTAATGTAATTAATGAAATCAGTGTCAGCGCAGCGCTGTGGGAATGGATCAATTCAGCTTTGATCAGTAAACCATTACGCTCAACCTCAGATGGTTTGGTTAAAAACAAAACAAAAGCAGGAAAACATGAAGTCAGCTGACCTAAATAATCTGCTTCATATCTGACCTGTTTCAGTCATACACACCATAAACACAAACACACTGCAAACAACAGCGGGAATGGGGAGGGTCGATACTTGTTATGTGAAGGAAGCCTTTAATTGAAGGAGTGGATAAATATAAAAGCATTGCACATTCCTTTATGGAGAGGCCTCACAGAGCATGAGTGGAGAAATGAGACTTATCAGTCAAACTCTAATTGTTCCATCACAATTAAGGCAGAAAGAGATGCAACAACAGAAAGCGTTCAGTGGAGGAAAGCTTCTCCACAAATGACTGCAGAGACAAAGAGACAAATGTGCGTGACAGAGAGAGGGGGAATGATAAAGTCAGAGCGGGGTCAAGTGAATGCCTCAGAGTGGCCCTTCATCCTGCACTCATAATGTATTCATGTCAAGCAAACTGGAGTTTCCCACACGGCCATGGCTCCATTTACTGCAGAGAAAAAGCAACTCACAGTTTGGTAATGAACCCAAATTTGTCCAAATGGCTTATATCTGACATCACCATTAATTACATTTAGGGTCAAATCAACCTGCTATGAGGCCCCAGGGCAAAAATGTGCCATGGGCTCCTATTGAGAAAAACCCACTCGTGACCCATTTATCCCAGAGTCACAGGAAATAACTAATATTTCTTTGCTGGAATGCCTTTCAAAGATTTGAATTGCATTTGAGTACGAACTATGTGATCATTGCATCTTCTTTTTTACACTGTATCTTTCATTGTGCTTTAACAGGAATTACCAAAACATGATACATTGCTAATCCTTTCTGACATTTACTCAGTTGAAAACAGCACAAAAACAATATATTTAAAGTTATATACAATCAACTTCATTGATTTTTGTGGACGCATCGATCAACTTGATTAAGTTCCATTCTGATTGATATATCTGAATTTGGATATCCACTAATGTCGGCACCAGAGGTCTTTTTTCCTTATTAATATTGGAATTGTTGTTGCTGTTTGCAGAATTTTCACCATCTGAAAAGCTTCTGTAGTGTTCATGTTCCCAAATTCATGTTGAAGTTTGTCCTGACATTTCAGTTTTGCTTGAGGAACCTCGTCTTTGAACTGGAATATTTCTTTATTGTTTTGACAGTGACCCTGTTATTCAAGTCTGTGTTGAAGATGTCCCAGTTAGTGGAAGCCAGGGAGCTCTTGGAGTTGTGTAATTGCAATCTCCAACCATTGTGGGGCGCTATATGATTGTGGCTTGTGATGCTTAAGTATTACTGTGCTGTTAATTAAGTTTAAAAGTGGGGCGGGGGAGTTCTGGAGGTGACAGTGAACAGACACAAAATGTGAAAATGTGTCGGGAAAGTTACTGTAGCACAAATCGAAGATGATTTCCCTTCTGGTGGGAATGTTCATGTGCTGTTGAAATGATGGCATTGACCAGTCTGTAACTGTTATAATTCCCCAAGATAAATACCGGTGCCCTAGCATACTTAGCCAATATAGCGTTAGCATCTTTGGCTTCCAGCTAGAGATGCAGAGACATGTCAGTGTCTTAAAGACAGGCGTGCATACCTTGTGCTGCATTATTAGTGACGGCTTAACATTCTCCGTCATGCACTCGGCATGCTGGACTGCATGGTTTGTTAAGTTTTCTGTTTTATGTTCCACAATGCTAATGATTTGTTAGTGTTTGTGTCTGTTGGGAACATGATGGTTTATGCTGGTAACTGTCATTCCTGTGCTGGTTTATGATTTTAACCATTAATGAGACGTCTGTTACATTTGTTTGACTCTTCATGTATTTTTCTACTGTGTTTACGAATTTTAGTCACTTGTGTTTCATCATTCAAGCTGTTTGGAACATTCTAGAGGTAACAATACCAAAAACTCACGATACGATAATATCTCGATATTAAGGCCATGTTACGACATTTATCGCGACATTAAGAAAGGAAGAAAATTTTAAAAAATTAAGAAATTAGTGTATACGGTATTTTTTATTCTTCTAAAATTTGTTATATTAACTTAATGTGCGGGCGGCACGGTGGCGCAGCAGGTAGTGCGCGTGCCTCACAGCAAGAAGGTTCCCGGTTCGATCCCGGGGTCAGGCGGGGGCCTTTCTGTGTGAAGTTTGCATGTTCTTCCCGTGCATGCGTGGGTTCTCTCCGGGCACTCCGGCTTCCTCCCACAGACCAAAAACATGCTCATTAGGTTAATTGGTGACTCTAAATTGCCTGTAGGTGTGAATGTGAGAGTGAATGCTTGTGTGTGTGTTGCCCTGCAGTCGGCTGGCGACCGGCTCAGGGTGTACCCCGCCTCTCGCCCGTTGACAGCTGGGATAGGCTCCAGCCCCCCCAACCCCGAAAGGGATACAAGGGGTATAGAAGATGAATGAATGAATGAACTTAATGTGCTTCTGCTTTCCATCTTTCATTAAATAAAATAAAAGTAGTCAACCATGACCCAAGCATGTGCAAATTGTTTTTGGCAATGAATGATTGAACAATGTAATTAAAATAACAAACAAAAAAATGCAGCAGTCAGTAGCAGTCCTTTCATAAAATAATTAACAGAGCTGTTCCATCGGGTGACCACATCCAGGATCAGCTTATGTCCTGGCAGGTTTAACAGTTTTGTTTGGTGTTCAGCTCAGCTGTGGAAGCTGGACTGCTACAGCCTCACTCAACCGAGCAGACGGCTGGCACAGCCTCCGTCCAGCCAGGTTGGTACAGAGCTGCTATCACTGTGCAACCACAGAGTGGTCTTGATGGACTTTTATACTTTGGCTGTGACGTCTTTACTAACCTCCAAAATCCACAGAAAACGGCCTGAAGTCTTTGGCTTTATACTCACTGATGCATCGTGTTAGTTCTTCAGCTGTGGACTGTTATGGGGAAGCTGGGCTCCAAATGTGTCTTTCAGCCTCATTTGGCCTGGCTGAAGCTTTGTTGTTGTTGTGATTTAAGCTTTTCTGGCTGATGATGTGCCAAATAACTTCTCATATTTGATGTGTTTCCCATCATGTAGTTGACCATCGTCTTTGTATTTGCAAGTTGTTTTACATTTGTCAGTTTCCTTTTCGCCATTATCAGTTCTTGAAAGGGCAAACTGAAATGTTGTCACATGTCAGCTCTAAACGTCGATGGAGCATCTTCAGTGTCTTTTTTGTTATTGGCACGTTCAGCCGTAACATTCTCGTTGAATTTATTTTTAGAATTGCTTTGCTTGCGGGAGTCTGTCTTCTTGACTACTATGACTGCGCCCCCTGCTGTCCAAACAAAACAATGCAATTTTCACCAAGGAGAGGTAATAAATAACCATGCAATGTCACAGTAGATAGCGTTACATTCATATGACGGCATCACGACATATTTCTATAATGACATTGTGAGATTTGGTATATTGTTACATCCCTGGTCAACAAGTTGATGATTGTTAACAGGCTCAGTCATCCACAAGCAAGGATGGAGCGAGGTCCACCACTTTGTGAACACATGATTGTTTAAAGGGCATCACTACATGGGCTCAGGACCATGTTGTAAAACTGTTGTCAGTAAACATAACGTCCCAACTTCTTTGGAATTGGGGTTGTACATCCACAAATCCAACTGAACTTTAAGGTGAGCACAGAGAAACTTTCCCCCTTCAGCAGATGACTGAAAACAGCCTGAACAGTCAAACTGTACAGACATTCTGCAAAGTAACAATAAGTAAAACAGATTTTTGAGTGGAGGAAGCTTTAATGAGCATTTGGAACTTTAGATCTTTCAACTTAAAGTTCTTGTTCAACTGTCTGGCACTCATACTTGGTTGTGGTATAGATACAAAGTATTTTCAGTTTTATTTCTACTTTCATTTTTTATTTTGTATCTGCAGTGCCTTACTACTACAATGGATAGAACAATGGGTTAATCCAATGCACAAAAATAGTCCCAAACAAATTTCCCACAGTAACAATTGATTAAACCACAATGTCCAGCTGTTTTAGGAATTAACTTTTAAATCAACTTTTTTTTTTTGTGCCCCCATTCAAAGATTTCTTCAGTTGTCTGAGACTGAGAGTCACAGACAGAGGAGGGACATCAGAAAGAGAGAGGGGCCACACATTGCTGGTGTTGGTCTTTCATGGGATTTGTTGACAATAAAAAGAATACAGAACAACACAAACCTTCTCCTTTATGCATGACAGAGCTGACCAGGAGTTAAGAGCAAACTTCAATAACAGAATCTATACAGTTAGGAACCAGTTTGTTGGTGTGAATATTAACAAGTCGATGTGAAACATCAGGTCATTCCTATGGTTTTTCCCCTGTGTGACTCTCTCTCTGGGCGAGTGGCCATGCTTTGGCTGGTCACGTGCACTCGTGCGGCTCAACTGACATAATGAACTCCCGGCTGGAGCTCAGCCAGCAATGAGGCCATGGAGCTCTCTATCACTCTCATTCAATCTCTCTGGACGGCTTCCTCTTTCTGTTTCACTGTTCTCTCCATCACCCTCTCATTTACACTATTTTCGCTTCTGTCTTCCTCTCCTCTCTGAACTCTCTTCATCTCTGTCTTTCTTTCTTTCCCTTCCAGCCGGAAAAAGCTTTGGCCCCTTTGCCTGTTTTCCTCACCAGTGACTCCCTCCCTCCCTCCTTCCCATGATGGCATGAATAGTTTTCTATGTCAAGTTGACCCTCATTCATATCCACCCTCCCCTCCTTCCATCTATCCTTCAATCCTCCGTCATCACCACTTGCCCCACTGCCCGAAATATCTGTCAGCTGTCAGCCAAATAAAAGACAGGGAGGGAAAAAACGTTGTTGTCAACATGCCTCCCCAGAAAGAATGAAACCATTCTGCTCTATTTCCCTCCGATATGAAAAAAAGGCACAGTGGAAAATAAAAAGAAGGGGTGGAGATGAGGGAAGGGGGGTGGGGGTCTGTGGTTAGATGGACTGAATGCTGCCGCCATGAGCTCTTGTAGTCATACTGGCATCGCTTACATCTGACACCATTACTTGACTCATGTGATTCATAGAATCATTAAATCATAGACGTGAACTGAATTTCTTTCCTTTGGTTATTTATCAGTGTTTATTAGGGCCTGATCAATATAACAATTTATGATTTCTTTCAATATTCTTATTAAAAATTAGTAATTTCTCATCAAAAGTAAAAAAAAGAAATGTCCAGGCTACATGCAGAAAGTAAAGCTGGTTTATTTATCTATCTATTTATTAATCTATTTTTTTTGGACAATCTGTCGCTGTGATTGTGAGTTACTGTATCTGACAGCTGCTGTTGTATTTGTTGCATGCTCATTTAAGACGGTAACTGACTCCTTAATCCAGCACTCAACTTAAAATCTGACTGGCTGTTTCAAAAGTCCTAAATATAGACTATATCTGTGCCTTGAAATCGAATTTAAAAGTCAAGGAAATATTGGGCATTGTTTATTCATGGGGAAGAAGCATGTGATGTGTGTTGGCACCATCAGATCACTCTGGACTCAAGATCACATGCTGCATTATCAAAGTGATCAGTTTAACATTCCAAACGGTAAAGTCAAATCTGAGACGACAGAGACAGTCCGCTGCTCGAATGAATGCGGGCCTGTCAAACCTCTGCTCTGTCCCTCCTGCTTTCTATTGTGTTTTAACAAACCCAGATTCAAATTTTACTTTATTTACATGTTTTTTGTCTCTAGTATTAATCAGCGGAGTATGAAAGAAATAGAAGCTTTTGATCAACTCTAAATTTTATATCGGGAACATCATCTGACAAAATCAAAATTAATAAAAGTTAATGACAGCAGCTGTGGGATTTTTCAAATCAGAGTTCATGAAGAAGTTGTCCTCATAGCTTTACACATCATGTTTAGTATTTTGGTGACTTTCATGACCATTTTCTAATAGTTCCATCTGTTACAGATTATCCAGACTAACTGACCAGTGCAGCCCCTGTATGACATCAAATACAGTAAGAGAATTCACGAGCATTGATGCCACTCTTGGACATCTGGTGATGAGGGAGGGCCTTCGTTACTGCTCGTGGCAGAAAAGAGAACAGCATGATGGATTTTATGAGGTTGGACCACGGTTTAAGGATAATGTGTGCTCAATGCAGCCAAACCACGGTGGAAAAGTAGGACACGTTTAAGAGTGACCACTGCATGGCAGAGCTGAAGTAGTTACTGGACTCTTTCTTTTAATAATGCCATCTTGTTGAGACTCCAGAGGAATTAAAGAAACACAAACATGTAGAGAGTAGAGACACGTAGCTCAAAGTTTTTAAGGGATCTAGAAAGTGCCAAGAGCTCTGCTGAAAAGGGCCTGGAAGTCAGAGGTGCAGCATATGGCCCAAATCTTCTACCATGCTATATGTAATTCTATATCATGTTAATGGCAGAAGTGGTTTATAACCATCTGGTGAGGAGGAGTAGGAGGTCTCATTCGTACTGTTGACTGTTGTTACACTGATATCCACACTACATGTATTTGGATGGATAATATCAACAGAAGAGTGGAATGCAATATACAGACAAGCAGAAAAGAGTGTGAAGCAGCTACCCTCCAAACAAAATCATCAACACGCCCACTCACTGGCTGTGTAGCAGGGTAGCACTTCATACATTGTAAATGACAGTGTGGCAACACAGCTTAAGGGATAGCTCGCATGGTGGAAACGGTATTGCCAAATCTACTATGTGTGTCTGTGACACGGAGCACTATCCTCATTCAGGGCAGCAGTTGATTCAGGGATTATCCTTTTTATGAACAATGGCTGGGATTGGGATTATGGACTGAGGTGGACGAGGATTGGCCCGACTGGAGCATTTAAAGGGGCATTTATGGGATCTTCTTAACAGGACAGATTGCATTGTATGGCATGTGCTGGTGACGGCACATAATCCTGTAAAACACTAGAATCCTCACAACACTGACAGCCTCTCCACTCTGTGCATGTCGCACTGTATGCAAGGCCAGAGTGGAATCAGAGAGGCAGACTGTGGCAATTAAAAACTGAAAACAAGTTTGGTGATATTGGCCTCTTAGTAGAAATATGGCACCCATTCTGAAACCCATAGCCATTCATTTCAACTTTAAAGTTACTCAACTGCTTCTACACGGAAAAGTCAATAAAGTTGTGAAGTGGGAGGAGCTATTTCAAGCACCGCTGCTTCCAGGAGTAAAATTCTCATTCATTTTTTTTCCGACAAAAATTTTAGGTTAAGGACAGAGCGCTTCCGTGCTTGGAAGGGCATGAAACTGTCCTGGGTAGATCATCAGTTCAAGGTTAATGTTCTGCTACATGTGCAAACTGTGGAGAAAACTGCTTTTACGGTCAACACCTGAAATTCAGTTTCTGATTCTGGGTCAGTGGACAAATTCAGCAGCAGCTATAGCTCTGACTGCACATTTTACTGGCTTCTTCTCCACATCGATAGCAAAGCCTTCCACTATGGCAAAACTCAGACACAAAGTTGAATTAATTAAAACTGAAGGTCATAACATAAACCGATAGCATATTTACATAATCTGAGATACTGCAATATATCGATATCAATATGTATGACAACATATAATTTGATAATTCTGTCAGAGGAGGAATATATTTAATGATAAAAGAACATATTGAAATATAGACCAATCATCTTAGTGATATATGAAGGAACATGGTGAATAGCATTTAAAGAAATGGGAATTCATAGTGAGAACATACTGCAGCTCCTCTCACAGTACAACTCTGTTTACTAGTTATGAGTCCAACTAAGCCTCTGAAAACTCTTCCTTCAACCCTTTCAACACATAAATCCAGCTGGCCTCCACTTTCAACATTATAGTTCCAATATCACCACCTCTAATATGATCTGCTGCTATGAAATAAACCATTGAAGAGGTATCTGGCACCATATCAGTGCAAGAGCCTTATAGGACATTTGTCAGTGGCTGCATGTGTAGAGGTCATAAACAACAGATGACTGATCCAGAATGTGTCAATACCATCTAATCTAGTGGTTTGCCCTCAACTGTTTGAACACAGACTCTCATCTGTTCGGTTCTGGGTGTCACTATGGTGAGGGACGCAGGCAAAATCCAATATGGCATGTGGGGGGAGAGAGACAAGGACAGAAAGAGGGAGAGAGGAAGGGAGAGAGACCTTCTTGTTTAGTCTGGCACGCACACGCACACACACACACACACACACACACACACACACACACACACACACACACTATGGGAACCAGGTCAAGCATGACCTGGGCATTACCAGAGAGATGAGATCATCGACAACT
Organism: Chaetodon trifasciatus; assembly: GCA_037975065.1. Taxonomy (NCBI): domain Eukaryota; kingdom Metazoa; phylum Chordata; class Actinopteri; order Chaetodontiformes; family Chaetodontidae; genus Chaetodon; species Chaetodon trifasciatus. Next base: position 1,595,805 of record JBBMOE010000043.1, on the reverse strand, counting down.
GGTGCGGCTACTGTAGTCAAAACCATACAGTATCACGTGTATGTGTCTGTCTATGTGCATGCGTGCATGCGTGTGTGTGTGTGTGTGTGTGTGTGTGTGTGTGTGCGTGTGTGTGTGTGTGTGACTGAGAGTCTCACATACTGGGTCACACCTACTGTGCTCCAGTTGGTTATTATTCAGTGTTACTGATGGATTTAACACATCAAACTGCTGTCAGTCTGTATGACATCCCCTTCACCTCTCAGCCATAAGCCTGGGACACAGGAAACCCAATCCACCCATATTCTAAAACACAATCTGCGTGTGTGTGTGTGTGTGTATATATACAAAAGGACACAGGCGAGGCACATTGTTGGAATAGCTAGTGTTTGCTGGAGCATTAAAGTTTGGCCTGAAGCTCTGTAGGACTAAAAACAGCTATATGGCTTCTTCCTCTCTCACACTTCTCCTCTGAGAACATCACACTGTTTATGTCCTGTGGCTTTTCTATGTTTAGTCACAGGCGAACCAAACCTCAGTGTTCTCACTGGTTACACCCGGACAAAAACATTTATGGCCTACTGGACCCTGTCAAAATATAAAACTCAACAACAATACGTAAGGCTACAGGCCAGTAATTACAGCCAATCACAACCAATATTCACACACAAAGACATGAGGAACTGGTGAAAACCAGGGACAGAGCTAAAACCTTGTGGAAGGACAGGGAAGAAACAAAATGCTGGCAGCTGCATCCCCTTTAGGTTCACCGGCATATCTTGCTGAGATGATATAATGGAATAGAACTATTGTTAATATTATCAGTAACACCTGTGGCTTTCCTGCTCTGACAGTGTGTGTGTTGTCAAAAAGGTCTGTAGTGGAAGATAGAAGGGTGAGCTACAATGACTAGAGGAAGTGGGAATGTGACACATTGTGTGGGTTGATATGTGCTACTTTTGATCACTTTGCTCCATTGTTTTAGCAGATCAATAGTCCAACACAGCATCCAGATCAGCTGCTACTGTTAATAGTCATGGTGGCTGGTCAGAATGAGTTGGTATTTGTATTTCATTGAAAACATCAACAACAGAAGTTGTGTGCTTGATCAATCAGTGTGTTAATGCAGCATTTCTTTATCTAAACAAAGGACTCATTTGGTTAGCTTCACTGTTACACATACTCCAGTTTTTCGTGAAAGGGGAAACAAAACAAAATCATCTGGTGTAGCGATTGTTTGTGACAAATGTAAATAATGTAAATAACTTAATAACCTGCATGATCTTACTGATGAAATTCCATTGTCACCACAGAAACAGCGGCTGCAACACAAAGTAAGCTAGCTGAGCTAGGCATAAATTAGTTAGCATCGAACGTGACTATTCTTTTTTAATCTGATATCTGTGGTGGATGTGATGATGTCTGGGGATCTAAATTCCTAATAATATAAATGTGTGTTATCAACTTTGACAAATTAATATTTAATATAGCGAGCAGTAGCAACAGGAAGTTAAGAGAGACACACAGGAGAAAATGGATGGGCCACATGAGGTCACTGACTTCAGATCTGTTTCCCCTTTCTCCTTAAGTGATTACATTGTATTTCACCTGACTGAATTATCACTTTTTGTGCTTTAAATAAGTTCATTCCCACAGGTCTCATTGCTTGCCTTATTAAGTAGTCCACTCAAGGTTCTCTTGATGGCGCTTGTAATTAGAAACACTTTCATGTGAAAAACACACTTATGGCTGGATAGGAAAACCCAGTCTAGTAAGGCTCATCACTTAAACAGACCTGCGACTGGCAAAAGACAACAACGTTGAATGTTTCCACTTAGTGGCAGATCAGTAAATGTTCCTTTCTTATCACATTATGTTGTCCTTATTTTAAGCTAAAATACTAAGTTAAGCTAACTTATGACATTCATTACATAAACCGATGTTTTTGTACCATGTGCAACATGTCGCACTGTACAGCCCTGAAATGACAACCACTCGTCAGTACTCAAAGTTTTAAGTTTAAGTATTTGGCAGATGATCATATTTCTGGGTCTGTGAGTGTTTTGGTGTCCTGTGCAGGCTTGATACTCACAACTCGAGGACTAGCACCATCTCAGAAGTCATCTCATAAACTTGGTGGAGGTTGACGACCCGGGTGCTGGCTGTGGCCAACTCCAGCACTGCGATCTCATGGATGATGTCCATCCTGCAGTCCTGGCCTTTCCGTCTCTTCCTCATGAACTTGGCGGCGTACTCATGGCCTGTGCATTTCTCCACACACTTTCTCACCACAGCAAACTTCCCCCTGAAAGAAAAGCAGAACATCAGCATTGGATACAAATGTTTAGGTACGAACGTTACTGCAGGACTCCTTTGACTCCCTTTGTGCTAACAGGGACCACAGCAAACATCATGGCTCAACGTTTTTTCCAAGACTTATTCGAAGACAGACCACGTCACTACTTCTAACAGAGACACAACAGATTTGTCTTGAAATGGAAAAGGTAGTGTTCTTGGCATGCACATGATGTTCTGTTAACAATTCCACAGTGCAATGCTCTGCATTTTACAGAAAATATAAAAGTTATAATGCTCAATTTGTGAATTCACTATTAAGTAAACAACTGAGTGTCTACTACATAGGAAGCAGTGAACGAAAAGTCTAGCAGATAGCAGCTCAGCGACACTGTCCAGTTTCTCATAATCTTACATACAATTGGACTAGTTTACTGTGTTAGCATACTAATATTTCCTAATTAGAAATAAACACAAAGTACAGCTAAGACTGATGGGATCAGTTTGCAGGTACTCAGTCATAAACCAAAGAAATTTTGATGTGATGATGGTGATTGATGAAAAGTTCAAGAAATCACCTCCGTGATAATGATTCATCCAGATGGAAACATTCTGGATTCCAAAAGAGTTGGCATACTGTGTAAAACTTAAAATAAAAACAGAATGCAATCATTAGAAAATAATGGCATTCTGTTTCAGACAGCATCAGAACTTGGAATTGGGGTTGCCATACAAGTTTTAAACAAGAAATGTTCCGACAACCCATCCAAAAATGACTGAGACATTTCACTAAAAGTCAAAGTGGTGCTTGAGGAAATGCCAAAAGATCACCAAAGTCTGTAGGATGTATTCTCTGAGGACCATGAATACCCATAGAAAAATCAATGGAAATCCATCGCATCTCTCCAGCTATGCTGTTGGCATGGCTAAAAAGAGGGAGAATTAAGGGTAAACCCACTACATAAAATTCCTAAAAGAAAGACAAAGCTAAAAAAAAACAAAGAGAACTGATGGGAACTTTCTGGGAGGCTGCTCCAGAGTTGAGAAGCAACAACAGGTTAACAAGAACTATCCTTTAATAACGAAAACAAGATTTAAAGAGGTGAAAACCAAATGATGAAACTAACAATATGCTGGCAGAGCTGTAAATTAGCTTCAAGAAAGTTACTGACAAACACTTCTAACCCCTACAAATGGAAAGTAGAGGCAGGCTTTGTTAAACTGTTACAATGTAAGGCAGGATAGAGCCTAAATAAGCTTAAGTGTATGTCACTGACTCCCAGGACTCCCAGTTTGGCAGCTAACAAGGCAGAGGTTGGCTTCAAGTTCACTTTGAAAGCCAGCTTCACAGATGGGTTCAGTATGTGGTGTTCATGCCGTGGACCCGGCTGTGGATGTCGTTGGCAGTGTTGCCCTATCTTTTTCTATCACAACCGTCTGGCCTGACCCAATTCTATTTTAGGCTGGAAGGTGTTCCCGTGTAAGGATCACAGTGCTGTGTGAGCACACATGTGCATGCTGCCCTGGGGAAATCCTCTGAAATGCAGCTGGTGATGGAGATGACAAGCGCACATCATGTCTTCCCTCTGGCTATTGCCGAAAGTCCATGCTCCAATAATCATCAGCAGCACCCTGGCTGAACCTGACTGATCCACAGCCAAGACTCACTCACAGCGACACGCCAAAACTTCTCTGTCTACTTCTTTACATGGCCAAGATTCCCTCTGTGACTTGACATAAAGATAGATGGGATATAAAGATTACAACAAGCATTTTCAAAAGTTAAGCTACTGACTTAACCTACTTTAACAGACGCAGAAAGAGCAGGTGTACATATTTTTTCTTGGTCGCTGAGCCACCAGAGAGGAAGTGTTAAGTTTTAATAAATGAAAAGCTTGTTGAGCATCCAGGGAGTTAAATGTAGTGCAGCACAGCAGGCAGCCACTTATTAGTCTGCTGGACAAAGCCATTGTTCCATTTTGATTTGACTGGTTGGTGTCTGTTCCCACTGGCTGCTGCATACTGGCTCAACAGAGGAAAATAAATCATGCTATTCCAAAGGATGCACGATATAACACTGGTTCAAAGCTTAGCTAAGCTATTTTACACAGACATATTTGAGCATTGAGTATAGTTCAATATTCCTTCTCTCCTGAACATTAGAGTCTCTGTAAGTGAGAAAGTTGTTTAAAGTGTAGTGACACTGTGAAAATTAACCACAAAGCATCTAGAAGGACAAACAAGAAACATCATCAGGACAGAATAAGGTAATTGATAACTGTAAAACACACTTCCTCTGTCCTTAACATATCAACTTCAGTCTGACCTTGGAACAGTACAGTTACAGTACAGTGAGACAATATCCAGGTTTTGATTTCAGCGCCAAAGTGGTCAAAAATAGGAACAAGTGACATCATTAAATTAAACTGAACTACAAGGAGTGATCTTGTATTTGCAGCCAGTGGTTCTCAGTCCTGCTCTGGAACGTAAAACACTGCATCCTGATACGTGCCTGATCTACCTACACCTGATTTCCAGCAGCTCTTGACTGGCTGAACATAACTGATTAAGTCAGTCAGAGTATTACAGCCAAGTGAATATACTGTTAAAGAAATTTTCTTTTAACTTAACTTACTTAAGTCAGCTAAAACATAATGAACGTTACTTTGTTGTGTCTGGTAATGTATGTTGCTACTGATAAATTACAGACCACATTTAGACTACAGTTACATTAAGTGTCAATCTAACAACATTAGTGGAACAACATTACGCCACGAGCCCTGATTTCCTCTGGAACCTCCTCTTACAGTCACACGCCATCCCTCAACCCGCACTCTGCTAACACGGCCAGGCTAAGGCCTATGAGTGATACGGCCTTTGGTGTTTCCCCTGTAATGTGCTGAATCGCTCAGTTGTTTTTCTGTCCTGAGATGGGAACTCAAGTACTACCGCTGCTACTACTATTTATATCAATAAACAAACTTGAAGTTTTACAACTACGAGTACTACTGGTAGTCTGAATACTCCTATTGTGACAAATTATATGACTACTAACTCTATTACTGCTACATGTACTACTGCTGAAATGAGTACTTTTACAGCTACTATGAAAAATGTTATATAATGCTGTATTTAGAATTATTGATTATTCTGGGTGACAATTGAAATGCTTTTGCTCTGAGTAATCAAATTCTAGCAAGCTTTTTCTGTGAATAAAATGTTGCTCCTTTCAGAAAATTCCTTTTAAATTTTCAGTCTGAAGTAAGGACACAGAAGTTCCTCAGAAAATGAAACCCTTTGTATTTTTGAGTAATTTTTGTGCCACTTATATTGTGATATTTTTATGCTATGCTGTTAACTTGATTCACTTGATGAATGACATAAAATGAATATGCCCTATTCCTTTATTTTTACTCTCTGACATGTTTAATTCCTGTTATATTTCCTGCTGTTATATATTAAAAATACTCTTATCACTAGTCCCCATATACATCGATTTTGGTTTCCTAAGAATGACCTATTCAGTGGCATGTTTATGTCCTCAAGTCTGCAGCACACAGGGGTTGAGTTTTTTTTTTTTTTTTTTTTTTTTTAATATACACGTGAACTAATAGCACAATGTCTAATCTCTATGCATTCATAGACTTGGCAGTACTGTTAAATCACAATATCAAGTGCTGATAAAGCTTTTTTAGGGCTCTTGGTGTGTTCTCCCCTGTGCCACCTCCATGCAGGAGACATTCTCTGTTAGAGAAAGCTCAGTGCTGGGGCCACAACAGTACCTGTTGCAAATAGAAAAGAAATTTAAGAGACATGCCATGAAACATGCCTATGGTAAAGGGCAAAAATGATCCACGTCCTCGTTAACGGCTTTCTCAGCACAGGTTACCTGTGTTGTTGTTCATAGGTAGATAACCTAGATAACTATACTACTATGTTTAGAATACTAATCAGTATGTTGGAGTATGTGTGTGTCTGAATTTCCAGAGTAGAGGCACTTCAGCCTCGGATTTAGCTACTCTTTAAGATGTTAACTTAAATCTAAGTGGCTGCCTTGTTGTACACATTTGCCGAACAGTCAGATTGGATTTACCTCCATGTCTGTCCAGACTCATACATGTAGTGCAAAATCTGAAGGGATTTAATCAAAGGTATTAAGTGTATTTTCTGGTGAAAGGGAAGTAATAACTATTGACATGTTTGATTCCAGTGAATAACTTCCAGCGACAAACATGCCGTCTTCACCTGGAAATGATTTATACAGAGAAATACAGATGACTGATTGAGAGCTTCATCACGTGGAACAGCGGTTCAGTCCAGAACTGAAGAAGCCTTTTGGGTGAGAGGCAAAAAAAACAAAATGTCTTGTGGAACCCTGAGCAAGTCCAGTTGCCTTTGTAAAGCACAAGTACTATGATCTGAGCTTGGTATCTCAAAATCTGCTCTCCACTGAGATTCTTTGCAGTATCTTGGAGGGGACAAGTGTCTAAATCCCACTGTTTGTCCACAGGGGTATCTCAAGGGTCAGTGCTTGGACCCCTTCTCTTCTCAATATACACAACCACACTTGGTGCAGTCATCCGCTCACATGACTTCTCATACTATTCATATGCTGACGATACCCAGCTCCTCCTTTCGTTCCTGAATGCGGCGGCTCGCCTGGTCTTTAACCAGCCCAAATGAGAACATGTCACTCCGCTGTTCATATCCCTCTACTGGCTTCCAGTTGTTGCCCGCATCAAGTATAAGTCCTTGATGCTTGCCTACAAAATTGGCACCAAAACTGCTCCAACCTACCTGAACTCCCTCATTCAGGTAGGTCGGACCAACTCCGTCCCGCTCACTATGCTCTGCCCAGGAATGGCGCCTGGTGTTGCCAGCTCAAAAGGCCCAAAGTCTCTAGCTAGACTCTTTTCTTCTGTGGTTCCCCAGTGGTGGAACGAGTTACTGAACTCCACTCCAGAGTCCCTCTTGATCTTTAGAAAATGACTGAAGACCAAACTCTTTACTGAACACCTTCTTTCCTTAAGAAAAAACAAAAACAAAAAAAAAAACTCTGCTGACTCTATGCGTAGCACTGTCTTATCGCACCTATGTCCAGTTGGACCAGAAAGTTGCGTTAGGACACGCACTCTTGTTGTTCTCTCCCGTCTAGAACCTTGCTTGTGATGTATGAAAATCTCCTCTGTGTGTCGCTTTAGCGTCTGCTTTTAATGACAAATTGTAATTGTAATTGAATGAGAATCTGACCACAGCTACTCTCCAACATTGCAACTCCAACAATTAAACCAACTGAAATTAAACAGCACTTTTTTTGTCTGCAAAGCACACATATCTGTTCTATACATCACTTGTCCTGAGTTCTTGTTTGAGAGAAACCACAAACAAAAAGGCAGAAAAGTACATTTTATAGTTCTTGGTTTTGTGATGTTTTAACATTCAAGCAACAGAATGCGTTAGTGTCCCAATCAAATGACAGATTTAAAATAAACCAACAAAAACTTGAAGGTTCTCAGGACACAAAGAAGAGTACTATGATCAGCAGCAGTCAAAACATGAATTATAGTTAGACCTCCCTGGCATGCACAACAAGAGAAAACATATCCATGGTGATGACTTCAGTCCATTCTTTATGAAACCACAGCTGAGAGCAAGAGCAGAAGCTGTGAGATGAAAACAAAGAATAAGACTGTGACCTGCATCCCGCTTCAGGCCTGGAGCATGACGAGCAGCTCCGGGCCTGAAGCTGAGGACCGGGATGCTTCATCCTCAGCTGCTCTCATGTGAGAGTCATGTGGCTAACGCCACCGGGAGCTACAGATTTGAAAATGAATACATGTTTTCTGATCATGAGAAAAGACTTCACAGCAGAGACTTGCTGTTCATCAATTTACTGGTGCAGCTGGGGTCTCCATCTTCCCAATTCATTTGGAAACTGCATTACAAATAGAAAGATTTCATCTACAACAATCACTAATTCAGGATTCATCCTCCAATTTGTTCAATGGCATCATAATTATTGAAAGGACAAACAATTTTCAGTTTGGCGCTCTGGCAACTTATTCCACAGACCTATATTCATTTTAGAGCTGAGATGATTGGTCAATTAATGGATCAGTGGTTGAACAGAAAACCACTTTGATAATCTGATAAAATTCTCTGGTTGTCACTTCAAAATGTAAATATTGTATTGTATATGTTATTAAACTGAATATAAACTGTTCGCCGGACAAATGTAATTGATGATGTCCACTTGGGCTCTGGGACACTGTGATTTTAATTTGATTTTTTTTAATGGACCAAACGGTTGATCAATTAATTGTCAGAATAATTACAGATAAATCAAAAATGAAATAAAATCTTAGTCAGTTAGCATTAGCCCTAATTAATCTGATACTTTCATCATCTCACCATCACCAAGCCAAATTTTGATGTGGATGAAACAAATGAAAGCTTTACTCTGTTAACTCAGGTCACAGATCACTGCACTCAGAATGAGGTTGATTCTACAAGTAGAGAGCGATCATGAACTGAACCTTTCAAAGAGGAAACCAACATGATTGTGAGGCTTTAAACAAAGAAACATGAGATTGGGTAAAATAATGGAGCAGCGCTCGACATCCCGCTCTGTGACGACGACACTCCTGACAGCACCGACACAGGCAAGCCCCAGCCATTCCCTTCAATCTCATTAGCTCTGTAATTACCTTTGAGGTCACCTTTTACGCACGTGGACACTGTCAAAAACCAGCAGGTGTACTGCTCAGTGTGTGTTTGTGTGCAATATACAACATGTATAACTGAGAACAGCCAAGTGTGTCCACAGAATAACGTCAAGTAAATATTGCTGCATTAGCTATTATGATATTGTTCAATGGTCAGTTCCTGTGGAAAGTTTAGTTTATTTACACAGCTAGTTCACACTTGGTGTGTGATACTGTGTAAACTGAGGCTGATAACAAGAAGGCTGAGGGTGGAAATGCTAATAGTAATTCATAGCCATTATCTTGAGAAAACATCACATGTATTTATTTTGACATTGAGATATCAAACAGGCACATTAGTTTTTTTCATGAAACTGGAAAAGCTGGAGAATCCATAATGGCAAAGTGTATGTTGACGGCCCACTGCGGCTTCACAACTCCTTTCATTTCACACTTTGAAGGAGGCTGTTTATGTTTCAATGACTCCTTCCTCAGGTCCAGCTCTCAAAGAGGCCTTTCTGTCCACTCAGCTGAGACCTGGCACTTCCCTTTCATTTAGTCAATCATACATTTCTTCAAACAAACTCTCATCATGTGTGGATGTTGTAGCAGAGGTGCCTGCTGAAGGACTTCTTATGAACAAAATGAATGCTAACTGTGGAGTACTTCAGTAATAAGGTTATATTCTATCTATATTTTTTATTACATATACAAGAAAGATCCTTATCTGGGAGATGGTACCAGTGTGAGTTGCTGCTTCTCTAAAGTCCAGGACTGGGACGCACCAGCTATTCATTAATACAGTGCAAGTTTTTGTGTAGTTCTTCTCAACTTCATAGGAACTTCTAGCTAATTTCAAACAAGACTTAGAAAATCTGGTTGCATCATTACAATTTGATGAATGTTTTAGCATGTAAAGACCAAAGGAAAGGGTAAACGCATCAAATGTTATATCATATTAGCATGCATGGGGAAATACATCTGTTCCAGAGGACATAGTGTGCGGTTTATAATGAGTGGATAATGTTCACCTAATAGACGCTCTTTGGTCATTTGGTCTACCACTAATTCCATTACCATAAAATTTTGTCATTTCAGTTGTGTTGTTTTAGCTAAAGGGGATTTAAAAAATTTCAATATACATGATTATTAAACAGCATTTCATCTAGTGTGAGATGTGGTGAAGAGCATGTTTTTCTAGTTCATTTCCATACCACAGCAAAATGCACACATGCACTAAAGTTAGATAACACAGTGAAAGGAAAGGGAAGACCCAGAGAGCATGATATGGCCTCTTTAAGTTGGTGCAACTGGCTGCACATTTTAACAACCATTTACACTCAGTGTTGTAGATACAAATGAAGCAAATTAATTCAATTTGGCTGATAGTTTGGGAAAGTTACAGATTAGATTCCATGTTTTGGGGCATAAAAACTGGAAGTCCATACCACTGACAGCCCAGGGACTACCATGTCAGTCTAATCAGGTGGAGAGAAGCTTCATGGTGATATCTGATGGAGGGATGAGGGAAGGGGGAGGATCAAATCCTTGACATCACCTGTCTGGAATATATCTTTTAAAATGTCATGTCATTTCAAACCACAAATGATGGTGAAAGTGGAGAAGACCTTTCAGAGAATACTAACTAGCTCATGATTACACTGAAAGAAGTGCAGGGGAGAGTGGAAGGGAGGGATTGAGTGACAGAGAGAGATGGCTGCAGGCCTGTGTTTGATCCATACATGCAGCACTGGTCACCAGGGCATACGTACAATACAGCGAGTGTAATCCGACATAATCCCTTGCAAAATCAATTTTTCCATTAACATTTTTCGACAAATCAATGTGTCTACAGATGTGCCTGAACAGCTCGTAGAACATGTAGTTCTGTGGTTTCTTGAAGCTAGGCTCATTCATTTGGGTCTTAAACGGGTTTCTTCGTTTTCAGTGAATTTTAGATTTTCTGAGTGTGGTGGCAGCACAGTTAGTTATCAAAAGACAGAATTAAGATATGATTTTTATTTAGCATCCCTGTCTAAATGGCTTCGGTTCAAAGACCATAGGAAGCAGTGTGTTTTGGTGTAGGTGTGGTCTTGCCTGGGAACAGCAGATAGATGCTGTTTGGTTTGGGAGTCTGGGCCTGCTCTTTAGAAACCATACTGGGCCACCACAGCCTTTTCTAAAGCAGCGTCAGCACATTTCCAAAGCCAGCAGCCTCATTCACAGACTACACCCTGAAAGAGATGGCTTTTGTGTGTGTGTATGTGTGTGTGTGTGTGTGTGTGTGTGTGTGTGTGTGTGTGTACACACAGACCAAGCCAGAGGTGATGGCACGGTTATTACCATAAAGAAGCAGGCTAATGGCCGCAGTGTTTAGCTTTGCGAGGTCACAGCCTTAAGCCAAGCAGCAGCAGACAGCCTCGCAGTGCTCTGTGTGTATCAACAGACTCGGGGCTCAACATGAACTTTTTGAAGCAATTGTTCTAAAATCCATCAACATATACACTGATCTCTCCTCAGGGCCATGACGCCCACACCAACAACTACAACAACAAATTCTGTTTCTGTGGACAAACACTTGCAGCCACTGCCTACAGCTCATTATCACTTAGAAATATACAATCGCCTTTCTGTGAACATGACACACAGTATTTTTTTTATTTGTTTTGTTCATGACTTTCAGCTTGTCCAGTGTGGCAAGGACATTTCTCTTCCAGCTGCCCTACAAAAACCTCCTGGACAAGCAGATCTGCTTTCATGACCCTGACTCTGATGAGATTTGAACACAATACATTTAATGGTGAGCAGCAGGTTGCTGCAGCTGTTCATAGGTTCAACATGGCCTAGTTCTAGTCTAAGAGTTTACCATGCAAACTAGTTCTTATACGGAGCTTAATATAACTAGATCAATATCTTACCTGCAGACATCCCCTAGTTCTACTGCACTGAGCAATTCAATCATGCTCACATATCTCTGAACTTGGAATTCCCAGGATCAAACCCTGCCCTGCTGAAGTGCCTTTGAGCTTTTGTACACTATAATGACTCCTCTCAGGATGCTCCTGTTTTTCATGCTGCTTCATGGCTAAACGTCCCCTGATTTGCCGTGACCTCTGTGTTGTGGCCTGTTAGAGCATAGGTTTTAATTAAGTACAATTTATGCTGCAGTCTATGACATGATGATTATGACCTTGTTACTTTTGCTTGATGACAGATGAAGGTATGACTGATATACGATGGAGGTTGGCAATAGGAAACCTAATTACAAAGTATTAACTATGAGTACTTTCAGAGCATCAGCTCTCTAAAACTGTGTGTCTGGTCATGTGGACGGTGGAGGCTGTTTGCAGTCTCATGGCTGGGTGCTGTGACGGGCTGCCAGGCAGCCCTGGATGCATTTAATGAAATAAAGACTTTCACTGGCTCTGGGCCAAACACTTCCACTGGCATCAACAGATTCCCCATGTGCACACCAGGACTGGCTCAAAGCCACGAACACATAGGCAGGGTGACCCCTGAGATGCAATTCTGAAGGAAAAAACTGATCAACTGGTGACGCTGTGTTCCCACTCCCTCATGGTTTGCTAGTTAAAGATCATCTAGTTAATAATGACAACATGTTTTAACATAAAAGGAAGTGAAGCTATGAAGTTGTCACAAATGTATCTGAGGGTTCAGGGTCAGTTTTGTGCCTCCATATGAGCACAGCTGCCTTTCCAGCCGGAGTGAAACAACTGATCTCCTAAGTGATCAAAAGAAAATGATTATTTCACCTTGCTCACGTGTGTTGTTCTTAAATATGAAGACACTCACCAGATATTCCCATTTCACATCATTACCATCTTTGATTACAGCAGCAAATTCATTTTGCATAGTCTTCAGTTGATTTAAGGTCTACCTCCCTGAAAAGAACTCTGTGTGGAAAACACAACATAATGGTCACACTTTGGATCTGAAATGAAAAAAAGAAATTAAAATAATGAAAATGTCAGCTAGCAGCAAATTTAGTCTAGAAAAAAAATCACTGCAACCACAACCATGACTGCTAGTGAGACATCCCAGCCAGACAACAAGGGTGGGCGGTTATGTGCAATCACTAAAGAGCTCTGCCCACGACCATATGGACTAATAAGAGAGTGGCCATTTCTGTCACTAAGACCCACGGTGGAAAAAGCTTTGGGTCTTAACCATATGGAATTCAATGACTGCTTCACCATTGTCACTAAAGGAGCTTGGCTGCTGGCCATCTGGGACTCCCACCGCAGAGATGGAATAGAGGGTATTACCTTAAACTCCCCCATCCTCAGCCTCCCTCAGCCCGTAAATGTGAAAAGTAGCCAGCTACCGTTTCAATGCACTAACACATTCTTTGCATCCTTTTGCAAAATGAAAAAACGTTCACAGCGTTTAGTGTGTTTCTCTTTTGTCCTGACAGTCAGACTGCAGGTGGGAAACGTCGTCACTGATACGAGGAAGTGTCTTGTACAAGCTGAGGTTTGTCTGGCTGGAACGTGCCCCTTTGACACGCTGAGTGGGCCACCTCGTAAGCTGGAAAATCTGTGCTTCAGTCAACACGCAGGGAGTTTCCCCACAGAGCAGGAATGCTCGGAGGCCAGCTGGGTGGAGAGACGTGAGCTGGGCGGCATCTATCCACATCTCAGTCCGGAAACCGCTCACCATGCACATCACACTTCACACTTTCTAAACACACACGCTGCTAGAACGCTGTGCGACAGGCAGAATGTTCTGCATGCTTGTTTCATGATCTTGCTTCAGTTTTAGGCCCTGCTATACACCTGTTTACTCCACCAGCAGTCAAACCACAGAGTGGAATTATGTGACAGAACCTTCCAAAGAAAGAGCGCAGATTCAATTTCAGCTGAATAAATAAATAAATAAAGCTGAACCTTCTAAAATGAATACTAAATGCAGAAAATGAATATGCAATGCCCACGTTCCAGCTGGCACTAAAAGGCCAGGTAAAAACATGGCAGACAAAGTCCAATTTACGGCTGAGGCTTTAATCTGAAAAGGCCTCATGAATGGAATTCCAGCAGCGAGTTCAGAAGGCCCAACCGGTGAACTGGACAAGAGTCAGCCGGGGAATAAACACAAGTTGTACGGCTAAAGAACAGCAGCCCCTTCATCTGTTATTACACCGATTAATCACTAGAACAACGTCCCCGCTGAAAGCAGCAGTCAGCAACACGTTGACTGAAGGGGAGAAAAAAATCAGCTCTGAGGTGGACTAGATCCAGAACAGGTTTGGTTTGATTTGACTCCAATCTGCTTTATAAGAATCTCTGTGTTACTGCTCGGACAAGAAGAAGCTGCAGCTGTGGCAGCTGAAGTCTTCCAGCCACGAGTATTCATTTGGAACACAGTTCACAACATCAGAGCCTTTATGAAAAGCTCACGTGAAAATAAGGCAGAGCCACTGGCCAACAGGAATGAAGTATTCTCTGTAGTGACAAAACCAGTTATTTAGCTGAGAAGTGATGCATGAGGGGATGCTGCTTTGGAAAAACACTGACAAAAAACATTCACTTGGTTCTGTTACAATTGGTTTCAAAGCAGTCAGTTTATTTATTAATGAATAAGAAATTATTAAAAAAAAATTGATTGACTGACAAAAAATTAATCATCGTTTTAATAATCGATTAATCATCATATAAGAAGCAAAATTTACTGACACACATAGCTGAAGTTCACGTTTGGTGATGGGATGTTTCTGGCCAAAATGCGACCTGAGAGGGGAAGTTAAGCTCTTCCCCTGAAGTCTGTATGTCCACAGGCGTATACCTCTGAGTTTCTTTTATTCTCATTATTAATCTTTTTTTTAGTTAATATTTTGCACAGGTGATTCAAACAGGAGCTCTTCTGTGTACATGAATGACTGCATGTCCTCGCCTCATGTGACCACAAACATGATCAGCACTCAGCCACTCGTACGGACGATGATCGTGGTTTCAACTCTCTCCTCATGCTGCCTTCATTTCAGAATAAGACCGCACTGTTATTCAAGAGTA
Source organism: Chaetodon trifasciatus (assembly GCA_037975065.1). Taxonomy (NCBI): domain Eukaryota; kingdom Metazoa; phylum Chordata; class Actinopteri; order Chaetodontiformes; family Chaetodontidae; genus Chaetodon; species Chaetodon trifasciatus. Next base: position 1,580,798 of record JBBMOE010000043.1, on the reverse strand, counting down.
ACCGGATCCAAGATGAACAAATCAGTCCTCAAACAGCATTCAAAGAATCAAATTAGCTGGATGAGAATTAACAGGATTATTTTAGCCTGATAACAGCATGTTAGCCTGGATTAGTCAAACCACAGAGCCCAGGAGAGTTTCATGCAGATCCAAGCTGCAGAAGTGCTCCGACAGTGAGCCGCGTAACATCATCGATAAGCAAATCGCTCCTCCTACCTCACTGTGTTCTGTGAGTTGACCAAAGAAGAAGTCAGGTAAAGTTTTAAGCAAATCACATCATCATTTCAAACTTGCTGCCTCACATGGCGGGTTCACAATCTATCAAGTCTGCCTTATAATGTCAGTCAGGCATCTGTATGAACACAAACAGGTTTGCCTGCTGTAATCATTCCTCCTGTTCATGCTGGCTATTGATGCACTGCCAACGTAAATCTGAAGCAATGGGAGACAAAATCCAGTCCTCATTTTCTGCTGTAATGGATTTCCAAGTGTGTCTGATGCTCACATGAGGAGCAGTCTAAATGAGACATTTCAAATTGCAGTCACATTATTGTTCAGTGCTAGACCTGGACTGCTTATGACCATTTATACCACAGCATCTTATACAGCATCTGATCCACCACAGTTCTACCAACGTGGACTGACACCAGTACCAGTACAGGAAATGAAGGTGAGATGCAAAATCTTGAATCTTGTGCATTCCTCACCGCTAAACAACACAAGAACGCTGAATGAAAAAGGTTGAAATAGATGGAATGAAAGTATGAACGAAATCTGGATGATCAATAAAATAAAATGCACAAATGTAAAAGAGGGAGAGCGAAACAGAGCTCCACATTTATGAGCGTGCTTCCATCAAACAATACGATAAGCCAACATGCTCGATGCAGTGTAACACTTTGGCTGACATGAACATGAACACATGAACTAATGTGAGCTGATCTGCTGACCACAATGCTGCAGATCAGAGTGGTAGATGCAGATTAATGTAACCTTTCATGTTGATCTGTGGCAACTAATCTCAGTCACAATGTCAGGTCATGCGATGCAAAGCCACACATACACACACACACACACACAGCCTTTGTTGTTGTGGCCCTCTACAACTCAAGCATTTATCGTTAATATAGCTGTATAACAGGAGACTGTTTGGCTGAAGTAACTCATTCAGCCAAGTCCAAACTCAGCTCTTATCTCTGGGTCAACACACTCACCCACAATACTGTTAGCTTTGTCACAACGCTGACAGAGAACCAGTTCACACTTGACAGTGTGACTGGAGTCGTTGTGTGGGTGATTAGTCATGGTAAAAGCATATTCTAATCAAAAAGGGATTGGCCTTGTGACTGTTAGAGGCTAGATCCCAGATCAGTTTGGCCAACAGGATGGAGGGCTTTTCCTCTAATCATTAACCTTTCAGAAATCCTGTGAAACACTCGCTGTTCAGAGGAGAAGGCTGCACAGCTGCCAGATCCCCGGTCCAACAATGGACTGGATTTGCCTCCCCAAGTGCCAAAGATAAATCAACTCATATGTTTTTGATCTGATGACAATGCCTTCATTCACCTTCTAATGTGTAAACTGTATTCGGCTGTAATGATGCACCTTGAATAAAATCACCAAATGCCCCATGATGAGCTAACATCAGTGATAAAAGTGCACCAATGCTGGCAGGCATACACTGCCTTTAAGTAACTAGGCAGGAGAAGAGGAGTAACTTGGTGAAAGTACCAGAGAAGATTTAGACCATTTGTTTTTTAATTTAACATGGAACACATGACTGTCGTACTGTGGAAAAGAAATACAGCGAGAAAATAAACCCCAAACATCTCTGTTTGATGCTCCAACCCAGTGAAAGCAGTGAGGGAGGTTATGGATGCAGCAGCCAGAGCCAGTCCTCAAGTAACGATACTTTAACCAACCAGAGACATTTCAACTGCTCCTGAGTCAGTCCACCGAAAAATACTCAATTACCGAGAGAGAGTCAGTGTGGGAGGCACGGATGTGCTGCATTTTCTAACTGGAAGTACCAACAAAGCAGTTAAAAGTACAAATAAAAATGACAGGTACATGTTTTTATTAAGTTTAGTACAATATTCTGACGTAAAACCCGCGAATAAGTGCTTTTCTGGTAATAACCGTTCTTACCTTCCGAGCTCTTTGCCGGGGATGATGGTGTAGTGGTCGGTGAAGGGCTCGCTGTTGACGGTGGTTTGGATGTGGGACAACAAGCCGCTGGCGCCGCGGGCCTGGCTCGGTTCGGCTGCCGGGCTGTGCTGGCGGCGGCTCCGGCTTCGCGAGTCCCCGGCGCGTGGACACTCGGGGATCATGGCGTCGTTATATTGGAGCGGTCGGCTAGCCAAAGTCCAGATGACAACTTCTACACACAGCAGCACACTGATATTAGACAACACGGCTGACTAAACGCTGAGAGAAAACTTCAAAAAACATTCGAGCGACAGAAAAAAATCAGTGTTTGGCAGCAGAAGAGCCAAGAGCATCCGGAAAGTTTGGGACTCTGTCAAATATCGCCGCTGACACGCTCATTTTGAAGGTGCTCGGTCTGTGCTGCGCTTCTCGTCTGAGCGTCCTGAACTTGCTCCTCACTGACAAACCACTCTGGAGCTATGCTTTCAGTAACCATGGCAGCTCGTGTTGATTGACAGAACGACTGGCCAATTAGATGGAGCGATGCCGGAGCGTGGTGCTGTCTGTGGACAGAGGAGAGGCATTGGTCCGGCTTCAAATATGGAGCCCCAAAATGTCCAATAATCTAAAAAGAATAATCACATGAATACTTTTAATAAAACAACATTTTTTTTAAATAATCAAGGAATTATTTGTTCATTTCTTTTTTTTAATTACAGATATTTTTATTCCAAACACTTTTAAGCTTGTTGTTATTTCATAATGGCATTTTTCCAAATGACAATTTATATCTCCTGACATGGCCTTTTTCATAATAGTGGTGCTGTCAGCAACCACCACCCTGTATATGTTTAGCCCACACATCATCTGTCTCCTGTACTGCCACTAAATTTAAACAGTGAGCTCCTGTTAGTGAGAGCAACAATAATGCCAAAATGTTCTAAAATCAACCAACTAGCCGGGGCTGTAAATAAACACAGCAACAAACCAAACACAGTCACTAACCTCTCCTTTCACTGAGCTTAACAAGGCTGCACATGCCAGACATGTTGGCTGGTGGAGATTGCAAAGACTTTCTCCACACCTATTTCACATAGAATACAGCTACTGTGTGTAGCCGTGCTGTGAAGGAAGAGATTTCCTGTAGAGAATTCACTGACGCTGTTTATTACTGTTAGGGACAATGGGACAACGGTTTTGGTCCAGGAAAATCATAACTATATTTAGCACTTAGCTGGACTGTTTAACTTTCAAGTGTAAAACAATCAATTACAATACAGAAATTCTGATAGAATACTATGTACCAATTATAATACACAGGCAACTATATATGAATTAATTAAAAAGACCATCTCAGAGAATGTCCAAGAGTCTGCACTCTTGGAGTTGTTAACTTGCATATGAAAGCATAAAAACTGTCTTATTTTCTACTTTAATAAATGACTTACCAATAAATGTGCAAAGAAGCCTTCATTGTGTGCTGTTTGTGCCGCGTCATATTCTGTGATTGAGTTCTTCTCAAAAAATGCAGACATGCTCAGTAGAAAGCTGCAAACCGCTCAGCGTGCACAGCACCGGAACTTGTAGTAAGAAGACTCAATAATTCTCTGTAACATTATATCGTTTATTATGCAAACATAATTAGCATTTACATTTTTGTCTGGTTGTTCTGTGGTTTAGGCACCGCCTGCACATCATTTCATTTTAGATACAAACATAAAAAAAAGACAACAAAGGAAACACAATACAGAGAATTTTTTAAGTTATCAGCTGTTTTGTAGTGTTATTGTCATGCAATGAATATGAAATATCCATAAAATATGTCCCTTAGTAATGCAGGGGGTGTCAGTTTACTCAGTGATCGTAAGGGTCCCTTGAGGAAAGAGATTTCAACCACTGCCTTAAAGGGACTGCACTTTCATTCACATGCACATGCAATTGTTAATGCGTGCACCATCTAGGCATTCTGATTGGTGCAGTACAATAGTGGAAATCATATCGTAGCTCTCAGGATGAAAAACGTTCACATCATTAGACGCTTTCAGTGGATTTTACCAGATCCACCCGTATGAGGATAGCTGCAAATTAAACACTCCCTTTGTGAGGAATCCCTTCTGCAACTCCCATTTGGGCTAAGTGCGCCAGAAATCTTCCATCAGAAAAAAGCAGAAAGCTTACAGGGGCTGGACGGAACAGTTCATGGAGAAGGTGACAGACGTCTGGAGCACATCCTGAAATCGATTGAGGCAGTTGGGCTCAAATTGAACAGAACTAAATGTAGTTGAAAATCTAAGTGAGGCCTGACCAGACAATGTGGTTGAGAAAGAAAATTTTCCACAACTTCAAAATGCATCAGAGCTCAATCAGCTTCTTGGAATGGTCAGCTACATGGCTAAAGTCATCTCAGAGCTCTCTACTGCAAAATAACCACTTTACAAGCTGCTGAAGATGACGATGACTCGGCTGTGGAGACCTGAAGACCAGCAGACCACTTTCCTGAGACTCAGATCTGCCTTAGCTTCTGCACCTGTACTCTCCTATTATGATGCTTTCAGCTTATGAAAGGAAAGTGCTTGAGACCGTCAGAGACTTCTTCAAGGTGAGAGTTGACAGAGGTAGATGGTAGCTGCATCGTGATTCCCACCTCTATGAGAACAGAGATAGTTGAAAGAATTCATGATGGTGAAGTACATAGAGAGAGCCAACCAGTCTGTGTGGTGGCCAAAAAATTCACAGGACATAGAAACAAAAGTCATTCAGTGTAAGTTTTGTAGACAGAACAGAAGCACACAGAGGAAAGAGGCACTAATGCCAACTGTGTTACCTTCCAGACGATGGCAAAAAGCCAGAAAATTCAGGCAATCTTACGTATGTGCAGCCACCAAAGCAGAGACAAACATTCAACACTGTTATTTGAGACACTGGTTTGAAGATTGTAGTTCAACCACTTTGCAAATGAAGGGGAAGGTCCAAAGAAAAATATCAAAATAACAACTACTGAGGATCTGTAAAGCAATCATCACTGATCCCACTGACCTTAAGTAATGAGTGAAGAGTTAGAGTTGTCTGGAATGTGTGTGTGTGTGTGTGTGTGTGTGTGTGTGTTCACTGCAGATGTCCAGCAGCTGCTAGTGATTAAAGAGGAGGTTCCCCATGATTTGAGCCCAGTCTGGACCAGGAGGATTCAGAGAGCCCACACATTAAAGAGAAACAGAAGAAACTCTGCACCAATCAGGAGGGAGAGCAGCTTCAAGGGCTAGAGGAGGCTGACAGCACTAAGTTCCCATCCATTACTGTCCCGATGAAGAGCGAAGCTAATGAGGAGGACTGTGGAAGATCAGAACCTGAAAGGAACTTAGATTCACACAGTTTCACCTGTTGATCAAACTCCAGAGACATCGAGAGCAGCAACAGTAACAGAACGCAACAAGTTGCTGGTTGAGCTCGACTAGCAGTGACCACTCATAACTGCTCTGTTCCACGCAGTTAGAATGTACTATTCAATCACTGGCCACTTCATTAGGAACACCTGAGCAAGGTTTTACTTTTACAAAGGTGAGAATTTGTCAGTTTTTGTTGATACTGTCACAAAGGTAATAATTCTACTTCATGTTTATCATTGAGGCCATAGTGGGTGGTGGTATTCTACTGGAGAGCGTTACACTGAACTGTGTTTCAAATATTCTGGCCCTCTCATATATGTAAATTGGGTGGCCAAAATATTAGAAACACACCTCAAAATAACGCAGTCCAGTATCTGATGGTGCCTCTCAAAACTGAACATTTTTATCTTTGTAAAGACAGAATTTATGTTTTCAGGTACAGGTACCTTACTGTAGAAGACGGTTCTTAATTCAGTTCTGCTTTTGATGCAAAATGACAACAAAGAGGCATGAACCAACCACAAAGAGACGCAAAACGACCACAAACAGATATAAAACCACGACAAAGAGGGATAAAGTCAACACAAAGAAGCACAAAATGACCACAGAGACAGAAAAGAACCACAAATATGTAGAAAACCACAGACCACAGAGAGTTGCTGAATGACAACTACCAGGCACAAAATGAACAAAAAGAGTCAGTAAACAATTGCAATACAATGCAAAATGAGCAAAAGGGAAGGGAAGCAAAAATAGATGCAAAATGTTACAAAGTCAAGTGACCACAAAGAGATATAAAAACCATGACAAAGAGGCAGAAAGTAACTACAAAGAAGCACACAAAGATGGAAAAGTACAAAAAAGGACACAAAATGATTACAAACACATGCAAACAAGAGATGCAGTGAATGAGAAGTGAAACGACCACAAATAGACTCAACACAAGACCCAAACGACCACAAAGACAGAAAAAATCCAGACGGAAAGTTTGCCATGGGCCGTGTGGGTGGTGACGGATCTTCAGGTGTGTTTCTGTGGGCAACTCTGCCCATCATGTCTGTCAAAGTGACGACTGAGATCTGAGGACACACACCTTCCTGACAACTGAGCACACACACCTCAGTTTGTCGAGGTCAAGAATGAACCCTGAACTTTTGACTCGTCACACCTTTTCTAGTTTCAGTCTGTAAAAACAGCCACACAACAGCAGCGAAGTAACAAAGTGGCCTTTTTATTGAGATTCATAAACAGTATTGTGTGGTGGAGCGATAGCACAGCCTGAGTATTAGCAACCCGTTCTCAGACAAATCAGAACTGTACCTTTCAACATTATGTACACGTGTATAATCTACACACACAACACCAGAAACAAAAGCAAAGAATAAGCATGCTTCAGTGTCCCAGCAGAGCTGCCATCCACTCACTCACACTGCCTTTGTTAAATTCCCTTTTTAAAATGAAAATAAATACAGAAATAAATAGCTTGAAAAGACACAAATAACAAACTGCTGCTACAATTTGCCACCATCTTACCGCTCTGTAGACATCCCATGATTCTATACTATTTCCAAAATATTCTTTAAATATTTCTATAATAGCTGCTATCAATGCTCTTACATATCAGTGTTATGGGAGGGTTCTTAATCATTCTTTTTTCCAGAATAAATATCAGTGTTTAACATCTACGATGTATGAAGTATATCAGACATATCAGGCCAATAAAAACAAGACTTCCGCACGCTGTCTTTACAGTTTCAACAAATTACATACAAAAATCTCATTTGTTGTCTTAAACGGCCCAAAGCAGAGATATTACTTGCTGAGTACATAGAACTCTGAAATTTATGACATTGAGAGACATCTGTGACAAGAAACTAAAATTCCTGAAAACACTGACATAACCGCAATAATTAAAAGCGAGTAGCACTGAGCGACAGATAACCAGCCAGCTTAATAGATAATAGAAAAGATATACATACATATCAAAACGCAAAGGCTTCAAAAGTGAAGGCAACCTCTTTGACTGATGCTTCTTATCACAACATCAAAAAACTGCAAACAAACAAAACATTCAAGGAAAGCTTGGGACTTCCCTTTCCTTAGAAATACAAGAGAGTATAAATAACAGTACAAAAAATTGTAGAAAAGAAAGACAGGGAAGATGCAACTTAATCACAGCCTTGTCCTCTTGGTTGCAGAGATGAGTGGGTAAGGCCTCGCCACCGCCAACGATGAGTGCAGTACTGCTGATCGGACCGTCAGTACCGAGAGTTTACAGGAGAGAATGAGATTCTGATTGGAACTGAATTCATTCTTAAATCTGCTAACAGGAAAATGATGTGGTCCTGTTGCTTTTGTAGTGTCCCATTACCCCTTTGTGATCATTTCTGTAGCTAGCAGGTGAATAAAGCACTGTTTAGGTGATATCACACGTCAGTTGAGATGTTTATCTCAGTTGTTTTTCCAATGAAAATGACAAAAAAAAAAGTGAACCCGTGCATTCAGTAGAGCAGTTTGGATCATGTCATGAAATGGTTAATGATGGTCAAAAGCTCAGCTGTGGTCAGATTCTCAGTTTCCAAACATGGGTGTGTGTGTTGCATCTATCTGTGCAGCTGTGGCTCAGGAGGTAGAGCGGTCGTCCACCAATCAGAAGGTCGGTGGATCGATCCCTGGCCTCAGCCACATGCCACATGCCGAAGTGTCCTTGGGCACTAAGATACTGAACCCCAAAACTGCCCCCTCGGTGAGTGAATTCATATGTATGTCGCTTTGGATAAAAGTGTCTGCCAAATGATCAATTGTAATTGTAATCTACATGTTCCTTACACCCACTTCGTTCTACTGAGGACCAGGGTTAGGGGGGCTGGAGCCTATCCCAGCATGCCTTGGGTCAATGACAGGGATGGACAATGTGTAGGTTGCAAATCTCTCTCTGGACTAACAGACAACCTCTTGTAACCTCTGTAATCGAGGCCCCATTTACACTTGGCACTTCATCACATCTTAATCCGGCTGTCCATACTGGATGATTCTGTGAAAGCCCAGATAACGCTCAGTGCCAACAATTTCAAATACTCTTGCTTTGTACAACATCATGACATGGAAAGTATCCCTTAAGGTTAGTGATAGATTGTCGTCATGGTAAATAGGGTTAGGGTTAGGGTTAAGGTGTGGTTAGGGCTAGACAACCAAAGCACTTGGTTCATGTTAGGGATAGACTGAGGTGAACATTGATTGCAGGTCTGTGACAGGATGCAAACTCCGGTCTCTGCACGAAAGGTTGATGCATTATCATCCTTCCACCACCCTGACCTCTAAACCCTTACTCTGCAGCTCATTACATAAATGGCACTGAATGTTGCCACTGGATGGAAATTGTGAGGTGCTGGATCATCGAATATGGACAGAAGTCTGAGGGATACTGGGCTGCAATCTGCATCACTGGATGAACTCCAGATGGGTTTTAATGCATTTTCATTTTTACTGAGCCACATGCAGCAACCGCCTCGTTTGATGCCTCGATTAAAATGAACAACAATTTAGCACTGCACTCCAATAATTGTTGGACTCATGATGGACAAAAAAGTATCGAAATCAGTGCAGCCAGACCAGAGATAGTCTGTTTTTACGCCACACATTCTTTTTACTAGTCAAAACCACCTGCCTATGGTACCCACAATGCAACTCAACAGCCTACCTTTCAGTCAGGGATTTAGGTGTTTAATGCTCGTAGTGACTGATGTGGCCAGAGCCTCTAGCTTGCGGCAGAGATGACGAGCAGGCTCCAGACGTCTGCTAAGCTCACACCCACAGGTTTTTTCCATTTTCAAACTTGTAGTCTTCAGACCCAACCAATGCTGACTCAAGTGACATCACTTGAGGACATTTATCAGACTTCACACAGCTCCCTCTGGAGACACTAGAGCCTTTCTACAACTTTTATCACATATGCAGTAATACTCCCTACACCTGTACACAGTCTTTGATGTGTAAAATTAGTGAAGTTCATCTTTAACCATAAAGGTCATTCAGATGCAATGACAAACCACATGGTTATATTTTTCCTGAAAGAGAAACATTTTCTGTCCCAGGAGCAGAAGCACACTATACCAGGAACTGCACTTGTTTTGAAGTATAACTTCAACTAAAGTCAAAATGCATTTGTCATATTTCAAGCAACCCCTGATGCAACAAGTACAAATATGCATAAACCTATAGGTTCGCAACCTGGAGTATATTATTTTGTGTTAATGCCAAAGAACCCCATTCATGTTAATCAATATTACAATGAACAGAATATAAACTTTGCATGCAGCTTGGATTTGGCTGTAGCTACGAAGAGGATGAACTTTTCATTGCTTGTGATCTGTCTGCAGAGAACAGCTTCATGGAAGTGATTTTTGACAATTCTTCATTATATAAACAAAGTTATTCTATTAAGATGAGACAGAATCCATCTCTGCTCGAGATTCTGGTGATCCTTCTGTGATAACCAAGCAACATGAAGACATACAGTAGTATTAAAATCACTAGATCACTCAGTGAAAAGCAAAGCTCCCACTCCCTTGGTGTGAGATTTCCAACGGACTTTGTAGGAGATGGTGGCCAGAAAGGCGCATTTCACCATACTGTCGAATGTGTTAACTAAGTACAATAAGCTTTCAGTGTGTTCCCTCAGTGCACGCACACACACACACACACACACAAACACACACACACACACACACACACACACACACACACACACACACACACACACACACACACACACACAGCTGTCGCATATGTTTTTCCCCTTTTGATATTTCTTGGGAACCAGGAAATGATTTGGATTAAAACTGTAGTATGCAGCTATGAGAGACAAAAGCTTTTTTGTTACCTTTTCAACATTTGGCAAAATTGTTGGATTTCAAGTCAGCTTTAATGCTTCTTGCATTTATACCTTCTCATACTTTCTGATCTCTGATATCTAACAGCCCAAAATGCATAAGGTGGCTAAGTGTAAATGGGGTCACAGAGTCTCCAACGAACCTGATTTGTATTTGAAGCGTGACAGAAACCCACGCAAATGCTAGGAGAACATGCAAAGTGTTTTCAAAAAAAAAAAAAAAAAAAAGCAAAGCATCTAAACTCAGGACTTTCCTTGTGTCAGGCTCAAGGACTCACTGCTTAGTGCCATGATCCCACTGGCCACACATGAGGCAGCAAGCAACTGAGGCACACTTTCATTACTGGACTACAGATGTTGACAAGGGGCTGGGAATGCCGAGGGTACACTGCAGTCGATCACTGTCAGAAAGAACATGGTAGACTGTGGAATAGATTTGAGTAAAGGTCTTAACTATTGCATATATTACACTGGTTTGTCCAAGGGCCCCAGTACAAGTTATGAGTTTATACCAGAAAGGCCGGATCAGTTCAATCCAATGATCCTTGGAGACCTACATGCTGCGTTGCACCAGTCACATTGTTTGAGACGGTAAAGGTTCACATGTTGGAGCACCTGCTCCGTGCAAAGAGCAACACCATGGAGATGGTACACAGTCAGAGAGAAGTAGTTCATCAGTGGAGGACATGGAGAAGATTACAAGCAGCTCCTATTCATACAGCAGAACCAGAGATGCTGAGAGGTGAAGCACCACTCTGGCCAACAGGATTCATAGGAAGTCCCCTTTAGCCAGCTGGAGACACAATGTCCTCGTGAGCATTCTTTGTTCTCAAGGAATCATGAACTGCCTGTTTGCTTGGTCGATGTGATCACGCTCAGTCTCCACACACGAGAATCCCAGAAGCCCTTGTGTTGGCATTGATGGCTACTTTGATAGAGGAGACGTGACATCGGTGTCTCTGCCTTTGAATGCATTGTGAGACTGTTGGATTTCTTTGTTGCTGTCCATTCAGAGAGCATGAAAGGTCTGAGTCCAGCTGCTGTCATCACTTTGGACTGAGTCAGAGAACGGGAAGCCGTCCAGATCATACCAGAGTATCAGACATGGATAAAGTATTGTAGGGGTTGTTCAGTCTGTAACTGCTCATTAGACCCTCTGTTTAAGGGGGTATATTCCACTGCACCTGGACTTGCTGTCAGTGCAGTGGATCTGAATCAGACCAAAACACCATTCTCTCACTACTTCTTCCCCAGTTTCAGTGTGCCAGACAATCACTATTTCCAAGTTCTCTAATTCCTGAAAGACTTGAGCACTCCTCTTGTGTCTCTGCTCATGGCTGAGGAGCTTGCTGAAGTTTTGAACAGCACTGGCTTTGATATTACTGACATTGCTTGAAAAAGAAACTTCATTGCTATAATTCACTGAGAGCATAACAAGAGAATGTGCATGGATGGCTTAGCTATTCTTGACACTGATGTATCCCTTTAGTGGTTCGGCTCCTATTGTCCCATCAGATCATTTAAATCGCTCATCAAAATCCCCACCGGTTCCTCAGGGATCAGATTTGGAGCCTTCTTTCTTTGACCTTCTCTCTGTCATTAAAATAAAGTGATCCTGATAGCCTAGCCTCTCTTCTTGCCATCATGTCTTCAACTTAAATCCAGATGCTAAGTGGTCTAGAAAAAATAATCCATTCTTAATCAATCATCTCCCCTCGCTTTGCTAATTTACTGTGGTTTCAGCTCTGAGTGGACAGAAAGATCAATATAATTCTTTACATTGGTTAGAATGTTAGATTTGCTTCTAAGGCCTTGAAATACATAATGATCCTCATAGACTCTTCAGATTAAAAACCAAACATGATTGTTCCTTTGGCATCAGGGCCACCAGACTTTGCATCCATCTGATGAGCTTTTAAACATCTGCAATATACTCTGAACCGCTCCTTTAAAGCCACACAGATTATAGATTGGTCTGAATTTCTAAGAGCAGCAAACCACCTGAGAATCTGTTGACTGGAATTTGCCCACATCATTTGCATTCAATTTTGAAGTCACAGAAAAGATGCACAAACGTAAACATCAACATTTGAATGTGTCGTAAGACGCAAATCTGTTGACATGTTTAATCAAAATTCTTATTTTTTCTTGAGTGTAGAACATTTTTGAAGGATAACATTTCCAATTCTCATGTGGTGAATGACGCGTGGCGAACCTGAAGCTTTGTTTTGTGTGTATGTGTGCTGTTTGCATCATTTCTGCAGCGGTCATTTCTATTAAATACTTATATTTCTTAGATTTTTCTTTCTAGTTTTATTTTGCTTGTTACTCTTTGTATTTACAGCATTGCGTAGGTTTTATCATCTTCTGCTTTATCACTTAAATCTTTTCTGTGAATTCAACATTTCAACCCACCATAAATTCAAAGATAAATTCCAACAAATTCTCCCGTATTTAAATGTTATAATAATGTCTTAGATTTTAAGTGAAGTTGTTGCTTTCGGTGTTGTTGTGTATCACTTTACCTGTTGCTGTTAGTTTTTGTTAGCATTTTCTATCATTGTAAGTATTTTTATCATTGGATGAATGATGCATATTGCTACATGCAACTTTAAATGATCTTGATTTCTTCTTGACTTCATTTCACATACCTTTTTGTATGCATATATAGAAATCTTTTTTTAAAAAAACGCTGTTGTACTGTTTCATATTTTCCAGTGATAAATATAAAAATAACCGTAGTCCTGCTGTGGTGCCGTCATAAAGATCCTCATAGCTAAGTGAGTGACTCTAACACATAGTACCATAACAGTGACGTACATATATCCACATGACCAAAACAATCTTTACCACGTATTAAGCCCATGATTGCTGCTTGTTTTTTGCATGATAGCCCAGCCAGTGTTCCACAGAGAAAGATGCAGTGTTGATTTGTCTGTGTTGTCTGTCTCACTCCAGACCAAACGTGCTGGTTTCCTCCACTGCAATCAGCAATTTCTCATACAGCATGGTGTATGAGGGGTATGGAGGCAGGTCCAGACGGTTAAAACAGGTATGAGCCCTGTGAGAGAGAGAGAGAGAGAGACTGTAAGAGCATGGAGACACCAGTGACACCAGCCCAAAGATGTATCTATCTTGGAAGTCTAAATATATAATTTTTTTGGTATAAGCAGCTGGATTGAGGATTCATAAACATTTCATCATCATCATATGTGCATATAGTGTTTCCCTATTTAAACAATGGATTTTTCAAGGTTCAACACTGCTTTTCTTGTCTCCCAACAATGAAAGGAATGGCTCCATAAAAGCAGACATGATACGAAAAGACACTTGAAAGTACAGTTTGGGAAATATACTTAAATTCTTTCTTGCTGAGAGTTTGATGAGAAGATTATCGCCACTCGCATGTCTGCAAATTCACACTGCAACGCGAGTACAGAAGCTAAATATCTGGACTTCACATCACTGTCTATGTGGATGGCTAAACACTGATACATACAGACTTGACCTGAAACACTGAATCCAAAGATAGCTTTTGTTTGTTCATTAGAAAATACTACAGGGCAACTTTAAAGTGAGTGTTTGCAACTCAGTTCAACAGCACCCACTGTGGCCTCAAGTGATAACTACAGCATGATGGTAAAATGTAGCAGAAGCACAAGAAGACAAGAATTATAGTCATCTATTTAAAACTTGTTAACATTAGCTAACATTAGCCACCATAAGCTACTGGCCACACCAGAACAAGTCATGCTGGAGCAGCAAAACCCCTGAATGAACTGAACTGAGCCTGTTTTGACAGAGCCTTCGATGCTTATGATTCATTCTTTCATTTGTAAGAGAAAGATTCTGTTATTTCTTCTTTCAAAAGCTCCAGACATACCTCCACTTTGTACCACCTCTGTATCACTGGCACACCCCCACTATCTCCAAACCTCATATTATTAGTAGACCTACAGCACACTTGCTGATGCTGAGGCTTTCACTGTCCACAAAGTCAAACTCTGGCACTTTTCCCTGCCCTGCAGTGAAACCTGAGCCCTGCTCCCTGTTTCTGCTGAGCATACTCTCATTTTTACTGCTGTTTGCCAAATGAATGTCCTACTGTAAGGTCAGAGGAACACACCTTGCACAATATCAGATCTACCTGCACTACAGAGGAGGGAAAGCACCAAAATAGATCCGGTGCTGAGCTGGTGCTTCGTACTGAACTGATGTCTGAGCATTTAAGCTGCATGTAAAGCTTCAAGCATCAGTAATGTCATTTTTCTAAAATTAAGCTGCACCTAGATCCAGATCTTCACATACACACAGTGATGGACAATCAGGCGCCATGTCTTTCAGTCATTTAAGTGAAGTGCTTCATTAGTTCTCCATGTTTAGGTGGGTACTGGTTGTTTTTTATGTCCACATAGCCCATGAAAAGACCAACAGAGTGTTAGTCCATCTCAGCTCCAAACCCACTGCTTCCTACTGAAGATGTAAATCTTTAAAAATTAGTCACAAATGTACACTTTTAGTTTTAAAAATACACAATAATTTCCTAAAATTCCCAGCAACTGTAGTTTTCATCAAATGTTGCTCAAATAGGAGAACATGGGGCTATTTTGAGGAAGGCAGGCATTTGACTTTGAGGAACAACGTAATGAGAGCAGAACAGTGTGAACATGGCTGGGTTAGATACCTGGGCAGTGATGTCACTTTGCCCCACTTCTCAATGCAGAAGCGTCGCAGGCCATTGGATCCTCGCAGCGCGGCGAAGCCCTCGTAGGGCACACTGGATGTCCCGGTAACAAACTGCAGCAGGCGGAGACGCTGCTCGTTGTTGAAGCGCTCCACAGCAGCCCAGAACCACCGCATCACGATGTGACCATCATGGTAACCTAGTGATTGGGAACACGTGACATCAGAGTCAACTCAGGTTCAGGGCTTTGCACAGACAAGTCTAGATCTGACCAGTTCTGGTATAAACACTGAATGTACTGTCTGTACATCGACATGCACCTCTAAAGCTCATCAATGACAATGGAATATTTTGTGTTTTTAATCTGGACAAAAATGTAAGTGTAATAATGAGAAGTTGCAGTTTAAGGTGGAAGGCTGTGTGTGAAACCACAACTTGTCATTTTTACACTTTGTTTCCTATAACTAGCTGAGACTCCAGCAGGATGTGAGTCAGAGTACATGTTGATGTGGTCTGGCTGATCTGATACCCTGAGTTTTCCCTGATTTTATCCGTGTACAAGTGTTCGTATGTGCTGTACATAAAAGAAGTCTATAAGGATTTTAGACGTGGTTTTAGAAACACACACACCTCCTCTGTACTCCGTGTTGCTCCTCCAGTCGCTGAGGTCGATCTCCACTGTCCCGGCGATAACCAGCTCCAGCTCTCGTGCATCGAACACAGACACCAGCCTGGAGTCTACCACCTAGGAAGGAGAAAAACAGCAACACCCAAATGTTTCAGCTGCCTTTAGGTGTGTGTGGCTGCATTAATATGCATGCATGTGCTCATTAGGATGTATTCACATTGATGGGCATTGCAGTCTAAACTAACTGAATTATTTTAGATTTCAAAGAAATCACTTGGGGATGTTGACATTATGTCAGTGTTTCAAAGTGGATTATGACATAGGGCTTTAATAAATTAGTGTTAACCTTCTAATAATACTGGTGGTTGTGGTCATGTGCCATTTGAGAACTGAAAGAGTATCAGTTACCTCGTAGAAGCCTCTGACCAGCGCCTCGGTCTGCTGCACCACTCCTCTCTCCACCCTCCACTTGGCCATGCGCTCAATATAATCCTTCTTATTCTTCTCAGTCACCTGGAGGTGGGAGCCACCCGACTTCAGCTCCCGCTCCGTCACCTGGACACATCCAAACACAGGAAGTACTGGGACTAGTTAACAGTGTAAATCACAGCACATTAAAAGCTTATATATGTTATAGTTGAACAAGGCAATGTTTATCATTAAGAAACAATGAGATCTAAATGCACAACAGATTATATTCATGTGATTTTGATTTAAATATTTAGATGTAAATGTCTAGCTTATGCCCTGCAGTCGGCTGGCGACCGGCTCAGAGTGTACCCGCCTCTCGCCCGTTGACAGCTGGGATAGGCTCCAGCCCCCCCCAACCCCGAAAGGGATAATCAGGGGTATAGAAGATGAATGAATGAATGAATGTCTAGCTTATTGCGTCATGCACACTGACCTGGCCAAACACCTCCTCATTGACGGTGAAGGTGAGGTCCAGGATGTCAGTAATGTCGTTGTCTTTCATCCACTGCAAAGACTGGTGGAACTCCTCGTCCAGATACTCCAGATCAGACAGGTCTGTTGGCCTGAGGGACACACAGAGCTCACACATACAGCCCATAAAGCTATACAGAGCCAATCTGCTCATCAGTTAGCGCCAGTTTCATGTCAGCGTTCCTTAAAATATTTTCTAGAGCTTCCACTGTAGGAAAGACACAGACCATAACGTTAGAGCTTCTGCGAAGGAAGCCAAGTGTTTAGTAGCTTGGCCACAGTCCACCAATTCAACAGTAAAGACACACAAATGTGAACTGAAGTGTAATTGCTAAATGTTTACCGTTAAGAAGAAGAGTTTGTTCATTCTTTTTTAACATAGCTGATCCTTTTCTTGATCGCGCCTTTCAAAGCAGACAGAGATGAACCGTAACAGAGTCACTGAATGGAAGAAGCAGCTGCTTCTGGAAGTATCTTGTTCTACTCTAATGTTCCTCAAACAGTCTACCGGGTAATTCAATAATCCTACAAGTTTATGTTATGGCTATCAGTTTGAATCATTTCAGCTTTGCAGAGAACTTTTAGTAAGATGAGTCTGTCTGGACACCACAGTACCTACGAGCCTCAGCTGCCGTCAGAGGCTGAACACAGCATGTCACCATGGCTGCTGTGTTCATCCACAGTTGACTCTGAATCCAAAAGTGAACTGATTTACACTGCAGACTGTAGGATTCCTTTTCTAAACACTAATCTAGAAGTCCAGCTCGTTGCTATTGGCAGATGTAACTCATGTGCACACTGTAAGCATACATGTACAAAAACAAGCATGGAAGTAAACAGAAAAACACACAGACCCCACATGCTTAGATTTATATGAAGCACTTTGGAATAAATGCCTTGCCCTCTGTTGTTTTACCCTCTGGAAGAAGACACATGATAAATGCTGTGGTATGTGTGAGTGTGTGTGTACTGACTGTCGGAGCAGCGCCTTGTAGAAGGGTCTGGTGAAGAAAGCATCCAGCAGGTACTGATGGATCAGAGCCAGGCCCAGGATACGACCGCTGAAACGGAACCTGGACACGCACGCACAGGAAGATTAGAAGCAACGACAGAATCAGTTAAACTGAACTTTTACACTGACACATGAGCATGAAAAATGAGCCAGCTGGCCTGATGCGATTCAGACTGCTGTGGCTGCAGCACTGTGGTTAGACTACACAGAGGAGTAGTGATTAATATCAGTTATTATCATTATTATTATTATGTGGATTTTTTTTTTCTGTTATACTGTATTTCTTTATCTATGTTGTATCATTTCGTATAAAAATGCTGTTTTTGTTCAGGCTGTTCATTCATGAAATTGAGACCACTGTTACACCTTGTATTAAAATGCATCTTGGGTAATTGGATTGCAATTGGAGAGTGCTTGAACACATGAAAGCACAGGTGGAAATGCACCCAAGAGGTGGGTATCAAATGGTCACTGTGACCTTCCTCTCCAACTGTGTGGCCAATCGCAAGTGCATGTCTTCTCTGCAAATAAAATCAAACTTTGACAGCACATATAAAGGTCTGACACGCAGTCTTCATCTGTAAAGGTGCCATCACTATCTTCTCCCACCAGTCTTGACTGCATTCCAGCATCCAGATCGTCCTCTGCACAGTGACGATATGAAAAACAAATTCTGCTTTTGCTTCTGTATTCCAGATGTCAAAAACAGCTTCTTCCCCCACTTAGAAAAGCAACACAAGTCCATACATTAGTGTAGCTTCATGGATGGCTGCCATATTTATTTTTTTGGAACAGTGCAAACAGGAGGAGGGTGTAAAAACAAGACAGAGAGATGCTCCTCGGATATCACTGGAGAAACAAATCAATACCAGGTGTAAATGTGATGCGGTTAAATCATATCTGAGATGCATTTCAACACACGGTGTGAAGGGGTGGAAGGCTCTGTGCGGCATGACAACAGTAAATGAGTAAAGTGTGCAGCCCCGTCCAGTGGACAGCAGGTAACGAGGCATCACTTGTTAGAAAGAACAGAGGAATTGTACATTCACAACAGTATTGAACACCAAGGCTGCAGATGATAAACACTTTCACAAACCACTGACTGACTGTGTGTGTCACTGTGTGTCTGTGTGTTATCGCACAGCTTACCATTCCAGATGGTTCTCAACAAATGCTGACATGGGGCTGATCTGAACGGTGTACGTATCGTTAGCGGAGTATTCAAACAGACCATAGTACGGATTGAACAGCTCCTGAGACAAGAGGAAGAAGAACTCTCTGGATGGACCACTGTAGTCCAGTCTGAGACAAGAAGACAGAGAGGACACACACATTTGGTTCAAACTGATAATAAATGGTTTTTACACCTCACCATAAATATACAGAATTTCTGACAGAAAAGTGTAAAAGAAGCAGCTTTCCTGAATTACAACACTGATACTGTCATCTTGTAAATGTGTTACGGTGAATGTGTTTACAGCTTTTTCCCTGAAAACAGCAGCCTGCTGCTGAAATCCACGTTCTCCAGAATGAACAATAAAAAAAAAAAAAAGAACTTAGAGAGGCTAAAATGCTCTGCAGAACAGAGAGGAACTACTGACTTGGGTAATAATTCTGTGTGGATGCATCACTGTCAGTGAACCCTTTAACATTTCACTCAGTAATCTCATTGTTTATATAAAAACACTGATTATTGTGCTTTTATTGTGAACAGTACAACAAACATGGTGGCACTGTCAGTCACAATGTTTTGGGCTTCAAAAGCTTTTAAGAACAGCATAACATTTGCACTGTAATGTAGCTGTGTTACATCACTGGTTTTGCGTGTGTGTGTGTGTGTGTGTGTGTGTGTGTGTGTGTGCCTTACCCCTCCTCTCCCAGGAAGGTGACGTAGAGTTTGTTCCTCTGCAGCTCTTTGCGGGAGTACGCCATCACCTGGTTAAAGGTTCCCTCCAGCAAGTGTTCTCTCCTGATCAGCAACCTACAAAGACCAGGACAGCTCACTCATCACACTGGAAGCATCCCCTGCACGCTGCACTCCCTCCAAACATTTTGACCAAGAACCAAAAGAAAAGTCTCTAAAACCTCTGAACGATTTGGACTTAGTCTCACAATGTTCTCTACTAAGGGAGGAACAAAGTGACCTCACAGTGATAGCTCTGGTACTGTTAAAGCACGGTGAACATATCCTAAAGTATTATGTAACGTATATTCTACTATAAAATACGTAGTTATACATTAGGTCAAATGTCAGAGATAAGATGATGCAGATCGATGATTATAACTATTTATAAATGTTCGTGAGGGAAGAAAACAGTGTGAGCTGTGTCACAGCTGTCAGGATATTTATTAATACATCTACTGCAAATGCTACGTACTAATGGAAGCACATAACAATACTGTATTAGCTGTCAGTCTCTCACTCTTATTTTGATGTTTTCGTGGCAGGATAAGACGTTTCCTGTGCGTAGTATGCTTTGAGTCTTACTTGATCTTGCCTGGTCCCTGGCCGTAGCCCTTGGCTTCTAATTTCCTGTAGAAGTTTCTTAATTTGGCTTCGAAGTCTCTCCGGTAAGGAGCTGGAGCCCTGGCCCTCTGCAGGCCTACACACACACACACACACACACACACACACACACACACACACACACACACACACACACACAGAAAGAACAGATACAAACACAAAAATATATATATAAAAGTTAACAAATACACACTGTTTTATTTAAAATGTTGTGGGAGTGGGCAGTCAAAAAATAAACTGGGGGGTTTTTCACACAAATCCAGAACTTTGTGAACAAAAGTTCACATTTTAGAAGCATTTTAATGTTGCAGTGTGTCAAGCTGGAGATAACTGAAACTATTTTATATACTGTATTTCACAATAAAGCATTAGATTTTATAAGCTGGTATGTTTTGTATTACAAAAGTCAGAAATCAGAAATGTAGTAGAGCATAAAGTAGCATAAATCATAATATATGAAAAGAATAAAAAAACAATTATGTGTTAAACTGGTGATGATGACGAGTACATTTGATTCAAAGTTTCATTTTAACCAAAACCAAATCAAATCAAATTTCATAGTAGCTGGAAGCAGGACACTGCTTTCTGACTGGACAGCAGTTAAGATGAAATGACTGGAAAGGACGAGCGAGTCCTGCGATGGACAGCTGGAAACATGACAACGCACCATCAGCCACCTAACGATCAAACTGTCTGACCAATGCAACTGACATTTTTAACAGCAGACATTTTGACACGTCACAGCAGGAGAAGCAGAGAGGCAATTAACATCATTAACAACGGCTGCATTCCATTTAGGTCCACCAGTTTCAGGGCCCCACGGTTGTTGATACTGCAGTTTATACTGGCACACTGACAGGGTTAATTGGGTCATGGAGACAGAAAACAGCCTTCATTAAGCAAGCTGGTTTGTGTTTACCTTGAGCCGAGGAAGGACCTGACATGCCGCTGTTATTAATGGCCCTGCTAATCAGAGTTTACTCCATAAAAATAAAATGGAAAGTGTAGAGGAGTGAGTACTGGGGCTCAGTGGACATCACCCCGTGCAGCCTTGGTTTAAATGTTGAGCAGCTTCATAATGTCTAGGACAGTGAGGTGATCTCACTCCTCTGGAAGATTAAAAATCACATTTCAAGAGTCAATAAGAAAGGAGTGACTGCAGGCTCTCACAGTGACACTGATGTGGAGCAGTTCAGATGAGTTCCCAACTTTTCTTGTTTTCCAGTTCAGGTTTTCACAAAGACAATAGCACAGTTAATGAATGAAGCACCATTAAAAGCCAGGACTCCCCGCTGTGACCCAATTTCTCTTTCTACTTGTGGCCGGCTTGAGGTCTAGTGCAGCTCATTAAGATAACATTAGTTCACCCTAACATAGCACAGCAGGCTCTGTCAAACAGCAGTGATTACTATTACTGTTTGGGGTTTCTGTGTGTGTGTATGTGTGCGTGTGTGTGTGTGTGTGTGTCTAACAGAATCCACACAGTGCTTCCGATACTTTGCCAGATTAGTGCCATCTTCACTGTCAACAGGGCTCAGAGTGCATCCACTTCACTTGCATATGTGAGTAACTATGTGCCCACTGATTACTGTGATTACACACACGGTGGCCTCAGATGAGAGGCAGGTAACACACATCTGTAGGTGGTGGATGAGTTTGGATCCAGAGGGCAAAAAGTTGAATAAAACTCTACATCTACTGTATCATCCTATTACCATTTAGTTCTTATGTCCCAGCTCCCTCACAGCTGCCCACTGACGAAACGTGTTATGTTACAAAGTCATCTAAGGTTGGCTGCTTGTACATGCGGCTCTACCATTTTGCCTGTCCAGCATGTGGTTAAGAATGACAAATGTGACATTAAACAGCACTGCTCCAGCTGGCGGCACTGATTCAGACAGCATGACCAACCATCAGTGACTACAGGGTCTCTGCAGCATTTACCAAGTTCAACTAAATACTTTTTAATACCAAATTCTTTCACGTTAAGAATGTATGTTAAAGGGAGGCAACACAGCGTTAACTCTACAACCATATTCAGCATTAAGCTACTGTACATAGGTCATATTTGTTTGAATACACTGGAACGATTTAGATGTTTTTACAAAACTAGGTTTTTGGAAAAAGTGACTTTGTTATAGCCTTATTACAGACGTACCAATCCCTCTGACTAATATAAGGCAAAAGACTGACAAAGTGTACTGTTTTATACTATATGAAAGCCATGATGAAAAACAAGTAATAAAAAAGTAAATAAGACTAAAATGAAATGAAATGCAACCTATGAAAAAAAAGAACTGTGATGAAATGTGTTACATTTTCCATCAACAAACAAAAACTGAATGATCATGTGGAAGACAAATGAACTCACTGTTTTAGTAAAACTCATTTGCATTTTTTTCACTTCCCAAAAATACTGATTTAGCCGCTTGAGCTGCTGCACTACATTTAATAAGAAGCATCTTACATTCAGAAACGTTCTGCCTCTGTCAGCGATGATATCTGATGTTCTTGTAGGACACAGATTTATGGACTCAATTCTTCTAAAATCCTCTGAGAACTAGACAGAACAGGAAGCAGCAACCAAACAGCTGCAGTGCTGTGGATGTAACGCTTTTTTCAGTCGGCTATCTGTCATGTAACTATCAGAAGGAATGAGTCAGTTCCAGGATTAATGATGATCAACCGCCTAAATCTTCCACTAATATTCACTACAGAACTATAGTTACCTTATGTTTTAGCTTCAGCTCAAGCTACACCCAGACAGAGAACAGTGGATTAGTGAGTGAGCGTCTGAACGATCAGCTGCTCTGCAGTGCACACATCAGGAGGCTGTGGTAAGGCTAGCTGAGCAGGAACAACACAGACAGAGCAGCTCTGTTCAAACATGATGACATAATGACGATAACTGGATTTACCGAGGAGAATCAGTGTGTTCTACGACTGCACAGCACAGCCACACGGACACCGTGACACTGTGTCTATGAACACCTGTAACCATGATAACTGTGCACAACAAAGATGGTAACAGCTGGAGCCTCAAAATGTTATGATGACTTCAAAATGCATGATGAAAACGTCACCGGTGAAAACTGGACAATCATATTTTTTTACTATATGTTACCAAATCAAGATAGAATGAAGTCTTCTAGATGGTCAATTTAAAAGGAAATACTTTTGAAAATATGTTGTGTATTTCACTGTATTTCTTTGTTTTAATTAAGACATTTTCTAGATCGTTTCACAGAAAGATGTGAAAGAGACCATTTCCTGTTAGTTTCCTGTAAGGGTTGTTATTGGTTTGTTCATTAATTGTCTATTTAAGTTAAAGAAAATAGTTACGTAATTGTGTGCTTAACAGCCATCACCTTCCTCTAATAACAAGGATTATTACAACAACAAGTCCAGGAATGCTCCATGTTACCCATGTTCATGTTCAGGTAAAGGAACAGTGAACATTTGTGATTGGCCGGCTGGAGGACCTACCAGGAGAGTTCTGTGGTGAGGAGGCAGGTGAGCAGCGAGGAGAGAAGCTGAAGCCGGGGTGGATGGGGTGAGGCGGAACATAAGACATGATTTCCTCTTCGTATAAACTGGAAGAACAGGACACAGAGAGGCACAGAAGACATTATTTCTCTGCTCTACAGCGAGTCCGAGCATTAGCTGTGTGTGTGAATTCACCAGTCTGAGAGTATTCATTCATTCATTCATCTTCTATACCCGCCTTATCCCTTTTGGGGTTGTGGGGGGCTGGAGCCTATCCCAGCTGTCAACGGGCGAGAGGCGGGGTACACCCTGAGCCGGTCGCCAGTCAACCGCAGGGCAACATATAGAGACATACAACCATTCACTCTCACACTCACACCTAAGGGTGCCCGGAGAGAACCCACGCATGCACGGGAAGAACATGCAAACTTCGCATGGAAAGGCCCTGCCCGACCCGGGGATCAAACCGGCAACCTTCTTGCTGTGAGGCATGTGCGCTACCTGCTACGCCACCGTGCCGCCCGTCTGAGAGTATGTTACTGTAAAAGAAAGATGCTGTTACACAACATGGGTCTACTGGGTTTCATCTGTACCTTAACAGGATGACGAGGTCTGCATCACATGACAGCTTCTCCACCCCCTGAGTACCCTCTGTCCGGATGTAGTGGATCTTCTCCCTGGAAAAGACAAAGTTGTTCCTGTTATATATTTGAATTAAAATAGTAAATACAACTAAATATTTGGGTTTATAAATGAGACACATTCTCCCTGACTCTGTGATCAAGAAGGTACAGGGAAATAGGATAATAAAAAGTAGAAGATGAAGAAAAGGGAGGATGGGGAGAGCAGGTGGAAAACAGTAATAACATACAAAGCATTACACACCAGAAAGCGCAGCACCAGAAAACAAGAAAGTAGTAAAAACCTTAAAAAAAACACTTAGATGGTCTAAATCAGACTGTTTGAGCAGTCATATTAGCTTCAGATGAAAATGTTTTTGCATGGCACGAGCACTGTGGACGAGGACATCTCACAACAAGCAGACTTCAATGTTTCGAAGTGAAAGGAAGAAGCACACCTCAGTGCGTGGTTTCTGCTCAGGCTGGGCTGTCGCTCCTGCAACATGTCAAATATGTTCGGCTGTCGAAGGAACGCCACTATCTTGTCATTGTAAGCTAGTGAGACAGAGGCAGACAGACATTCACACAGAGTCTGAGAAAACGTCCTCAGAAAGAACTGCTGAGAGTTAACACAGTGTATTGTATTAGGCTGCGGCTTCAAATGAATGATGGGATGTTAAGACAGCGCCTACATGGAGCGGTCAGTTGCTGTGAGTCAGCGTGATGCTGGCTTCGTATGGCAGCTACCAGGCTGTTTCCAGGCCTGGCCATCAGAGAAGCTCCACGACTCCTGGACACATCAGAGGCCTGGGAACAAACCAGCAGGACAGTTTCACTGAGAGACAGCTGTTCAAAGAAACTCACAGTCTGACACAGCACCCTCCCTCCGCCCTCTCTCTGGCACCATTTCAACTACTTGTTTGTGTGGATATATTTGCCAAATATCACTGGATTACTCGCACACTGAAGGAAACTTAAAAAACTGATGATTGTCGGGCAAGTTCTGAAACATCTTTTTTCAAAAAGATGATTTCAAAGCAAATTTATAAAAGTTTGTTCATAATTGATATCAGAGATAAATGAAGATACCCTCTGCACTGATGGTTCAAGTTCGTTCTTTTTAGATTTAATTTGTGCATTAAGGTAATTATTCTTACCTGATCAACAAGAGCACAGTTTTATCATGCTGAGTGCAAAATTATAATTATAATGATGAATAATTACAAGGGTTTCTAGTGATTTAATAGTCCCTTGAGTAACAGGCCCATTGTTTTGTTTATCTTCTGACAGCTGTTGTCCACTGATCATTTTACCTCTGGTTAATCTGCTCTACTATGATTCTAGATAATGTTAGCAAATTAGCAGGTGCACAGTCACCTAACCACCACATGTCTGCTCTTTAATCTGCACATCATGTAGCATTGCTAGTGTCACTGCACATCAGCATTCAAGGTGAAATTCTGCAAACCCTGAAACTTTTTTATGTTCTTCAGCTGAACTGATGTTGAAACTGAAAAAAATTTTGACTCAATTCCACAATTCCACTCTGGCTCGATAGTCCAGGTGTGTGTGAGTACCTCCCCCGCGCTGTAGCTGCGTAGTCTCTGCAGATGCTGCCTGTGGGCGAGGTGGCCGGGCAGCCGGCCATTCTGCAGAGGGATGCGAGGGTCAATGAAGGTTGTGGCTCGACTGTTGTGGTCCACGAAGAAAGACTGAGACAGAAAAAGTGGATGGAAATTATACAGTATGAATTGTGAAATATTGATTTAAAATCTTCTGTCAAATCAGAAATTGGAAAGAGATCCTGGAACAAGTTTGGCTCTTTTTAATCTACCTTGGATTAATTTGATTCCTATTTATTTCTCTTCATGATTTCTTTAGAATGTTTTCTTTGTGTCTTTTCCATCCAAACATTCGTGAAAATGAAAGGGTAACCTTCCACAGAGCCCTCATGTTTTTCATGAGTTTCATAGCCACCATAGCTCTCTCCTCCTGCTTGGGAAGTCTGCAACCTCACCACTAGATGCCTCTCAGTCCTACACACTGGTCCAATTTTCTCACTCTAGAGTGGAGACAGTCTGCTCTCCCCACAGGGGAAAAACACACTTGTTTCACCTACGAATTGTAATGTCTTCAGTTAAATGGATTTGGAGCTTACACTAAATATGATAGGGAACAACTAAAATCAATGTTTAACGGAGGCAGACAATACAAAATTAATATTCTGTTCACCGTATCATCATCCTCATGGTTGCAAATTTACGGGGAGGTTTTTCTTTTAATGATTTTATTGGCATATTCTGACACATCATCTTCTACAGCTGCCTCACAGCTGTTATGCAGGTCCAGTACCATCCTCTGCTGCACCAACTGTAACATCACCCACTGCAGGCTACAACATTCTCTCATCTCCTATCATAGATTGCCATGTGACCTCCTCTCATTCATCCTCCGCATGAACAGGTGTCAGGTGACTAGTGACAGGCTCACTCTACATCACCTACCTTGCCCTGGGGGTCAGTCTTGATCTCCCAGCCTCGTGGCAGCTCCAGCTGAGTGTCTGCAAACTTGTTGAGGAAAACCACCAGGTCCCGGTTGTGCTGGTAGCGCTCAAAGTTCCTGGCATCGCGACGCACCTTCAGGATCATGTGTTTAACACAGCTGCTGCCGGTGAACATCCGGTAGGCTGCCTGGAGAGAGAACACTGACGAGTTCACTTTTCCATCTCTAAAAGCTAAACAAAGAACTGTGGCATTTTGTCTATGCATTTGTGACTATGCCTTAATGTGTGCGTGTGTGTGAATAAAGGTGTGTGTATCTAAAACAGATGTGTTCCTCGATGTTGCACTGTGTCATCCAAGTCTTTGCATTGAACAAACCAGAGTTATATTTGTTGTCACATCATTCCCAGAGTAAATATTCTTCAGGTGTTTTTAACGGTCTACTGCACACTAGCTGGACACAATATTAACCAACCAAATCACAGAAACAGCAGCATACAGAAAATGGTTACATTACATCAGTTTATCATTTTATTATGAGACACACGTCTATTGTTGTCTTGAAGCAGGCACACTATCTGTGCACACTGTGTCCCCTTTAAACGATCACCATATGGTACTGGAGCTGCAAACAAAGACACTTTTTAAACTCTTCCATTTGGATTCATTTTTGCACTGTGACATCTGAGATCTCAAAGTTGGCAGCTGAACAGTAACTTTTCAATGAGAAAGAAATGACGACATTCATGTGAACATCCCATATTTGTCTGACTTCTGTACCCTGCCAGTAGCTCTCAGCTCCAAGCCCACTGATTTCTACTCAAGATGTATATCCTTAAACTTCCTTAAATCTTCCTTAATCCTCAAATCCTAAAACACAGCTCACAAATATATAGTTTCACTTTTAAAAAAGGTTCAGTAATGTCTAAAACAGCTGCAGAGAACAGTGCATTTGTGTGTGGTTATTTGCAGCAGTGAATTCAGCAGGACGGTGAACGCGGGACTGAATCGAAACAAACTACTCTGTGTGTGTGTGTTCACGTTAATGGAGGAACATGTCACACAGTCCAACAGTGTGGCTTACTGATCATAGTCATTTTGGGACAATGGCGCTGTATGGCACAGAGGAAGAATATAGTGGACTGTTTATTGCATTTTGTAGTCTAAATGTGTAGAAGCAGAGATATGGCTCTACTAAAAGCGGGACTGTGAACTGTTTGTTGAAGAACTTATCATCTTTACACTGGCTCTTTATAGGAAGCCATAAACCTGAACTGAGTTTAATAACTATAAAGCTCCAAGTTAGCACAATATTCTGTATATGGGCAATGTTTTGTGAGTGTGTGTGTGTGTGTGTGCGTGTATGTGGGGTACGCACATAGTTACTGTGCAACACAGTGAAGAATTCTGGGTGTGTGATGAACTTGACAGCAGGTGACTGGAGGAGATGGCTGATCTTCTGGTGATTGACAGGGGAGGCGGGCCCTGCAGACAACAGGTGAATTATTTCTCTGTATAAGATTTTGAGGCAGTTTACTGAAGTAGGTTTTTAGTTTTGAGTCATAGTGTATCAGTGAATAAATACCTTTTAAATAAATGACATCACAGTGGATAACAACATATACAGCTGCAAATGACAGTGATACAAAATCCAACCAGTTTTTATGCCTTCAAATAATGAAAACAGAGCAGCGGTCCCACCAGTGAGCAAAAACACAATCCAAACTCTTTAGTCGGCATGAACAAGCAGATGTGAGTCAAAGTGTGAGCAGGCTGAGCACTGCACCTGTCTGAGGAGCTTCTGAATCCGTCTCTGTGCTGCCGCTCCGCTCTAACCTCTGACTCCCGCCATCCTCCTCTGTGGCCATGGTCCTCTGGATGTTCTGGTACCTGCAGAAACAAGTTGCCCTCTTACAGTATGAAGACAGAACATGTTTATTTCTTTGGCTTGTACAATTGGCTTCATAAAGGCATCATCTACCCCTTTCAAAAAAGACACTGTTTTCATGACCAACCTAGTGGACTGCTACTGCTGAGGTTTTTAGAATGTTATTACATATTTCTGATGTGCATATTTTTGGATCTGCATTGCACTGAACTTCTCTGCACAATGTTGATGGTTTGAGTTTTCTTTCCAGACACCAGATGTCAGCCTAACTCCACGCCTGCAGCAGCTACTCCCAGTGAGCGTCTGGTTGACAAAAACAACCAAAACCAATAATCTGATGTACACTGAATGATACGTTTTCGACCCGTGGTGTTTATTTTAGTATATAGTACATAAAACCAGACATTTTAATCAGCTGTGGACGGTTAAATCCATCGTGTGATGCCAGAAAAAATCACTGTGCAATAAAGCTGTAACAGTGAAACATCCACTGCACCGACACGTGATAAGTCATTTATATTACAGCTTAAAATACACATACTCAGGGAAGTTATTGCATTACCCATTTAATATTTATTCCAACACCTATTTATAGTCACTGTATGTTGTTGTCCATTGCACTGACTTGTATGTTCATAAATAGTTAAATGTTTTTAGTTTGTTTATCATTGTTCAGCTCTGTCGTCCTTGTTTTGGTTATACTGAATGTGTGTGTGTGTGTGTATGTGTGTGTGTCAAATCCTTTGTAAGTAAAAACATGCGTGGCGATAGAAATGATTAAGCTCTATGTTTTCATACATGACACAGTGAAATTTAACGTAATAATTCCAAACTAAACCCAAAATGACAGCGTTGTTTTGATCTCACCCACTTAAATGGTGTTTTTATGTTTTAAATATTCTAAAATTGTATTCATTTCATTTGATTTCATTCCATGTTATCTTGTACAGCAGTGTGTTGCTGCATCATTAAATAAAGCACTGCAACTCATCAAAGCAAGAATGTTTCTCACTATGACATGATTAATTGGCACGTTGTTATAAGAAGACAACTTGCTTAAGTAAGAAAAAGACTCATTTAGTGCTTCAGGAGAAACAGATATGGACTGGTTTTGTCAGATAACGGTGGTGGTCCAGTATGGCTCCGCATGTCATATGACTGATCTAGCCTACCGTATTAAACAAGTGCCACAGACCAATGAAGACATACATTTCTCCAATAAATGTTCTCAGCTTAGTTGCAATTGCTGCTGTTTGACGACTGGTTGACATGAGTGCCTGACAATCATTACAGCTGGAGCGCTCTCTCTGTATTTCCAGTCTGACCTCCTGTTGAGTTGTTCCATCTGCTGGGTGGATCCTGAGCGGGGGATGCCGTGGTTACACTTGCTGCTGTGGCTCGGCCTCTGCCAGGTCGTGGTCCGGTTGACATGGTCCACGTAGAAAACTCTGCCGTGGCTGTCGATTCGAGCTTCCCAATCTGTGGCAACAGAGACAATTAGACAAGCTATTAGCCAGGTGAAGCAGCCCACTGTGTCAGTCATATTTCACTCCGTTAGATGAAGCTGAAGACCTGATCAGAATTGGCTGGTCCCTGTTGTTTTCTGCAGATGGGTTTAAAAAAAATCCTAATTACAAGATCTAACACTTCCTGTCAAATGTTTCTACAAAAAGCTCCTTCTTCAAGGTGACACGCTGTTTTCTTGCTATATTTGAAGGTTTTTTCATTTGGTGTATTTCAATCACAAAATATACTTTCTCATATAGTTACAGTACTGAGACACATACACACAGTGTTGCGTTCCAGATCTTATTGCTTTGACTTCAATTCACTAACAAGGACTGAGTTTCTACTTTAAAGAGAAATGGGGAGGCAGGGCATTTTCCCACTACTTTGATGCTGTACATCATAAAGCCAAAACTGAGAGGAAGACTAATCCCTTCATGCATGGTCTGATGCCTGCCTTGAAGATCACCAAGCCTTTCAGGTCTTTTCTGACAAGATGATTGGTGGTCTGATCCAAGCCTATGGACCACATGGCTGGAGAATATAAGTTTATCTCTACATTTTGTATAAAGAAAAGTACTCTACAGGAATACAACAACAGCAAGTGTTAGAGTGCCCAAAACACTGTTGACACTCTACTGTAACAGAAGATCCTCTTTAAGAAAACAAAATATGTCAAAAACAAATCCATCTTGGACCACTGGATAAAAATCTGCACCCTGCAATGAGCTGTAAGCACAACACTAACTTGTTGTCACTTTGTTAATCCGTCATTGCAAATTTGTAAGCAACATTTGCCTATTTACACATCCAGCAACATTTACCCAACCTTAAAGCAGCATGAATTGATGTATTTTATCCACTTGGGGGCAGCAGAACAAGCTGTAAACACATTGACATATTATCACCTCATGAATCTATCAAAGGTCTGAATGAACAGTTGCATGTTTACACAGACCAACATTAGCATTCATTAGGTTGTGTGTGTGCCAGTTTATTATTATTATTGTTGTTGTCGTTGTCACGGCTCAAACTGCCATGTTCTGGAAAGAGCCAGAATCATGAAACTCGGCATGATGTGCATGAGCTTACCAGTCAGCCAGATGGCGCAATTAAGGCCCAGAAATTTGATACTGGAAAGGTCAATCCTGACACTGTGTCCAACTCAATGTGCTCCACAAAAAGGCCTCTAATATGAATGGAACTTGTTGGATTTTGACTGTATCAATACCAAAATGGGTGTAATAGCATTGCAGGACTGAGATACACCTTTCTGTTACAAATGATCTAGATCTGTACGAAATACATCACCAAAAAGCTTCACAAGGGCTGAGGCTCAGCAAGAAAATGGTCGTAAGGAATTGTCCAGCCATCATAAGTCTGGGTACATACCTTCAGACCTTATTTGGAAATAGGGCCGCCAAAGCATTTTGACCCCAACCCATGGGGGGCACCTTAAGTACCAAAAACTAAATCTGACAGGCCATACTGATTGGTGCATGTGGGTGTGGACAATCACTTATTTGCTAGTACCTCAAGATACCTTGAGGAAATCCTGGTTAAAGTCACTGGAGATATCCTGTGATACCCCCTGAAGTCTCCCACCAAGTTTTGTTCAAATTAGATGTAGGAAGGACAAATGGCAGAACTGTGAGAGCGTAGTTATTGAAAAGCTGCAGACTCTGTGTTGAGGAAAGTGTGTGATTGGTCTCACAGAGCTGAACTGCTGGTGTGACTCAGTTCACCTCTGTGAAGACAGTGATTGTGATCAAGCTTTGTTCTCCTGCTCAAACACAAAGTGTCACTTGATGTAAGTGTAGCCATGAGTCTGTTTGTGCTGTAAGTGGATCCAGTTCATGGTGTCAGATGACTGAACACCCTGCCTACTGAGTCTGCTGGAAAGTGACTGTGCTGTGATTGACCTCCACATATTAATGTCATGGAGGAATGAATGCAAATGAGCTTGATGCTGCTCGTGGCTTTAGGTTCGGCCCTTTGAGCTGCTCCTTTCTGTTCAGTCCAAGGGGACTTGAACATGCAGCCTTTCCAAAATTGGAAACATATTATATGTCTGTGCTGCAATTTGTGCACCACCATCTGGCCAACTGGGCTCCTATTTCTCGGGAAGTAGTTGCACATCATTTCCCAGTATGGGGTCAAGTCTCATGTTTTTAGCCCATTCCATTCCTTGATTGTAGTTGACGACCTGCTTTGATAATTGATTAATGAAGGCTTCTGTTGGTCAAAGCTGCATGTCATTTCTATCATTTTTGTTAAGTTTTGTTGCTTGAGTGGTTTGGGGGGATTTGAATTCTTGTCATGAAATGTGTTCTGCAGAGGGCAGAGACAGAGGCAGGTTGGAATTGGAACAGGAAAGCTGTTGTTGTTGTTGTTGTTGTGGCTATCTGATATGCCACAATGAGAATTTCATTTGGCTCAAAAATACCCGCAGTGTGAATGTGTGAAACAAGGACCGTAGCAGCTTTTCCCAGCTCTGACTAACTGCTAAAAGAGGAGGAGGAGGAGGAGGAGGAAGATGAAGACTGCCTCCTCAGGACAGAAAAACCCTCTGTTGGTTGTCACGACTCCTCTGCCCACACACACACACTCACACACACACACACACACACACACACACACACACTCTCTCTCTCACACGCGCGCACACACACACACACACACACAGAACAGCCTCTTCCTGTCAGTCCTGCTGCATTTCATGAGGCTGAAGGTGGTTTGGGTCAGGTTTTAGGTGATCTAACAATGACACTGTTTCCTCTTTCCACAGAAAATGAGACAGTGACTGTGATCAGGCTTTGTTCTCCTGCACACACACAAAGTTTCACTTAATATAAATGTAGTCATGTGTCTGTTTGTGCTGTAAGTGGATCCAGTTCATGGTGTCAGATGATTGAACACTGCTTACTGTATCTGCTGCAAAGTGACTAAATTGTGCTGCGATTGACCTCCACAGACTTCATGTCAGGGAGGAATGAACCTCAGTGAACACTGTGTCTTATGATATTGTGTAGGAGATGATTACTGCTATCAACAAAGGCTGTGGCATTTCTTAATTGTGGAATGAAAGAAAAATAATACTGTTGAAGTAATTTGTCAGGAGTCTAAAACGTATTGATCTGTTAGTCTATTTCATATCCTTTTACACTAAAAACATTTGGACTTCTATGACTGTCTGACAAAATAGTTATTTTGAATTCATCATTTTGGGCAGTAATATCTTCTCTGTACCCAGAGCACAGTACAGGGTTCTGATCAGACTGGCTGTCCAGTGCTGTTAGTAGAATTCCCAGTTTGTGTGCATCTATAGGATTAAACAGTATGTCCAGGCAGGGGTTTTAAAGTCTCAGAGTGTGGGCACCCCCTTTGACAAAATCGAGACAACTCCAGTCACAGGCGCTTTTCCACTTTCCTGTTGCTTACTGTACCTTATGTCACATCCTGATATACTGCCCAATTAATACAGGCTCCAGGTGACAGCCAGCACACCCCTCAACGTTTAGTTAAAAGCTAGCAACTGATATGAGTGCCCAACTCTGCTTCAGGAGAAGCTCTCCCAGCTGAGCGGGCCTGACTCCACCTGCAGGTGGATTACAGACTTCCTGTCTGACAGGAAACAGTGCGTGAAGCTGGGGAAACACGTCTCCGACGCAAAGACCATCAGCACCAGATGCCCCCAGGGCTGCAGTCTTTCTCCTCTGCTCTTCTCCCTGTACACCAACAACTGCACCTCCAGTCACCAGTCCGTCAAGCTCCTGAAGTTTGCAGACGACACCACCCTCATCAGACTCATCTCTGATGGCGACAAGTCTGCCTACAGGTGGGAGGTTGACCATCTGGTGACCTGGTGCAACCAGAACAACCTAGAGCTCAACGCTCTAAAGACAGTGGAGATGGTTGTGGACTACAGGAAGAACTCAGCCTCACCTGCCCCCATCACCCTCTGTGACTCCACTATTGACACTGTGGAGTCTTTCCGCTTCCTGGGAACTATCATCTCCCAGGACCTCAAGTGGGAGCCGAACATCAGCTCCCTCATCAAAAAAGCACAGCAGAGGATGTACTTCCTACAGCAGCTGAAGAATTTCAGTCTGCCAAAGACAATGATGGTGCACTTCTACACAGCCATCATTGAGTCCATCCTCACCTCTTCCATCACCATCTGGTACGCTGCTGCCACCACCAAGGACAAGGGCAGACTGCAGCGTGTCATTAGGTCTGCAGAGAAGGTGATCGTCTGCAATCTCCCGTCTTTTCAGGACCTGTACGCCTCCAGGACCCCGAGGCGTGCAGGTAAGATTGTGGCTGATCCCTCCCACCCTGGACACAAACTCTTTGAGACACTCCCCTCTGGCAGGAGGCTGCGGTCCATCAGGACCAAAACCTCACGCCACAAGAACAGTTTTTGCCCGTCTGCCGTCAGCCTTATTAACAAGGCCCGGAACCTCCCGACACTCTTCACACTCCACCTCTGCCTCTACTTGTCACATTGACATTGTCACATTGACATAATTGTATGTGTTACATTAACGCTCAGCTTAGATTTCCTTGTTATTTTACTGTATCACTGCCAGCTGTACTGCTCTTTTTATTCTGAAAAAAAAAAAACAGACTGTGTATATACATTTATATTGTTATATTTTTTTTACTTTTTAATAGCTTATTTTTAGAAGATTTGTCATGCACCAACTTCACCAAAACAAATTCCTGGTATGTGTAAAATCGTACTTGGCAATAAAGCTTTTTCTGATTTCTGATTTCTGAGTGACAGGTCAACAAGTACAACTACCGGTTCAACAGGATTATTTGTTTTTTTTCAGAGTGAGAGAAGAGGATCTATATTGGTGGTTAGTCAAGCTTTTCATAAAGACAAAAGCAGAGAGAAACAGCAGTTAGCTTGCTGTGTTTTAAAATCCACCTATCAATACCTCTAAATCTCAGTAATTAACTGTTTGCACCTTGTTTGTTTCATCTGCACAAAATCAGAAATGGTAAACTGATCATTTGTTGTTCCAGGATGGCACCACTTCATGTGCATGTTCGGGTCTACATACACGTTACGAAACCTCACAACCTCACTGTGATGACCAGGCTACCTGGTCCTCATTTAATATTTTTAATTTCCAAAGTTTCGTCAAACTCTGGAAATACATCATTCTGCACAGAGAAGCAGAAACATTCAACTGTAGGAAGAAGAAGGAAACAGATTTGAGTGACACATACAGACAGAGGTGTTGACAGGCATATTTTTGAGGGTCATAAACTGATGCGACGTTGCCAGCTGTCTGGAGGAAAAAGAAGCACCGCCTGTCTTTTGACCACGATGCGATGATGATGGTGGAGCAAAACCGAGAACAAGAGGAAGCTTCCAGCAACAATCCTTGGATACATCTGGCCACACCTTTAATACCAAAATCTAAAATCATGATTTGATCATGACTTATTATTTGGTTATGATCATGGTAACTTATCTTGCAGCTAGTGGTCTGTTGGGCTTTTAAATTGGGGTGCTTTAGACAGCAGTTACTCTAATGTAATGCCAACATCAACATTAATGTTATGTTATACGTTTCAGTAGTTTTACCCACAAGAGATGTTTTTTCATTATTTTGCACTGGCCTGCAGACCTGTAAAAATCAAAATGGGTCATTTTTTATGGGAGTGATTATACTTGGGTATACATTTTCAGTCCTCTACCCAAGTGGAGTCTGAGCCTTCCAGCAGCTGACCTTTCTGCTCTAAATCAGTGAAGACCAGCGATCCAATCTGAGTGCAGAACCCACAATGCACCAAGCAGCACAGAGCAGTATAAAGATGAATATCCTTAAACCTAAAAATGGGGTGCAAGTGGGGAGGATGAGATGATGAGGGCAAACACAGAGGAGATGGAATATGTTTGCAAAGCAAACATACATGGCAGCATGCACTTGAAACACACACACAAACAGCCACACTCAGCACAGCAAACCAAGCTGTAGGGATGTGACTCCAGAGTAAGACTGGGAGGTGTTGGTTCTTACTTGGAGGTAAGGCTTGGTCAGTGGCAGCAGGAAAATGGTTTAGGTCATGGCTGGGTCGCAGGACTGGAAGATGGCCAACAGGAGGGGAGAAGCCTGAGCCTACAGGACATCAGAGAGACAGTACGGTATGAATTACCAAAAGGCTGGGGATACACCATACCACCTGTCAGACTAGGAGAGGACCAGATGCTTGGGATGTGGAAACTCCTTATTTTGTCACACTTGACTGTGTAATTCCAGCCTAGTATCCCCGGCTATTATGTTCATATTGGGCAGTTTTGCAGCACGTGATTGTCATGCTGTATAGATCACCGAGTGCCAATGAAGGCATTAGTGTGCCCTTTATGTTAGTAAGGTGGGAGGTAATTGTGGAGGTCGGGGTGGTGGACAAGGTGTGTAGCACCAACAGCTTTATTGAGTTAATATCTGCATGTTTAAACTATAACCACAACCTTTCCCAAAACTTTCCCTAAGCGTGTTAGTTTTTTCTGTGTTTTGCCTAACCATAACCATAGTTTATGCTGCAGAACCATAGCATTTATCCAACCTTGAGGCAGTTCAAAATTGATTTATTTTAGCCACAAGGGGGGCAGCAGAACAAGCTGTAAACACATTGACATAGTACCTTACCATAGCACCTCATAAAATTGATAGAACGTTTTAGCAAACAGTTGCATAGTCCTACCTGCAGCAGACTCAGAGCAACATAATCATTCATTTGGAGTTATGTTTGTGTCCACGTGATGAATGTTCTAATATTCACCCTCCTTTGAGCTGCTAAAAGCTCCACAATGTCTGCAAACTAGTCTCTGACTGTGTCTGTCTGCTATTTGGTGCTTAGCAGGTAGTGTATGGTGGGTTTTTTTAACCTTTTCACTGAAAACAGCTGCATCCTGCTGTTACAAATGAGGCTGGTGTGAGCAATGAGACTGAAACAAAAGAGTGAAGTTGTGGGCTGAAAATCAAAACAATGAACTGAAAGAGGCGAACACACTTTGCAAAACTGAGGGGAACTGCAGAATTAATTATGATTCTCTGTGTGTTCATCACTACAAGCAACATTATTCAGTCAAAAGTCATTGTTGCATGTGCAGATATTGTCGAAAGAAATAATTCTGAAAACATCAGTACAGAACAGAGTTTTGCAGAATTGTCAAATATGAACATTCTGTCTTGTGATGGAATTTGTAATTCAGATGGATCGACTGTCTCCTGCATGCCACTAACATGAGAACCAATGATCTCAAACACGAAACAATCCTCAACTTATTCCACATCACATCATTATAAGATGCATGCTCACTGGCTACTCACACTCTCTTTGCAACATTTCCATCAGCTATTAAAACGTTAATTATGCCAGATGAGGGAAAGTGTGTTTTAATGTTAAATGAAACGATGCACAACATGCTTTAAAATGGGACTGTGCTAAAATCAAGTGGAGTCAGCCTGGTGGAGATGTAATACAGCACTATCACATTAATGAGGAAGCATTCCCCCACTGGGTACAAACATTACCACCAAGGACACTGTTGTAGCAACTGAAAAATGAGCAGACATAAATCTACCCATGACTTGATACATCACTGCAAAAGGCAGAAACATCACTGTACTCACAGCGGGTAGAAATGTGAAGTCAAACCACATTAGGCAGAAACACTAGGTGGAGAAAAGTCTTTAACACGCTCTGCTCACGACAACACAGTGGAACAGAATTTCATGATTTAAGCCACAAAAGCTGAAGCAATGTTCAACCGCAATGGTGGTTTCACATCAGCTACAACATGAATTCAGCCTCATACCAAAGAGTTGTAAAAGCAAAAGGAAAAAATAAGTGCAGGCTGTGCAGTAACATCAGCGGCATAATATCATCATCTGTTTCTCAAAGGTGTAAGTCACCTACAGAAGAGGACCATCAGGTGCTGTTCATACCAAATACAGGTAGCTGAGCTCAGTCCAGGTGTCACCATCCACCTTCATATACTTCTGACAGACAGCCTTACCGTGAAAGTTGTGCATGGCTATGCCACTGTCTTTTTAGAGACTCAATATTATAAATGTTCTCTAGAACGTGATGAAAAAAGCTGTTTGTGTTCTGTTAGATCTCTGTTAGACACTGCAGATCATGATATTCTGCTGGACAGACTGAGTACTGGGTTGGTCTCTCTGACACAGTTCTTCAATGGTTCAATGGTTCTTCAATCGTTCAGATCACCTGGTCGACAGTACTACGACCTGACGTGGTATTCCACAGGGCTCTATCTTAGGTCCGTTTCTTTTCAGTCTCTATATGTTACCACTTGGCTAAATTATTTGAATTTGCAACATGAATTTCCATAATTATGCAGATGACACCCACACAGTTTCATATGTCTGTAAGCTGGAATGACTACAGTTTTACGTGATGTGTTTAAGAAAGCTATTGGTCAGTTACAGCTCGTACGGCAGCACCTGTTCTGACGAAAACCAGACAGAGAGCCCAAATTACTTCAGTCTTAAAATCTTTACGTTGGTTATCTGTCTGTTACAGAATTCATTTTAAAATGTTTGTATTGGTTTTTAAATCACTGAATGGCTTTGCCCCCTCTGATCTGTCTGCCATGGTTAAAGCATATGTGCTTGCCAGGTCGCTTAGATCAACTGACTCAAACCTCTTGATTGTTCCTGAGGCCAGAGCCAAAAGGCAACCTTTGTTAATTATGCTCCACAACTCTGGAACAGCCTCCCTGAAGGTATTAGGAGTTCTAAATTTGTTGATCTTTTTAACATTGCTTTCTCCTTAAGTGTCTTTTCTTTTTACTTTTCTTTTTATTTTCCTTGTTTTTATTGTTTTAGCACATCATTATTATTTGCTTTTGTGTTAAGCACTTTGTGTTGCATTTTATGCATGAATTGTGCTATAAAAATAAAGTTTATTATTACTATTATAATAATAAGTTCATCAACATTGCTGATAGCAGACAAGCCAAAACAATATCACATTGGATGAACAACAGATGGACCCTGTATAACAGACATGAATGATGCTGTAAACATGGGTTTGATGATCAATTCTTAACATTGGAGAAAATAAATTTTATATATCTAACAATGATGTTCCTTTATATCAAATATTGTTTGGAAAGTTAGAGAAGGAAGTTAGTGAGAACTGTGAGAAATCAAGGTTGGACACTTAGCGTAATTTTAAATATGAGTATTTTACTGAAAACTATGTTTTTAGAATTGCTCAAAGAAAAAGAACCAGATTAGAGCGAGCACTCTGCCTCTGCATATTTCAATGTTTCAGTATGCTATGTAGGAAAGAGACAGTTTAATTTGTCCAGCATGTGATCAGGGGCGATCTGGAAATGAAATGATTTTGTTATTTACTGCCCTTTGTACAGGAGATCTTGTGATTTTTACTTTACTGACATAAAGGATTTGGATGAGCTGATAAATATGAATAACTTGTAATGGCTTAAATGAATGGAGGTCAGGAAATGTTTGACATAATGACAGACTGTCCTGCAAACGTATGCTGACACTGGAGCACGGAGCTCTTATCACTCCTGTTTTCCAGCAGAGCTGCTGTCCAGTACACGCCCACAGGGCCAACACAGACTCCAACAATTTCAACCAAAAATAACGCTTACCCAATGACGCTCACTCTGCAGATATCTTGAAATAGCTTCAACTCAGAACATACCACAGCATTACTCACTCACTTCCTTGTTTATTCTGCTGCATTTTGGTCTTCTACCATGTTTACATCATACTAAAGCAGACAGAAGACCCAAATCTGATCTTCCCTTGACCAATCTTCAAAATAGTTGCCATTTATGATTTACAGGAGTCTTAAACTCAGCACAGCAGATAGATTGTGTAATTACTTTACAATACAGAGGCCTAAACAAACTCCAGGACTGAGAGGTAGTTGATGAAATTTGGAGTAGAATTAACTCTCACAGTTGCACAAATGATGTCTTGTATATGAATGTATATTTGGTTTAAAATACCAAATACATTAAGTGCTTCCCACAAACATGCAAGGTAGTCATCTAAAATATGTAATCAATCAAGAATCATATCCATGATATCTGAAATGAATACAGTAAGACTGAACCAGATTAGATTTATATTGAAGCAAAATAAATGTGTGGCCATTCTGAGAATAAGCATAACGTTGAGGTGTGAAAATTTAAAAAAACCTTTAGTTTGTATGTTCTGGTGTGTTTTGATGGGACCAGGAAGGGAAAAAGAAAAGAAAAGCATTTGAAAGAATAAACCTGGCAAGGAGTCTGGCAGTGTGCTGATTGCATTTCAGAGAAAGGAAATTTCATTTTTTTTCTGCAGGACTGTGTGTGTGTGTGTGTGTGTGTGTGTGTGTGTGTGTGTGTGTGTGTGTGTGTGTGTGTTTGTATGTGACCTACTTTTCTATCAGTCTATAACAGTCTTCATGTAAAATGTACAAATACAGTCTAAAACCTGATGCCATATCTGATGAAAGGCCAGTCAAACATTTATTTCCATTTATTTTTAGGAACGTGACTGGTATTCCATATGTAACTTGTGTGTAATTAAAACAAGCATCAAATGCGTCAATATGTATGATCATATGTTTGTCAGCATGAGCTTACCTCCTATTAGGCCATTTTAACATGTGAAATATGTAACATTTCTGGCCTCATTTATCTGTTAAATGTTAAAGGCTTGAGGGCTTTGGAACATAGGTCTCCATTAATTAATGACCTTTGCTTGTATGAAGGATGCTCTCCCAACATCTCATCTCATAGTGAATTCCCTGATACATTTTTCATCACTGTCATTATTTATTAATTTGAATAAAAAAACTGCTGCCTCTTTTACAGTTTGACAGCACCCAGGCACAGATAAAAACAGCAGGATATGTGGTTGTGACGGTCACTTATGGGACGTTCTCAAATAAAAGCTGTGGATAAAGGCAGGTGGAACTGCTGTACCTGTACGAGGGCTGTTCAAGTTCGCCAAAAATGACATTTGAGTATTCCTTCCAAAAACACCCACAAACGTTTGAGCCATTAGAGCACATGTCAAACCTATTCCACAAAGGGCCAAGTGGCTGAAGGTTTTCTTTCCAACCAAGCAGCAGCACACCAGACTTGACTCATTTCATCAGCTGATCTCAGTCTTCAGACAGCTGATTGGTCACATTGCGTGCTCTTGATTGGTTGGAGGAAAAACGTGGAGCCACACGGCCCTTTGTGGAACAGGTTTGACATACCTGCATTAGAGTATTGATTTTTGTGCATTACATCCATAACCAATACAATGAGAGACACACTACTTGTATAGCTATATCTATTTCAACATGGTCATGTCTTTTAAAAATCGACATACCTACACATTACAAAATAGAAAAATAAAATAATGGGCTGCAGTGTAATCCATTCAGTGTAGCCCTGACCTGTACAAAAATGGCTCATAAATTCAGGATAATGTACATTTCCACAGCACGAATTCTATAACAACAGTTAGAGTATTGCTTTGCACAAACAAGTAACTACAGCAGGGGGATTTTTCCAGGAGACTGAAACTGGTGGCAGAGAAAACTGCATATTGAAAGTGAAGCTTACAACACTGGTATCATTATTCTACAGCCACTACATTGTGCAATCAACATTAATTCATAATGATATGTGAAAGCCAAAAACTTGCCTACTGCCAGTTTAAGTTTGCCGGTTAATAATGCGGCTTTCTCAAATTGTGGATTATTAACTGTACTTCATCATCATTCAATATTCAGATCCTTTAATCTGAAAACATGTCGGCCTATCACATTCCATCTCAAATACATTCAAATTCTGAAGCTGAGACTCCAGCAAACAAGCAATAAGAAAGTAACATCCTGTCTTACCGAAGCTGGTCCTATCGCTGGGCCCCGCCACAGCTGGCTCCCCCTGCTCTCCTCTCCTGGCCTCCTTCCACCTTGCCGTCCTCCTCTCTCCTCCAACCCCCACCGCCTCCTGGCCCTCTGGCGAGTGGCCGGCATCGGGTACCGACTCAAAGGCGCTCTCCTCATCTTCATCTTCATCCTGGGAGGAGAACACGGTGCTGCCAGAGAGTCTGTTGCTGTCCACTGAGGAGAGGCGGGTGTGGCTGCAGAAGCGGTTCCTCCCCTCGTAGCCTGAGTTGCTGTAGCATGACGTGCTGTAACAGGAAGTGCTGTAGCAGGAGGTGCTGTAGCAGGACGTGTCGCAAAACTCACACTCGTTTTCACCTGGAGCTCTATGGATGCTTCCGCCAACTCTTCTTCCTCCTCCATTACTGGAATCCCCCTCCTCGCTCTCCAGGCAGGAGGGAGAGATCCTTCTGATCGCTGCATGTCCCACTCCCTCACCTTCCAGGAGCTGGTTCAGCTCAGAGAGGCGTTCAATGGAGAGGCTGCGGGGTAGGGAGCGACGGCAGCAGGGGCCTGGACACTCTGGGACCTGCAGGAATACACAGACAAACAGGCAAAAGGTCCACAATCTTGGTTAAGTGCGTTAACATATGCTATATAGCACAAAACACAAGTCCAGCTGAGGCTGATGGGAATGCCATTAGTTTTGCGGGTATTTGGTAATAATAAAAGTGAAATTAAATTTAGGCCCAGTGATGGCTAGAGGACATGTTGTGGGATCACCAAAGTCAGTGGTCTTCATCCTGAGAGGAGCATGAATGTCAGTACCAAATTTCATGGAAATCGATCACATAGGTGTTGAGATTAAGAAGTATTTTAATGACTAATTTTAACTCTGTGTCTGCTGGTGCTATTCTACCCATTTCTGCAAGTCCATTATTGGTTGTACCTGAGAGGGAGACTGGGTTGTATCCTCCTCTTCCTCATCCTCCTGCCCCTCGTCTGCCTTGGAGGTTTTAAGTGTTGGTGATGTGGAGCTGGTATCTTGAGTGATACTTATATTCTCTCCCTCCCCGGGCTCCTCCTCGTCCTGGCTGGGAGCTCTGTGTTGGGCTGAGGGGAGACTGTGGAGGAGGTGGTGAATCCGGATGTAGTGGGATCGGGGTGTCTCCGGCTCACCGCAGGCTGACGCGATCACCGTCTCCAGCTCTGACACCGGAAGGGAACAAGGGCGGTTTTTGCGCCGTGAGGGAGCATGGGAGTTGTAGTTTGAGAAGAGGGATTGGCAGGTGCAGGGGACACAGCTTCTTTCACCTC
The DNA here is from genome assembly GCA_037975065.1 of Chaetodon trifasciatus. Taxonomy (NCBI): domain Eukaryota; kingdom Metazoa; phylum Chordata; class Actinopteri; order Chaetodontiformes; family Chaetodontidae; genus Chaetodon; species Chaetodon trifasciatus. Next base: position 1,537,370 of record JBBMOE010000043.1, on the reverse strand, counting down.
CCTCTGTCACCTCCTGTGGGCCCCCCTCCGCTGGTTCTACAGGGGCCCCCTGGGATGTGATGTCTCCCTCGGTGGGTGCTTCTACAGTTGGAGCCCCATTGTTTGTTGTTCCTGCTGCAGGACTGTCACAGTCTGGCTTTGGCTGTGTTTCCTCCCCAAACTCCTTTTCTACTTCTGTCACCTCCTCCTCAGGTTGTGTTAGAGACTCTGCTCTCTGCTCCTCCTCTTCATTCACCTGCTGCCTCTCCTCTCTTTCTCCCTCCTCCACCTCTGGTCTACTGTTCTCCTCCTGCTGTTCAGCCAAGGCCCCCTCCTCCTGCTCCACTGGGGGCTCTGTGGACGGGGGCTCCTCCCTCACTGTGCTCTCCTCCTCCACGTTTCCTTGCTCCACCTCTGATGTTGCCTCAGCCTCCTCCTTCTCAGCAGGTTGGACCTCTTCAGGTGTGGAGGCTTCTGCTCTGGAGGCCGGTGGCGCAGAGGTCTCAGGGTCCGGAGGAGCATCCAGGGGGAGTTCAGGCATGTCCGGTCCCACACTTAGCGTGTCATCATCAGGTGCACCGGCAGCATGGTTGTCATTTGCTGCATTCTCCCCCTCAGGACAGGCTGCCTCTATGACCAGAGAGATCTCCTCATCATCTAAGAAAAGAACACACATAGATGTTATAAATATCCACCAAACTCACTTTTGAAAGTTGGTGCCTTCAAATATGGTTTTGTTAACTGTATTCTTGACATTCTTGACATGAGTACAAATTTAGAATTGCACTCCTAACATTTTTGGACTCACAAGAGACAGTTAAAAAAAGATCAAAATTGAAGAGTAGAGATATTTTTTTATTCCAAATATTTATCTTCTTGTTAGTTTATACTAAAGGAACCAATCTAAACCTACATGGCAAAAAGTTTATGCAATCTTGCTACAGACAGTGATTCTCAACTGGTCTTTTTTTTTTTTTTTTTGCAAAAACAAAAAAAGAAAAAAACAAAGCTAAGAAAAAAAAGCCTGTGCTTTTATTTTGAAGGGGATTTTTTATGCGGCCTATTCGTGTGGCAGCTTGGGTCATGGCTTGTCATGATGGGGTGATGGTGGGTCCCGAAGCCAGACCAGTTGAGAACCACTGCTATAGAGAGACAGATAACTTGACAGGTAGCAGGATTGATAACATCTGTCCATGCTGCTCAGTGGCATGATGCCTTATGTACCTGGGTGAATAGAAGAGGTCAGCTCAAAGCGGAATTGCAGCTGGCCGCAGACATGATCTGTTGGCAACCTGCGACCCAGCGAATAACTCACTACTCGATCCCTGCAGACAAAAGACAGTGAGTATGTCAACTGGAAGTGCAGGGAGAGACAGAGAGACAATGGGAGAGACTGAAAAATGCAGAATTTGCTATGATATCTATTTTGACAAGCAAGAACCTGCATGAAAGGAAATGCAAGGTGCCTGTGCAGATAGCTATTGATACAATAGCAATAATCAGGTGGTCATATTAGATTTAACTGGCTACAGCCACCGACATCTTTCATCTCATCAATTCTCTGTGGGGGATTGTGTATGGGGACAAACTTCCACAGCTCTATGGACGTGAATCATCAAGCATTAGAGTGATATTTGGTGACAAACACAGTCCCACTGCACTCAACTTCAAATGACAAAAAAACCTCTGCATGAATGTGTATGATCTGTGTGTTTTACCCAATGGCGTGTTTTTCCAGCAGCCTCTGGACCGGGACAGAGAGCTTCCCCAGGAAGCGCTTGATGATTGGCCGACTCTTGGCAAACTTATCCTTCACCTCGATCTCCAGGACGTCAGTGGGCAGAGACACAAAGTTAAATCTCTGGAGAAACAGACACAGAGGAAAGAGCATCGTAAGGATTATCCAGTCAGTGTTGTTGGACTTGGATGATGTTTATATTTGTGTATACGCTACAGCTGGACCATAATATCTGTTTCAAACTATTACCAACTACAACATCAATGTATCTGGAAAACATTCAACCAATGACAAAATAATCTAAACTCCTGTATGCATTTCAGTTTGTTTTCTGATAATATCCAATCATGGCAAATAATGAAAGATTCATATATTTACGAATGTTTTTGGGCAACTCAAAGCACTTGGTTAATGTTAGGGAAAGCTTGTGGTCTTGGTTACATATTTTACAACACTAAATGTCAGTCTACAGTGTACAGTCATACTAGTGACAATGAGGCTGTACTTCTGTAAATTAGCGCTTTGAGCTACTGTAAATGCTAATGCCAGCATGCTAACATGATCACAATGACAATAATAACAGTAATTTTCAGCAGGTAATGCCACGTGAATTACCACGTTCAGGACAATGTTAACCATGTATGAAAAAGCACGTGACCTTGTGAGGCAGCTGGATTGCTTCATCACACTGGCCACCCCAAATATCTACAATATAGAATACATATCACTCACTGTGCAGCAGAGTAGCAGTGCACACACTGTGAATGACAGTGTATAAATACAGCTTAAGGGATAAGCCCACAGTGGAAAGCGTATTGCCATATCTCTACAGGTGGACACATTTCTACCGTCCCATGGTATATACTGTCATATCGCCCAACCCTAACCTCATTCCATACGGCTTTTTGAAATGAGGCTAAATATTGCGGTGGCAGCTCACTGTGACTCAATGAACACTGGAACAGACACACTAATAGCAGAAACACCAAATGAATAATCATAATGCTGAAGAACCTTTATTGTGGACTACACATCAAATAATGTGGTGGTCACATGTGGTTGATACCCAATCCACTTAATAAGGTCAGTATTGATAAAGGTCAGTGAAATGAAATATCAACTTGATGGTGGCAGTAAATGAAAAGTTAAGGCAGCACTGTGATGATTAAAATTCATCATGATGACAACATGAATGTCTGAACCTCATTTCATGGCAATCTATTCAAATAATTTAGACTGGACCATGGTACCACTGCCATTCATAGAGTCATGCTGTCCCTCTGGCTAAAGAATCAGTGATGAGACATGTTTGAACACACAAACATACTGAAGTTGAATCCTCATTAAAAGCCACATCTCATCCTTCCTCCTCACTGAAAAATCCAGAATCTATGGAGACAAGTGCTGGATACAGGACATTTCCTACTTGACTGAATAGTCCATTCTCAGTGCATGTAGACTGGAAGTGTCATGTTTCCACATCACGCTTGTGTAAAGTGCATACTGGACTATGACTATGATGGCTTCAATGTAGCTGTGATGTGACATAAAGTGAGAATTAAGGCGAGTACAGAGAAACTTTCCCCTTCAGCAGATGACTGTGGAAAATCAGCTTTTACATGCTTCAGCACAGTGAAGCTCAAACCTAACAGTCAAGATGAACATGATGAGACCAATACTGACCAAATAGACACTCCTGTACACAATAGTGCAAACAAATGCATTTTTCTAAATCTCTTTGTGTTTGGAAGCTTCCATCATGAATTCACCACATATTTCACTTTACTTACTGTCACTTGTAGAATGTGACCCTCACATCTCTTCTTCCTGCCACCTGATGGTTTCTTTTATTGAAGCTACAGTGTTATGCACCCGCTTAATTTCGGGTTTATTCTTCTTTCTCCAAGCCAATTAGAGATGTCTGTGCTTTTAGTTTGGGTTAAATAAATTATCTCCTCCCATTCCCTGTCCCCTGCTCTCTCGCTCTATCTGTCTCCCTCAGCGTCGGTCTGATCACTGTCCAAGCCTCTTAAACATTTCTTCAGGATAGAACTTTAACTGTCCAATCCTCCAAAGCATTTTCCACTATCACCAAAATATAATTCAGACAGAAACACTGTAAAGTCCATAAAGCGTTAAGTCTGCATTTCTGGCATTCAAATTCTTAATGGTCAAATGAATATTGGCACTAATTATAAGATGAATTGCTTCTTTAATCCAAACATATCCGTATTGGTACAACCTTTCAAAAATATACACAGGACGCATATCACCACAAAGCACAGTCTGCTAGTCACTGGCTTTGATAAGTGACTGCTGGATGCTTAGAGTGGTTTATCCATATTAATCCTAGCCCCATGATACCTTGTGAATTATCAGTGTGACACTAGCTTATGGCTACCTTTGACAAACCTTTAAAGGCAAACCCTTAATGGGATACTGACTGTACCTTCCACTACCAAGGGATGTGAGGACGACCTGAAAAAGTGGCCTCTGTGAGCAGGAACAGACTAATTAGCAAAGTGTTGGCTAAAATATCACAATCTTCAGAAAGAAGCTCTGCAGTCTGTGGCTCCACTAACAGTCAACCTTAACTAAGGTGGCAGCTTAAACAAAACTATGTTGAACACAAGCTGAAAATGAAAAGGGACTGTTCCTGTCAGCGATGGTAGCTTCCATCTCTTTGCACAAGAGGGCAAATCCAAAAGAACCGACTTGGCCCTACATGCCTGACCTTTACTGTGGAAGCAATGATGAGCTTCAGAACTTCTCAGATGTGCATCAGTTCACCATCGCTAGAATCAATAACATAGTTAAATATGCTACTGTATGTTATCAGAGAGCAGTCCCTTAGGTCATCCTCCCATCCCTTTGCAGCAGAAACCAGAAGTATGATAACATTATCCCACTTGTGACAAGTTGAATTCACATATCATTCATTTCCAAAAAATCTCTAAGAAAACAGAAGACACCTGTAGCATACTGCAGACCCTTGCTGATGGTAGTTCAGTGAAAGACATAACTGGAAGCTGCACCCATAGTCCCACTGGCATGCATTGGCATAACATGGAGAATCATATGCTTACACTGGGTGTAAAAAGCAACTCCTGTGCCCAAGTCTTCATTTCTAGTAAACCAAGCATTGGCATTAAAAAAAGAAAGAAAATCCAGCAAGTGTCCTGCTGTTCTACTTCAAGAACTGTTGCCAGCAGTGTCTTTCCTCAGGCTATGACACACTTAATTCATCCTCCACACACCATAAACAACAGTTTTTGGTTCAACTGCATGCAAGAAAAAATTTCTGTAAACAATTTCTGTAGAGGGATAGAATCTTAAAATTTAGGTGAACAGTATATTCTAGATGTATAGATGTGAAAATGTAATATATTACATTATATTAGAAATACAGTATATTTGTCTATGTTATACAGTCATGGTTTGTCATAGTTATGCTATTGTCTATGGCAATATTAGCTTACCTGATGACTGGTTTTGACAGAAATGTTTCTTTATCAGAAGCGTTTTTTCCTCCTCACATGTCTCACGCAACACACACACTCTCTCTATGCAGCTGTGTGCTCGGCTCTGTGCTGCCTCACATTTCAGCTGTGTCTCACAGGCGCAACCGTGACCTGAAGCATTTATTTATACTCAAGTCTATTTTCTCAACAATATGCATGTAAATGGAAGGTTGTTGGCCAAAAACGGCAGTAAATAAATATATTTATCTATATTTTGCAACCTAGGCAGAGCAGAATGTGCTGCTCTCTAGACAGAGCCAGCTGTACACAAATTGTCATTTCTGTGATGGTTTATAGTTTCACCCATTAATGCAGTGGCCACCCTAAAAAAATTCAATACAATGCAAATATAGATGGAACAAACACACGCTGTCCAAAAAGGGTAACCTAAGCTAAAGATAAATAAAGAAATCCTCTTTGCCTGATTCTAAAATGACTCAAAAACGTGCATGCCTCAGTGAACTTGAGATTCGGCTGATGTGGTTCAGTCTAAGGGTCAATTTGCTCTGCCTCAGATTCCCCTCGTTCCTCTTCTACAGTGGCTGCCTGCTCTGATTCCTCATCCTAACTGTTTTGATTTGGCCCTTCCTCCCTGACATCCGTCCAAGCATCAACCGCTGCCTGCTGCACATTCTACTGAAAAAAAAAAGGAACTGTACAGTGCCTCGTACTTTGAAGTGTAGGATGCACCCTGTAAATTATCACAGTATTTAGTAGTAAGTGTTTATTACTTTTTCTTAAATATGTAAATTTCACCTCTAAACATCTACAGGTAAGGCTGATTCATCATCTTTCATGAACAGTAACGTTATTTCTTCAGTTGTTTGTGTTTTGTCATATTTTAGGGCAGTGATACTGGGTATGGTGATCACTGGGCTGACTGATGATCACTGCACTGGTGATCTCTTTAGTAAATGTGATATTAGCACTGGATGTATTTTCATTTGTTGACTCTAGAGTAGCCTTGGCTATGCCTGTTTGATGCGGCATTATGCCAGTTTTTTTTCCCAGTCGTAATAGTCTACTCTGACCTCAGACCAATGCCTTCATTACATTTCTTAAAATCTCATTTGTTGAAGATCATTTAAGGGTCACTGAAGGGTTGACTGGGTGATGAACGCTTAATAGCAGACGATTGCGCATTAGCTGATAATGTAATTGTAAGAATATTACAGAAAGCTTATTAGTAACATTTTACATTATATTGTCACTGAAAAAAGCAAATTATTTCTGTAATACACTACTTTTGTAATGCGTTACCTGACTGACTACACATTTGAACAGGTACATTTGTTCAGATAGCTACGGCATAGTTATACTGTAAGTATTTGTTCTTGTTCTATATTCAGACTTAATAGCAACTAAGGTCATTTAAAGGATAAGACTGACGATGTTGGATATTGTTCTTAATGTAAGACTACAGTATGCAACTTTTGTGGCAACTGCAGCTATGAATGACAGTTATTGGATCATAATTGCCTCATGCAAAACTAATGCATCTTAGCATTTAGTTTAAATGCTAAGCTATTGTACACATGATGAAGATAAAGTCAGCAAACTGACTCAGTATCTATGGGTATATCTGTTATACAGCAAAATTTCAAAAGTCTCTACATTAACACTTGCATTATTATTATGAAATGGATATATTGATGTAAATATAATGTAAGTATTTATCATCGACTTGGACCATTTCATATGTACCTGGAGGGCTTTCTTTCCAGTGATTTTGTTCAGTTGAGAACGTTTCTAACGCATGATGTTGCAAAGACCTTTATGAAAAGGTATTTTTATAGCTTCATAAATGTATAAACATCTGAGCGTGGTGCTTTAGTGAACCTCCTGAAACTGTTCTTTACAGCACCAGATGGGCTCTGCTGTGGTACAGAGCAAGCCTGAAGCTGAGGCAACATCCCAGTATGGCCCTTATATAAAAACACACGACTTTTACTTGAAAACTCAAGAGTAAAAACTATTCACTACATCATTTTTCTCTGGGCCAAAGAATGCTTGCCTTTGAGAGATCTCATGAGATCTCTTAGCCTGGTCCAAAGAAGTTAGGCTGCTAAATGACAGCAGTCATGTTTTGGAATGACAGTAGCCTTGGTCATAGGGAAGAGAACTGTGTCAGAAGAAACATGAATCATTGAGAAAAAGCCAATTTGCATCTACTCATCAATTCAACGCTGACTTGCTTTATTCTATGTGTTTTCAGCTGCACATATTTAAGTGAAACCTCAACAAACGTGTGTGTGCTTGTATTAGCTTTAGCTACTATAGTAGATTTCAGTTGCTGTCCTCTGATAACCTTGAAACTGGGTTGTCCATTAACCATGCAGTCAGTGACTCTGTGTATCATTTTGGCTGTGTTTGGTTTTCTGATGCGGTTGTTCTTGTGATATTTAATTTTAATTTCTAGCGCTGGAGGACAGATGAATAGAGATAAAAGGAGGCATGAATGGGGGAATAACAGTGCGAGAAAAGGGAGTAAAATGAGGGAAGGAGCGCAGTGAAATTTCAAAAGTGCAGCTGGTTGCATGGACTGAAATGAAATGACATTGTGCTGCTAAGATAGAAAAATGAGTAGAGGAGAGAAAGAAAGGCTGGGCTGGGGGAATCAGTGTGCAGGGTGATAAAGGAGGAGGATGAAAAGGAGTTGGAGTGAATAATTTACAAGATGAGCCAGAAGGGAGCAGACGGAGCAAAAGTGTGTGTTTGTGAGAGGAGGATGCGGGACAAACTCAATAAAGACGGTGAGATTGTACAGAAGCGAGAGAGAAGAGAGGCTGGGAGGAGGAAGGAGTGTGTGCTGTTGAGAAGCACAATACAAGGATAAACTGTAAGAAGAGGAGTGAAATGAAGCTGTGCAGGAGGCGCAGAGGACAGGAGGAATGGGAATAGGGATAGGATGAGTAGATGAGAAATGGGAGGAATAAGGGAAGTTGAGCCTGAATTTATCATATGGAACCGTGAAGAGATTTATTCTTAAGAAGCCTGTTAGGAGGCAGTTTGGGAGTAAAAAAGTTGCTTGCTAATAAAAAATAAGACAAATTTATCAAACAACTGACACCAAAGTAAAGGGGAAACATTTAAAAGCCGCTCATGGAGGCAAGGTTTAAAGAGAACCTCCACCAACACAGCACTGCCATTAAGTTGGGACACTTGTGAAAACCAGATTAAAAACAGTCCAAATCTTTGCAGCAGAGGCTGAGGTTTTCTGATCAAAAACAGTGGATCCTTTATTTCCCATAATGCAACCTGACAGATGAACTTGACAAACCTGTCTCTTCATTAGACCCTCACTCTCTGGTTAAGGCCCACATCTTTCAGGCTCCATGCTCCTCGTTTCTAAGACAGGCCCACTGTTCAAAAATTTGTAGTCCCAGAGCTGCGAAGTTCCATCTTTTTGCTAGCCAGCCAGCTTCACAGTCAGCCTAAATCTCACAAGCTAAGTTCATGTTGCAAGATGTTTTGAAAATATCTACTGGTCCTTTGAGAATAAATTTAGCTGAGGAGCTGGAAGCCACATCGATTCCAAAAATCGATGCAGCAGAACCAGAGATGCTGTCTGTTTTACTCCACACATTCAGCAGTTCTACAATGCAACTTGACGGTTGACAGTTCGGTGGTAGATTGAGGTGTGTTTTCATAGTAGAATCTAATGTAGCCTGAAGCTGCTAGCCTCAAGTAGAGATGAGGAGTGGGCCACAGAGGTCTGGTAAGCTCACTTCTTTCTAACTCCACACAACCAGATGATCCTAAACTGATGATGACCCAAGTGACTTCACTTGAGGACATTTATCAGACTGCAAACAGCCCTCTGGAGACACAAATATTATATAACTTTTTTTCCACATGCATCAACACTCCCCCACACCAGGAAACAGTCTTTGATATGTAAAACTGATGGAAGTTCCCTTAAAGAGCAGCATCAGCCACAAAAACTGTACTGTATTATATGCCTGGGGATACAGAGCACTATTTCATTAGCATGACAACATATGTGACCCGCCACGAGAAAACCAGCAACAAGTCAGCCCGGCGCAAGTTGTGTAAACACGGAAAAATCAATTTTTTTTAAAAAATTAGTGATTTTCGTTTTTTACAGACTATGTAAGTTGGAATCATGAAGAGGCCACTCTGTGTTTCAAATAACAGTATTGGGGGCCTTAAAACCATAAACTTTGTATTTGAATGTGGGTTGTTTTAGCAGAAACTCTCGGTTTTAGTTGGGGGTGTGGCGATTCAACAGTAAATTAGCATACTGGCTTTCTTTGGCTATTCATGTGCTTCTGTTCTTTCTTCAGCCAATCAGCTGCACTTTAAAAGGGAACCACAAGGCTACTTACGCAGCTTCTGGTTATGCCAACATCGATCTCACTTCTGATTCTGAACCCGAACTAGAAGATGAAACTGAAGAAATCGACGAGAGCGACTGCATTACACTGGAGAACATCCCTAATCTACAGTTGATCTTAGCTGAAGATGAAGATGATGAAGAATACGATGAAGGCTACATTTACACTTAGGGAAAACGCATATGCTTTCATGCGGTTTGGCCTCTCGTTCACACGAAAACAGAGCTTTTTTCATGGAAAACGATCATTTTTAAAAACTCCGGCCAAACAGGAGATTTCTGAAAATGGCGGTTATGTGTTGGCGTGTAAACAGGGTTAAACGGAGTTTTAGGTTCCGAAACGTCACAACATGCGACTGAAAATACTTAATGTCATGTTGGATGGATGTAAACCCAGCAGCTGTCACATGTCAATGTTTTTTTTTCTTCCTCACCAAACTGAACAAAATAAAATACTGCCGTCATGGTATTACAGGTCCTTTGCTTCTATTTCCTGCTGACCTCCTGACATTACAGGAGACCTGATTTCATTCAAACGTCCATGCTCCTGAGCAAGAGATATAGTAAAGAGAGAGAGATACTGGGGAGTGGAAGAGAAGACCAGGAGAGGTGAGGAAATCATAAGAGTTTCTACAGCCATGGTCACAGCTATAGCAACTGGCTTCTGAATTATTATATGGTGCACAGACAGCATGATCAGTTCTCCATGGGGGCCCAGTGACATTAACGCTGCACTACTGTGATTGGCCAAGCTAGGGTCTGTAAAAGATACTGTGTCTCTGACATGCAAAAAGGTAGACAGTGTCAGTTTTCATGCCTCTCTCCACATCAAAGGTATTGATCTTTACACAGTCATAAAGGTCATTTTCACAGAGCTGTACTTTGGATGTGTATTCATATTATTATGCCTCCATTACACTCATAAGGCGAAAGTGTTGAGGTCTGGTTTGGCCAAAAAAGGATGTATCATTTGGACTCCTGGTTGGGCTGCAATATGGCAACCACCATTTACATCTACTATCAAATTTCAACATTTTGTTGTTTATAAAATGTCCACAGTGTCTTTAGACCTCCATTTAAGATCATACTTTTCTTCTGTACACCTTGAACATTATGCACATCTCAAACAGTGAATATTGGCATTTCTGTCACATCGGCTCTAATCACCATGAGCTGGAAAGAGCTCAACACATGAAACCGAAAATGATGTGCATGTGCTTCATAAGAAATATGAGCCCAATCAGCAAGATAACGATGCTGTAATTAAGGCCCAAAAAGCAATTTTGTAAAGGCCACACCCCTAACTCTGAGTGAGTCTGACTGATTGGAAATTCAGTTTAAGTTCAGCTCAATGTGCTCAACAAAAAAAGCCTCTTGGACCGTAAAAGTCCAACATGATGGAAAACAGTAACATGAATAGAACTACCCATGAACGTGGGTATCCAGCACTGCAGGACTGAGATACACCATTCTATCACAAGTAAATCAGTCACAAAACATGGCCGCCATCAACTGAAGAGCTTTTCAAGATGCAGGGTGCAACAGGACCATGGCTGTAACTCATAAATTAGTTATCACCATCATCATATAATAGACCTTCTGAAGCATTTTAAGGGTGACCTATGGGGAGAGGTGCAAACACCAAAAATATGCAGCTCAAAATCCAGCAAACAGAATTTTACTAATTTAGGTGTACATGCCCTGGTGGCAAGTAACCAAAATATGAAGAGCCGTGCTGATTGGTCAAAGTGGGCTTGGGCTATCACAAATTTGGTTATAACTCCAGATGCCCTGAGGCAATCCTGATTTAAGCCACTGGAGAGACCCTGTGCTACCTCCTGTACTTTCCCAAAGACAAATGGCTCAACTTTGAGTGCGCAATTCATTGAAATGCTGCAGGTTTTGTGGTGATGAAACAAGTGTGTGATTGGTCTCACTCCTTGTGTATACAGAACTAGCTAAAGTGACCTTGCTGCTCACCACTGGCCGATTCCTTCTGTTGCACCCTTGAATTTTCAATCATATTTTTCTTTTTCATTGCCATCTTATTTCTTCATTCTGCTATTCTGAAACCTGCATCAAAACATATCCCTTGTCTGATTTTGATTTGGTTTAATCCTAATGTCATTTTCTTGGCTAAACATCACAACAGTCTTGAGATTTTATTGTCTAAGATATGCTTATTGTTACAGACACCATTGCAGGTAAGTTTACTGGTGTGAAAGTTAAGCTAAGTACTGATGACTTTACTTAATAACAGTGCCAGATATTCACTGAAATACTTGCTATGATGAAATTCAGGCATCCACTGATGAATCATGTTTGACCTGTGTGTGGGGTAGCTGCTCCTGCTGTTATCACCATCCTTACTGCCAGTCACACACTGGCTATTCTCCCTGCACCAATTTCCAAAATGTCCAGAAAAATCTAATTGCAAATATGACAATTAGGCCAGAACGTTGTACCCTGAGGCAAAGGAGCACACTGTACAAAACTCATACAGAAAAGAGAAGTGATTGCTGACAGAAAACTCAAATCCAAACTAGCTGTTACTGGGACAACCGACCCCCAACCATCCAGCACAGCTTCTCTGATAGAGACTAAATCAACACATGGGAGACAATCATAAGGGGGCCTCTGGGGCTTGTCCACAACTCCTGGACTTTATCAGCACTGCAGTGTCCAAATTAAAAAGCTTCTTAAACATCTGTCAGACGACAGAAGAGCAGAGCTCCACTGCTCATTATCACTGACAAACTATCAATCACACCATGTTAGAGCCTGCACACTAGAAGTCCAGTAAATGGTATTAATGAAGGTCAACATTGATCTAATATACTGGCAAATAAGGATAAATATAACCCTACATTCATTATTCAAAACACTTTATAGGATCACTATTTATAGAATATATCTGCATAAAGTATTCAGTTCCATGGAAAGTACTTTCCAGTATTATACCAGATTTTTATTGTGCTAAAAATATGTCATCATTTTATTTCATTATATACTGATCCAGAATCATCTCTTAAATCTGCACTGTACTGCTGCAGTGTGGGAAGTATGCTGAGTGTGCTAGCATGGTATGGAGACCCATTAGAATTATACAGTACATTACTGCCAAGCAAACTGAGCTGCACTCAACATGGAGCCGTTTGGAAAAGGAAAGTGGCTTTTGAGCCTGAGTGGACGCTGCCAAGAGGGACTCGGCATTAAATCAGTGTACGGAGTCTCCTGAGGGACATAATAAAAGGAAAAGACTGCCCAGTATAACATTCTGAGCCCGACACTGCATTCAGACAGAAAACACTCCACATGATTTCAAGCACAAAGCACTGGGTCATTTCTGGTGTTGTTATGGTCCAACATGTCCATCTCACCTGTCCCTACCATGTCAGGTTCTCCCTCAACTGGAAATAAGGCAAAAAAAGTGATATTATGGAAGTACCTATAATCTAATCTGTGCTGTGACGGACTGACAGACTTGGCTCACTATCTCACTCTGATTCACAGAGGCAGCAATCTTGGTGACATCTCTGACTGCAATCATAGCCTCAAACAGACACATCTAATTAGCAGTTCAGTTGTTTTTCTATCAGCTCGACAACTGAATAGAAAAGAAATGCTGTCAACAACCTGCTCAGTGTTCAGCTGCTGGGGTTTTAATGGACAATGAAACATCACCCTCATATCTCCACACTGAGTTACACTGCTGTGCTGCTGGCCCTCTAGAAATGGTTCTGGGATGAAGAAAAATTCAAATGTCTTTTATCAAGTTAATTCGTTAGGACATTTTTTAGGACTCAAAAAGACTAAATTTCTTTTATGTATACAGATTTTTTGCAGTGCAAATTTGGTTTCTGATTAGTCTGCTGATTATTTTCTTGATTAGTTAATAGTTTTGTCAGTAAAATGTCAGAAAATTATGAAAAAGTCCTATTATAAGAGTTGGATGTCAGGAAATCCTGACATTTGAATGAAACAACTAACTTTATATTAAAACATGTCAATAATACATGCATAATATTCATTTGAAGGTCTTGGAGTAACTAATGTCCAATACAGATTTTTAATCATATGGATATTTATTAACATTTATGAACAAAGTTACAGTATTAAGATAATTGGTCTTTTTCGTGATTTGTTCTAATAGAGCACACTCAGAGGCATGAATGACAGCGGCCCTCACTGACACTGATTATGATGTACTGGCGGGTCTGGAGGAACACATTATTAGGTTACATGACAGGAGCTGACATTAGTGATATTACTCACCTCAAATGCCATTCTTATGAGGCTCAGCATCAAACTAAGAGCCATTAGCTTTAAGTAGAAAGATCATTAAGGACCGGTGGAAATGAACCAAGATGATTGAAATAAAGTGGCACTGACACAAGAGTACAGGACATTGTAATAAATCCATGGAATAAATGAATCCTTATAATGATGCCTACAGGAAAACTGATCACGCCTGTCATGTGTGTTTGCTTACAAAGAAAATGACAGGTTCAAACAAGTTACAGTCTTTTTTTCATCCTGCCTCTGAGCTGAGCTGTGAAAGTGACTCCTCAGGTTAGCTCAGGTCATTTTTTTGTTCTGTTGAAAATAATCCATGAATTTATCCGTATTTATTTCCACCGAAAGATTTTCTGAGCTGTAATCGCAAGACGACCTTGTTCACTGCAGACTTTGGTGATCAAGGTCCTCTCGCAGCAGCAGGAAACACATCATATGTTGGCTGAGTAGGGAAATAAAATCAGGTTGAAAATCAGTAAACTCAGATTTTTCTTAGCGTCACTGGATGGTACTTCATCCACTCGCCGACCTATTTGAAATGGACAGCTCTTCATACATGCATTGCATCAAATTTCATGTATTAATGAAATAAGTTATTCCTTTGGCAAAGCTTTAGTTTATGCTGAATTTGTATTTGTTAAGTAATTCCTCTGTATAGCACATGCAGTGTTACATATTTAAACATTACTTAAGCCTATTTGCTCACGTCACAAATCTGTAGCATCAACAGCAGATCTGATTGGTTTAAACTTTCCACAAACATATGCTTTTCCAAGAAAAAGTCCTAAATGAGAAAATCAATTGGCTGATCTTGTTTTCCACACAGCAAACATGATTTTCATGGATTACATTGATCCTATTACTCTACAGCTGAAACAAAAGGAGCGCCCCATCATCCCTTTTGTGTGGTCTGTTGTACAGGGTTTATAATGGAAAATTTAGGATTTTCTTTGTCTTTCAAAAATCCTTTAAATAACAATTCAATACTAAGACAAATTTTCCTGCACAAAATTCTACTATATTGTTAAGAAACACTGCTTGTTTTCCATCCACACACAGAAAAACATCTTTGATTTTTACTCCTACATTTATCTTACATTACACATCAGGGAATCACACATAAACATTCCAGTATGAGTGGAAATTATGTAAAAAAAAAATTTGAAATAATACAATTTACTGTTTAAATTCAAAGCGTTATTCAGTGCATTATTCACCTGCATGCATCTGCAGAATCACCAGTTATATAGACAGTAAGTGGCCTGTTGGACTAATACGCTGTACCTTGCACAGTATTTCAGTAACGTTATGTCTCTGTCAGTCTGCCAGTAATGTTAACTAACAATATAAGTTCTTGGAGGGAAAACTGATTTTTGGTTTGAATTCCTCCACAGTCCAACTGAAAATTAGACCAGAAGCAAAAAAAATAAAAATAAAATAAAAAAAGGGCAGGCCAAGGTAAGCTACTATTAACGTAATACATCAAATGATGTAACTAAACTAAACTAAAACAGGTGCAATGACATGTTCACTTTTTTGCTGGTGCTACAGAAGTTGAAAGTTTTGTAGCATGAGCACAAAATGTCTGTTACCATCTTTAAAAACCACCATGTAATGCAGTCCATCACTTAGACAGACATGACTGACTAGAATCCAAAGATTCAAGTCATTAGCCACAACTAGGATCTATGGGCAGAACTGAAGCTCTTAATTTCTTCCTTGTGGGCTCTTTTGGGGTTTTGGTTGATAATTTGAAAATACTGCTTCATTTTCTCATGTCGTCCAGCTCAACTCACTCCTCCACACATTCAGTGGATGATGCATCTGGCTTTGAGGTGCGTGTCTGCTGCCACCATACTGCAGCAGGTTGTGACCCCTTCAAAGAGTGGAAAAAGTCAGACTTTTGTGCTTTTGGATGTTCTCATGAAAGAAATGCCAAAACCAAGCAACAGGGAAAAACATTTCACTGGTGCAAAGTTATTGTACAATATTTTACTGATGCAAATGTGTGTAACTTCATAGATGAGGATAAACTATCCTTATTTCAAGCTAAGGTAATATTAAGCAAAGGTCTGTGAGACTTTAAGTTGACATTTGGCACAGCCAACAACCAAGAAGCCACAAGACACAGTGTGAATACAGATTCATGGAGCTGAAACAATTTAAATGTTTAAGTATAGTGTGGAAGTATATCAACACATGTGCAAGAAAGCGTGCTGCTGAGTGTGTGTGTGTGTGTGTGTGTGTGTGTGTGTGTGTACCTCTGTGGTCCATTGTGGGTTGACTGTGTTGCAGACCACTCCGGAGCGTTTCTCCTGGCCGTGGTGTGGCAGCGAGGGGAAGATGCTGTGCTTTCCAGGCTGGATGGAGAGCTTCAGGTAGGGGTCAGGATTGAAGAACATCCCCTTCTTCAAACCAACTGCCTGGAGGTCTGGGGGGGGGGGCATGGAAGCAAAGAAGAAGCAGAGAATGACACAAAAATGTTTCTCCAGGACTTTCATTTGTGACTTGTAGCTGAAAATCTGTAATTTCACTTTTTCTTATAGTTTTTTTTATGTCAAGCAGTACTTTGCTTCATTTCAAGCCACATCCATTACAGAGTAACAACATGAGCCACATGAATAAGTCCGGACAAACTGTGCAGAAGAGATGAAGCTGCTGGTGTGTCTGCAGCCACAGGACGGCCGAGCTCCACAGAGGAGAAGCTGCAGTCAGCCCTCATACCTCCTGACACCAGCTGAGTGACAGGAGGTACGAAGGATGCCATCACCCGCAGGCTAGCAGGTAATAAAAGCAATAAAAGGAAGGATCCTGTCATTATGGGAATGGTTATAGTTAGCATTTTTATGCACTGGCATAGTTATAAAGCATTCACCTTACTTAATCGCTGATTTAATGCACCATCAGGCGAACATGCTGAGGGACCCAAATCAAACACACCCATGTTGTTAAGTGACCGGTGTACGCGGGGTCTGGGTAAATGCTAAAGTGCAAAAGGTGGACCCTCCAGCAAATGCATTCAGCGAGGTGTGTGAGCTCTTACTGCTGTTGTTGACAATGATCCCTGTCACACCTGTGATGCTCAAAATGGTTGAAAACTTGGAGGAGGCAGTGGAACAGAGAGGCTGAGTGGACGTTATATTCCGCACTGAGAATGAGTGAGCAGTGAAGTTAAACCTGGACTACTTCACTGTGCACAAAGCTCTGAGAATGACATTCAGACAGGTGAGTAAAACAACAAACTCACTGATGGATGAACTCTACAGAGGAGAACGTCAACAACCACTGGGGGACTCATGACCTCAGAACAGTCATTCTAAAATCTTGGCTACAGCCCGTTTTGATTTGAGTGAGCCAGTTACACTCAATTTGATCCATAATCATTCTTCCAGAAAGATGAATCCAGCTCCCTCGTCCAGCCCAGGGCTGCCTTCAGCTGGAGAGAGGTGGTTGTGAAAGAAAAGTGCATTACATGAGACCACTGACACAGTCAGCAGGGAAGAGCTGGGTGAAGAAAGGCCCTTGTGTGTGGTGGCATGTGCTTGTCATACAGATGTTTCTGGAAGAATACTATAGGCTTCTATTACTGGAAAAATACTATAACAAGTGAAGGACATCCTCACAGGTTTACAGGCATGCTGCTGCCATTGAGATCTGCATGTGATTTATTTTTTTCTTAACACTGTCAAGGTTGTTTTGTCTTTGGTTGATTGGGACTGAGGCTGAATTCTAAGTGGTGTGTGCATAATCTGACTTGTAAAGGCAGCCAGAGGAGGATCCTTTCCCTGAATCTGTGGTGATATATGATGTAAGAGTGATGTAAGATTCAACATGGAAAAAACTGCACGCACTGCACTCAAGCGAGTCAATGAGTCGATGTAGCTTGGTTTCACTTCACACAAACAGTTACGTAAACTGCAAGTGAATAAAAATAGAACTAATGAGAAGTGTGCAAATGTTTCTGCTACAATCACGAAACAGTGTTTTTTTTTTTTCCACTGATTGAAAGAAACAGTCCATGACAGCTTAACACCCTGAACAATTAAAAGAGTGTGTAATCTGATATCATAGTTAACCCCTCTGTCAATGTCTACGGCCATTTGTGCTTTGTAACACAGTTTTAAAAACATGTGTCTGATTCTAAAAGTCTAAAAGAAGACTTTTCAAAACACGTAGTTAATGAGTTCTATCCCTGTTGTGCACACAGGGAATGTGATTTTGCCAAAATGTAATAGTTGAGAAAACACAAGTAGGTTTACATGTAAGCATGCGTTTAACGTGCTGACAGTCAGGTCTGAGGAAGCTTGAAGGACTAACATGTTCTGTATGAGGATGCTGATGATTTACATACTGTATGTACAGCTCTGATGGAGAGAACAACAGAACTCTCCAGTGAGAGAGAATGGAGAATTCTGCCAAGACCAAATTATTTCAATGCTATTTTTGCTTTCAGGAAAAATACAGTGAAGGTGGTCTTAAGGTGTGTCTGTGTCTCTCAGACTGCATCAAACATGCATACTCAAAACACTGACCTAAGCTTTCAACTACGATCAGCTTGTATCCAGCATTCATGTCTAGATTCCCCAAACCACGGCCAGTCACATGCTCTCCATCACTTTCAAAAACAGAGTAATGTATAGAACTACGGTTCTTTAAATCCTGGGTGAATGTTGGAGATGGTATATCTGGATTTCCAATATCTGTGAAGGTCAGGAGAAATGAAGCAGAACTCTAGACGCCATCAAAGTAAACTAGACGTTGTCTTCACGAGTGTGTACTGGACTGTCCTTCTTGTGGTTGTTTTGTCTATAGCAGGGGTTTTCAAACTATGAAGTGTGTCTCCCAAAGGGTTGAGGGGAGGGATGTGAGGTGAAGATAGTGTGTGAGATAAAAGGCACAGGTGCATGTCATTCACTTACTATAGTCTGGCAGCTGATTTGGCCGTGCATCAGCACAGTCAGCACATGCAGCAGCTGTGACACACAGCCCATGGAGGCAATTACAGTACTTTAAACTACTTTTTCTTTGGTTCTAATTTTTCTGAGAATATCATTACTTCCAATGTTCATCACAAACAAATGTCCGTAAATCAGCTTAGAAACCTGACAAAAAAGATGATCCTTAAAACTTCAGAACGGGGTGAGAACTACTCAATATTCTTTTGTAAAAGGCAAAGAACTGCTGCTGCAACAAACACTACAGACTTTGAAAAGAATAAACTGTTAATAAAGTGACATTGCAAATAAAACAAGAAATAGAATCATTAAAAAAATTATAATCCAACTGAAACAGGTGGAGTGATATGTTAGTCATTTTCAATTTCAGTGTTGATCCAGTAGGTAAGTCATGGTTAATCAGCTGGGCTGGCAATGATGTGAGCATACCCTGACAGACAGTGATAGACAGAGCTGCAGTTCTAGGGAAGGGTCAGATGAGGATAATGTGTGTCAACACATTAATTAAGAAGCTTTGAATGTTGGCGTAAAGCAATGCAGGACTGAGATCAGTATGACAGATGTCAGCGTCCTACCTGACAGGGAAAAGTTGATGAGTCTCCTGTTGCCCAGTCCATGGTTGACTTCAGGACTAACCACTGGCTTTAATACCTGAGGACGCAGACAGACATGAAGAGTTAAGAACTGTGCTCAAATGAAGAGAACAAGAAAACACACTCAATCCTTCCCTCTCTTCCACACGAGCGTCTTCCTTGCTCTGCTGTAAGATGAAACTTTAATGATGCCCACGAGGAAAATGGGTCACTGCAGCCAAATAATGATATACAAGAAACACATAACAGAACACAAGTAAAGAGAGAACACAGTAAAGTACAAGTAAAAACTGAATCACAAAAATTAATAGCAATTAAATACACTATGAACACATTCATGATTGATTTAAGAGTATAAAACTGACAATGTGCAAACTGTTCATCATCTCTCCAAAACACATAGATATCAGACATAACCTGAGTCCAGACACATGAATGTTTCAGCAGGGCCGAAACAACCAATCTCATTTCAACACGGCCTTTTTAAAGCTCCATTTTCAGTCAGCCTGTCAGCGTCCTGCGATCAATACTCTGTCTTCATTATCCTGACATTGATTCTACAGCCAGTAAGGGGAGGAACATGGGTGGAGGGGGGATACACAGAAGAGCCGATGGAGAGAGGAAGAAGTGGAGGAGAGTGTAAACACTGCTGTGCAAAGCTCCTCCACACAGTGAAAATATCTTCCTGGACATCCCTTACACAGTGAACCCAGTCAAATATGACTTATGACCTCATTCAGAAGCAATTTCTTATTTTTTTCCGTAATCATCATCATCTTGGTTGCACATGTTAGCATTCTAACATTTGCCAATTAGCATAAAGCACAAAACACAGATTAGATGTCATTAGTTTTGTAAGCACCTGGTCATAATCCTGAGGGGATAAATAATAACATATAATCCTAAATAAGAGCAAGAATCAT
Organism: Chaetodon trifasciatus; assembly: GCA_037975065.1. Lineage (NCBI taxonomy): Eukaryota > Metazoa > Chordata > Actinopteri > Chaetodontiformes > Chaetodontidae > Chaetodon > Chaetodon trifasciatus. The sequence continues at coordinate 1,517,008 of JBBMOE010000043.1, read as the reverse complement.
TAGTGCCGTGTGCAATCTAGCATCTCAATGCGACTGACTTCTGTAGTTTTGAATGATTGTCTCGAATGTCTGATGGACTATCTGATGGACTGCCACTGAATTTGGAAGAGATATTTAAGGTTCCCAGAAGATGGATCTTCTAGACTTTGGTGGTCTCCTGACTCTTCCTCAAGCACCACAGGAAGGCTGACATTTTTGTTTCTGACTGAAATGTCTCAACTAGCGGATAGACCGTCATGAAATTTGATACAAACTTTCATGTTCTACTTAAGATGAGTTAAAATTAATTTGGTGATCCCTCAACTTTTCATCCAGTGCCATCATCAGGTCAAAGTTTCTTATTGACAATATACTTTGGTTTATGATTAAATACCTGCAAACCGAATGGCATTCCCATCAGCCACAGCTCTACTTTGTGACCAGTGATAATTAGCAAATGTTAGCATGCTACATGCTAAACGAAGATGGTGAACATGTTAAACATTATATCTGATAAACATCAACAATACATAGCTGTTGAGCATGTTAGCATGCTGGAGTTGGTATGTAGCTCACAGCAGCGTCTCATAGAGCTGCTGGCTTGGCAACAGAATTTTAGTCTTGTCAAGATACCTTGACATGGAACAAAACGCTATCAGCAGGAAATTTTGATATGACAGTGGTGCTACAAAGAGTATTAGAGGTATTAGAAATCATGTTCTGAGAAAACTAATAATCCTACAAATACGAGTGAGTGATTTTGCCATTAATGTGACATATGCAATTCATTTTTAGTGTCTAAAAAATTACTTTTCATTTCATTGTGCCGAGGAATAAAGTGTCATCTTATACACTCACTAATTTGCTAAACCACTGATGTGAAAGCAGTATGACATGACAGGATGTTAAGCAGTGAAATGGAGGCAGTATAGACCATGTAAACAGCCAGTGTGTTACAGTCTTAAAAAAAGCTGCAGTATTTCCTCAAATCTCTAACTCTATATAAGCTCTGAATGCTTATGCAACTGGCTGGGGAAAATAAATAAATAAATAAAATGGCGCTGGAAACAACAAGATAAAGGGATAAAGGAAATGACAGATGTTTGGACCAATTCATTTTAATGAGATGCTAATCTGCCTTGCGGAGTACAGGCAGAAAGAAAAGTGCCAGCACGGGTCTCCTCAATGATTCTAATCTCACAGATAAACCAAATGACAACTTCAGGCATCTGTAACGCACTTTATATAATCCACCATCCTGCTGCAGAAAGTAGAGGAAGACCAAATGCTCAGGCGCTTTAAAAATCCAAAAGGAACAGTATGTACAATTCATCAGCATCTTTTAAGTGTGGCAAGAATCTTAAATGATGTAGGAAGAGAGAGATTTTACACAATAAAAGCACCCCTCCCCCCAACCATGACGAGCCTGAAAGAGACAGCCTGCATTCACAAAGTGGATCCACATCTGATTACAGGTCAGATAGACCAAGACTCCAACCTCTGTGTGAGTGGGAAGATATTTTAATACATTCCAGTGCCTTTTAAGACAGAGAGGCTGAGTGGTCTAACTCGGTTAGAGTGGCTGGACAGAGACGCAGGGTAGAGGAGGTCGTGTCAGCTCAGTGTTGAGAGAGAGCCTGGTGGGGGTGGTTTGTCAAATGTCATCATTTGATGTTGATCAGTCAGTAGCAGTCATGGGCCTGGTGTTGCACGCCTTTCACTGGAGAGAAGCATGAAGTGGTTCTGACACTAGAGGCAAAAGCTGAAGCTAGGATCATCCAGGACGTTTACCATCTAGACGCTTAACTATACCATAAACTAATATGGCTCATTGTTAGAGCCATATTCATAGCACTGTATGTGCATGTGCAGTTATGAAAAACAAAACAATAACCTTGCTGTAAACACTTTCTAATGTATTTCCCCCCCCCCCCTACACATTTGAACATCAAGTCTGATCATAGCAACATGACCCAGAAACAATAAAAGCCATCACATGCAGGTGAATGACAGAACAGGAGTTGTGTTTTTTGTTCAAAAGATACCAAAATAGAATATTAACCAGTGCACAAAACTGTTTCAGATCCAGTGACTTTTATTTCGATTTTCTGTTTAATTAATGTTTTATATTTTATTAATAATGACTATATTTCTATTCAAATTCACTATAACAAATATCCTGCCATCTAATACCAACTGGTATTATTATCTCTGGGGTTATGATAAACCACAGTTCATCTATCTGCCCAGTACTCTTTACAATACCTTCACCTATTCTCAGACACAGTTGATTTGATGAGCACAAGTTTAGGTGTCAGTCTGTGGACAGGCAAAACCTGTCGACCTCACTCATGACAGGAGATCCGGTCACTGCGCCCAGCTGCTGTTTGTCAAGGAAAAGTTTCTGCATGTAACCACAAATTGTCATTTTTACATTTGCTAGTATACGACTTAAACAAACGGCACACAACTTGTCAATTAGGGAGATTCAGAGGTGTTGGGGGGCATTTTTTTCACTTTGAACAGAGCCAGGCTGCCCCCCCGCTTACAGTCTTTAAGCTAAGCTAAGCTAATCACACCCTGACTCCAGCTCCGTATGTAACATACTAACTTCTCATCTCACTCTGTGAGAAACAGCTAAAATTAAGGCAAAATGTTGAACTACTCCTTTAATTTTAAGTCTGGTCATTTTTTATTAATGAATCTACACTGGCAAAGAGATTTAAGACACTGATCAACAATATAGAACAAGTTACACAACACACTAAATTAGACACTTGAGAATAAAAACTGCACACAACCGATATCTAATAAATATTATATTTTATAACATTATATTTTAATAGTGTTTTATCATGTCATATCATACTTGAAAAGTTCAGCTAGACAGTTAACACGCTCTGAATGTGACACTGATCAACCTCATGACCCAAACAATCTAACATGTGTCTCTCAAGATGCTGCAATGAATGAGCTGTCACATGTGAGGAAAGAGTGAATCTCTATCGTTACCCAGGCTATCCAGCTGAGCCTCATCCTCCTCCCGCTCCTTCTCTCAGGATGACTGGGAGACAGAAGTCCCAGCTGGAGACACATGCCGTCCATCACACATATCCAAAAACAAATGCTGTGTCTTCTCTCTCTGCAGCGGCTGACAGTTCTGACTGATTAGAGTAAACAGGCAAAGTGGACAAATCTCCCTCCACTGCCTTCCTGTCTGTCCATCTCCTTCAGTCTCCTCCTCGTCCCCCTTTGTTGTGTCTGCCTCCTGAAGTTTGACCCGGCGCTTTCCATCCCTCGCCTCCAAAAACCTGAATGACTTACCTGGAGTGGACTCTCCTCTGCTATCTCTACTCCTCCCACCCTCTCTGTCTCTCTTCCTATGGCAGTTATTTTTATTCCTTTGTCCTCAGGAAGCAAGTACAGATCAAGTTCTGGGCCCATCAGCATTTCCAGGGGCCCACAGCAGCAGAATGGGAAGGCGAACGCTGAAATCCAATCCCTCAGCTGGACACCCTCTTGATAACAGGGTCTGACTGATATAGGTTTTCGAAGGGCAATGGCAATATTGATATGCTGGTAAGTAATGTGGTGCTGCTGCTGCTGCAAAAAAAAATTCATTTGAAGATTTTCACATGGCAATTCATCATGTGACCACGAGCCAATTTTCACTGGGAGCCCTGGTTATCCAATGGCCTGGCACTATCTGGCAGGATGGGAGAGTTATAGATACAGAGGCCATGGTTTGGATACTAGAGGAAGTGAAAGAGTCAGATGCCTCAAGCCCAGAGAGGGACAGCGGACATACAGCCTCGAAGGTAGGCACGGATCCCCAGGCTACACCTTTGATGCCTTTAAACGCAAACCCCACCTCTTTAGCGTGGTTTTTGATTAGAAAGTTTTATGGACAATAAATACTGCATTTAATCATTTATCTTGTATTCAAGTTTGACGTCCTCCTATCTATGTTGTTATTGTCTGTTATCATTGATTAGTTTATCTAGTTTATTGCTTTTATTATCACATTTTTATCATTTTCATGTTTCATGTGCTTTAGTCCCAATTACTGTTTATATTCGTACTTCTTTGAGTCGCACTAACTTTACAAAAGGCGCTATTAAATAAAGTCTGATTGATCAATTCTATGTCACTATGATAAGTGCACTACATTTTCTATCCACAGCCACTCAGCTCCAATAGGGAGGACTGTATGCAGTCGATTTCTCCAAACTTTACTGTAACTTTTTCATGTTTTCCTTGAAGTTGGAATGCCCAATTCCCTCTGCTTTCCAGTCCTGGTCATAGCTGAATTAAGTGCAGTCAAAACTTTCAAATTCTCAGAAATTCTTGTCTGCTCACTAATGTTGTGGAGCTACGCTCAGTGTCCCAGCAATACTGGTTTAACTAGGTTTCCCTGCAACACTGGGACAGTGTAGTTTGAAATCCATGTCTCCAGCAGCAGGCTATGTTTTGCACCATGTAGTGGGATAGGAGGACATTGTGATGTCTTACTTTCTCCAGAGGATAAAAAGCTCAGGAATGATTGCGCTCTGCCACATATTTTGAGAACCAATAAAAAACAAGCTCAATTTAATTATGCTGCATCTTCTTTGTTTGTCTTCCAATTCAATATATTCATTTTGCTTTAAACAGCAAAGGTGATTATCATGATGCGTTGTATGCGGTATGTCAAATTGTCAAAATACGTGCAAATGTTTGACAAGCACTGCATTAAGTGAATGTGATTAACACCACGACACTACATCACATTTAGATGGGAATGGTGGGAATTAACATGGATAATGACATCCCACAGCAGCCAGGATGGTTGAGACCAAACCCACAATAGGAAATAACAACAACAGCCATCATATGGTACACTGCGATTTTCATTTTCATGGAAAAGGTTATTCATGTCACTTGTTAGAGGTGGACACAACATTTTCTTCACTTTCCTTCAGGGTCAGTTCACCCAAAGCCCTAAAAGGTCAATGAAAAACTAACTGATGGCAACCTTCATGTGTCTTGACAAGTGAGAAGACATTTACACCTGTGTGATACTTCCCAATGCAATATGTTAGTACGCAGTTAGTAACATGTAGTTGTTTCTGCAATTTTGTTTTCTATGTTTAAAATACTGTATAATGATCCTGGTCTGACAAACAGTCATTTGGTGCTCAGCTGGTTATATGAGGAGGTGACATGATGCAGAGGTTCTCTGAGCATTGCACCCCAAAAACAAAGTTCAGAGGCATTTATGTTCAGAGACCTTTATTTTGACATTTTATTTGGAAAAGTGGCTTTGTTTCTGCTTCCTCCTCTCTCTATGTGTTTCTGCTGTCATCATTACAGTGTCTTCTGGTGCAGAAGTCACTGATTATGTAAATTTTAATATTACTGCTGTAAGGTTCACGCCACACAATAACTTGATTATCTCTTTGTATTGCATGATGTTGCACTAGTCGATATTAAGTGTATTTATTCTACAGGTGTATTGATAAAGATATCAGTAATTATCCTATTACAAAGTATTACGCTAACTGACTAGCCTAGCTTTCTTGCCCTGCATTACGGTGAACACAGTTGACGGTTTCAACATCGTATTATACCGATGGTGTTTACTGAGGCTGTTATTGTTTAGTATTTCCACAGTCACACAGAGAGTATACCAATCTCAGTCTACAGTCCTTAATGCTTCTGGTCAATGCTGACGATCAGAAACAACTCACAGACATGCATGCATTTGTTTCTTTGTGCTTTACTTCAGAAACTAGAGAATCATGCCTCACTATGGTGACTATTCTGTGGTGAGAGTCTACTTTTTCTCTTTTTTCGTGGTCATTGGCATGTTGGACTTTGAGAATGCATTTTGTTTTGTTGCCTACTCTTTAATTTAATACTTCGATATGTTCACGTCCTTGTGTATATATGTGTGTTACCTCTGAATTTTCCTTAAGTAGATTATATAAGCAATGTTGCTCTTATTTTCTTTAAAGTAAAAAAATTTCAGTAATCTTTTACCTCAGTCAGTTATCTGCCTTTCACAGACAATGGGAGGATTAAAGGAATAATTTCACTGGCTCTGCCAAAATGTAACACATTCCTTATGCAATAACTTTGCAATCAAATAAAAGCAGGTTGGTGCTGTGCAAAACCTGTAAAGTTTACTTTTTGTGCACAAAACGATCATTATTATTATCATTATTTTTTAATTTTTTTATTTTTGGAGCAGAGTCTCTATGACTGGTATCAACGTCACAGTTGATTCTCTGGATTTGGGACATTTGGTGTGTGTGTCGGACTGATTGTATTGTCATTGTATGGAGCAAAGTATCCCAGTATCATTATCTTATTGATGTATGGTACATTCAGCTAGCAGCTGACCAGTATAATCCTGTCAAGTGTTTTAGTCAGCTTTTATAACCTGTCAGTTCACCATTACTCTGCTGATATTCTAACACCGATTGCTGCCATAACTCACTCCACCACCCCAACCTCCTGCTCATGTCATATACACAGTATATATATTCATTTTTTTATATATATTTTTTTCATATATTATCACACATGTATTCAAGACATATCCTAAGGGACTGACTCTCAGCAGAATGCTCCTTGCTATTCGGATTCTTTGAAAGTTCCCTCAAAGAGCAGAGCCTTTTTCTGCCAAATCCAAATGTACAACCATGTGGAATTCTGACTGAAATACACTCTGTGGATTCTAGTAAAGTGCTGCACTTTCATCAGAGTTGTAGCTGCAGCATAGTGACTTCAGGAGTAGCTCGTAGCCTAGCAAGCTGCAACTACAAATTAGCTTCCTCACCACTAAGGTTGACCGACATGACTGACTGAAGTGAACAGGAATGAAGATGCTGGGCTACCAAGTGACCAATTAATCCCACAAATCTCAAAAAGTTCCATGCACATGTTAAAATAAAGCTGTGAGGTGTGGTGAGACTCACAGGTGCTGCGCCGTTCTTGACGGTCACACTGGGTGTGGTTGCCCTCAGTGCTCCGGTGACACCGTGATAGTACCTGAAGCAGACCTGGGTCTCAGCTGAGGAGGAGACACAGATGGAGAGAAAATCAAACCAGAATTAATTCCCTTCCACCGACACTGAATCTGCCCCCACATTACTGTGGAGTGCCTGTTACACAACAAAACTGATGATTGATGGTGATGACTTCATTATAGTTTTTTAAATGTTTTTTGTTGATTTACAGTCATTTGTTTACATTCATGTGATATGATTGTGCTCATTGGAACTGCACTGTTGATAGTATAGGAATAATCTGTACATGTAGTTATGTACATGTATGTAAAAAGTCAACAGGAAAAAAAAGAAAAAAGAAATAGAAATGTGCATACAGGTATGGAGTATATGCACTGTATGTGTGAATATGGAACTAACAATTAAACATGTAATAAACAAAACACTATCGTCAGTTCTGAATGACTGACTGAACGAAATACAAATTTTAAAAGGTACACTATCATTTCTTCACGATGAATATAAAACATTACATGTCTTCAGTTTTTAATACATTGATCAGTTCAAGCAAAAAAAACCAAAAAAAACAAGAAATTAGAGGTAAAGGGAACATGTAAACCTTTTTATCATTAAGTGACTTCAGTGATAGCTGAGGTTTCTGGTTCTCCATAGTCTTTTGGAAAACAGGGGCAGTAGGGCAAATAAGCAAACCGCTTGGGGGACAGGAGGAGATTAAGGTCATAGTAAAACTCCATGTTTTTCTGCTTGCTTGGCAGGCAGACTCAGAAAAAGGGGAACACATTGCAACACTGCATTCAAGTGATCGAATGTACACAAGTATGCCTGCGGTCTGACCAAAGCATCTAACAAAGAGGGAGGCAAAAAGGTAGTCACTATGAAAACAGCTAAAGTCGTTTAATTTGAGTACCCTTAAATGAGAATAAACAACACGTACACAGAAAACCTCATTAGACAACAATGAGAAGGGCAACACAGACAAGGCTCCTATTGCTGCACATGCTGGTGACACAATGAAGTAAAGTAAATGTAGAAAAGATTCACAGTTGGTGTGAGATGTCACTGCAGCTTGGTTAGCTGCTTTTAGTCATTAAAGGTAACCATCATTGTACCAAGTAGAGCATGGGGCAACCCTGTCCCCTAGAAATGACCTTAAGAAATTAGTTAATCGTTTTCCCAATTATGTTGCTGACAAACATAGCTGCTGCCTGGATTATGTTTGGAGTGAATAAAGTGCTACTGGACATTTATGTACCGCACAAAAGTTGTCAGGCGGTGGTCAGATGGATGGTGAGCATACAAGACTTGGACGTGCTGTGAGTGCCTGAACATAAAATTGAAATGTAACTACAAGCAGATATTTGGGATATTTTGGTGAAAAACAAATAGAAATACTTTGTTAGTGAACATTTTACTGATGTGTTGAGTGTCAACATTTTGTGCGACTTGCCAGATGCATCAGTTCACAACATGCCATCTTCATGGAAACCAAGGATTTGGTTTTAGCTAAGTGACAATGCATTTTTTGCCATCACTTAAAGGGTTCTAAAAGGGCTTTCATAAATCAAAGATAGAGGACAACAGTCACAGCCAGAGAGAGGAAAGTGATATCTTGCACATATAGTCTATCATTTGAAATGGCTACACTGCCCATGTATTGAAACTACAAATAAATGTCTTTCTTCCTTCATGGAACATTATAGAAGACAACTGTACTGTTGTCCTGTACACATTAGTAGTATATATACACCTATATACAATTTTGCATGGCCAACTAGAACTACTGTGTTGTGGTTGTGTGCCTCTGTCAACCAGTTGAGTTGCATTTATATCCAGCGAAGACTTTGAAGGAATTTAATCAAAGGTATGAAGTGTATTTTTTGGTGAAATGGAAGTTATCACTATATAGACATGTGTAACTCCAGTGAGACACATGCTGTCATCACTTAGAAACTGTTTTTCCAGAGGAGTCCAGAGGACTGATAGAGAGCTTCACATACAGTGATGTTGACTTTGACCTTTGAATATAAAATATCATCACTTCATCATGTTATCCTTTGAGAATTTGTGTGAAATTAAATTGTATGAATTCTTCATTTATGGTGGTTGTCACAGTGACCTTTGACCATCAATCAGTTGATACTTGAGTCCAAGTGTGTGCCAAATTTGAAGAAATTCCCTCAAGGCATTCCTGAGACATCACATTCATGAGAATGGGACGGTCGGACAGACACACAGATGGACAACCTGAAAGCATGATGCCTCTGTCCATGGCTGTCGCCAGTGCACAGGCATAAAATCCTCCTGTGACTGTGACAGGTGTTCTTTTCATTTTATTGTGGACTGTGTCTATCTTTAAATGGAAGACCAACATGAGATACAAGCTTTCTTATCTGACAGTGATGCTGTGGCCTATTGGAGGGCCTTAACCTCAACTGAATGTTTGTTCAATCAGATTTCATGCACATTAACAAGCTGATGTACTTGTGTTAGTGAAAGTAGCAGCAGCAGCAGCACTGTATTATACTGTATAGACTGCTTCATTGATGGTGGTGTAGTTGTAACAGTGAAAGCAGCTGTATTATTTGTGTTAGTTTAAATATTCTATGGTTTAATTGCTGTTAAAGGGACTTTTCCATGCTGACAAGAGTAAATGTTTGGGGGAAGAATGAATACTTTAGTTTAGCCTAACAGTTCCAGTCCTATAAACCTGAACGCTTCTGGAAAGCCACCTCCACCTACAGAGGAACCACCTGGACAGCTTTACACTGATAAATGTATTCTGTTTTATGTGTGGATCCACTTAGTCCCACTCACACACACACAATTCGCTGTGTTCCTAATCACAGAGATTGCTGAACATTTGTGACTGTCTCCCTGCACCCATTCTCTTCCTCTCCCTCCCTCTAATGATGTGCCTCTGTGAGCTACCCTGTTACTTTTCCAGAGGCTGGTGCTTGCAGCTACAGCAGTGTGCGGGTTTGTAGGCTCAATCCACTTTGTTCTTTGAGACAGAATATGAAAGCACCACAGTGACGATGACTAGGCACTAAAGTGGAGACAAGTCGTGACTGTACTGTCATTATGACAAGGGTTTGTCCTGCCTTATCTAACTCAGTGGTCATTAAGTGGTGGTCATTGCCTCTGTTGGAAATTCTGACAAAAACACAAAGGCGTTTTTAGGGCCCTCTAAAATCCATTAAAAGTTTTTTCAATTAGGTTTTTCTGAACTCTGTGTTTTATGATTTAAGCACATTTTGTCACCAGAAAGACTCTCTAATCGTGTGGTGGATGGACAAAATTTTAAAAATCTAATAGCAAATAATTCAAAATTTAACAAACATCGATGGATTTCATGTAACACATTTCACTATTTTTTACCAAACGATCTTCAGTAAGACAGCCTCCATATGCAGCTCAAACACACCAGGCTGCCCTCACATTTGGCCAAAATTCCTCCTTGTTTACAATGTTCCAACTGAACACCTGACTCTGCACATACAGCCCCAAAGTTTTCAACCAATGTAAGACATCATTGAATGTAAAAAATGTACATGTACAGGCTCAATAAGTGCATCTGTCCATGGACACACAGCATGCAATACTGCTTCTGTTGGTCTGTCAGGTTCACAAAGCGTAACCCTGTCTTAATTGTAGATGACTGAACTGTTAGTATATTACTTAATTGTGGTTGATATGGTTCAGGGAAAATGATTCTTTGATTGAATGAAACACATTTATGTACCGCACTAGTCACACAGAGGTAGTCGTGATGGATGGTGGACATGCAAACAGTTGTGAAAGAAGTATTCAGATCCTTAGGTAGATTACTGAAGTAAGAGTACATTTTGCCAGCCAAATTTACTTGGTGTATCAAAAGCAAAAGTACTCATTAAATGTCATTTTAACTATTTTATATATGCTACTGTTGGATAGTTATACAGTATTATTAGAGTATCTTAAATGTAATAGATCATCATATGGTTGTAGCGTTGCTGTCCTGTGACTACCACATATCTCAGAGGTCAACTTTTCATGAGCTCAGAATGACAGCACTGTTTTCATCTTTGTGACAACGCATTTTCCAGCTCATCCAAGAGGGTTTTTAAATGTTTTTTAGCTTCAGAGGCAAGAGACTGCTCTCAAGCCACAAAGGAACACTTCATCCTCCATCCATCCAGTAGTCTAACTATGTTATTACTGAATATAAAGTAATGACACTTTGCCTCTTTGTGTTGTGCGTTTCTTCACAGAAATTAGCATGGCTATTAAGAAGACCGAAAGCAATCTGGTTGTCTTTATGACAGTAGCAGCAAAAGTGCTGGAAGGTTGAAAAGTTGTTTGCTTCCACTTTAAGTAACAGAAACAACGAGCACTACTGAACACTACTGAAAGTGGCCTTTTTGACAGATCAGGTTAGCAGAAAGTTCCCTGCAGTGAAGTCAGTCTTAAGTTGGATATTCGACAAACATTCAGTCCAGATCAGCAGCATCTTCTTACTCAGTTTGAATCAAAAATAGCAACTGCATTTTTTTCAGTAGCTTCCCAGAGACTCCAAATCAATACTGAATTGAATTAATACAAACAGGACACACCTTTCTATTGGATTTTTTTTGTAACTTATTTACTATTTAAAAAACTTATTTACTATTTAAAACTTTTTTTTTTTTTTTTTTTTTTTTACAAAATTCTGCATTTTTTTTAGTAGCTTCCACATCACGTGACCCATCTGTTGATATGTGTTCACTGGTCATTGGAAAGCTCTTTTCCCTCATCATTCATGTCTTGACTTTTTCCATCAGGCTCTGTGCGCATTTGTCCTTTTCAGTCCCCTCAAGCTGGTACTCAAAAGAGATTTTGTAATATTTTCACTTTAAGCACAGAGCACTCTAAAGGTGTGCACAAACTGTGTATGCCATGCATGTTCTCCAGAACCTGTCATCTTTGTCTCAAAAACAATCCAACGAAAAGCCTGTTTCACCACTTATTTTTGACCACATGCTGTGTACAACTGAGCCATTGGCAGCTTTGTCTCCAAAAAGTCCAGGGAAAACCTGGTCTGAGCACTTATATTTAACCACATACTGTGTGTAACTGCAGGTTTCACCCATAACCTGCTGTTCAAACAAACACTGGTGTGTCAGCCTGTGTGGTTTGTTTAGGCTGGTCTGAGAGCTGTCTGTGAAACTTTGTTTACTCCTCACCACCTTATTTCCTGGTGTGCTCTTTATGACACAAGCTAACATACAGTACATTAACACATCAGGCAAAGTAAAGTGCAGGTTGACTGTCCATCACCAGAATTATCAGATTTCTCTCTGTGGGTCCACATAGCACTAATGATGCAGGACCACCAGGACTGCTAACTCAATCCATTACCTGTCCATGCAGCTTTGTGTTTACTCCTCTTGGTTTGTCTCAAATAAGTCAGCCAAGGGAACCAAACTACAGTATGTTTTAGTGCTGCTTCTTACATCTCATTACTGTTCTTTAGCTGCACTGTGCCAGGGTCCACAGAGTACCTTTAAGCAGAGTTACTAAATATCTGCATGTTTCAGGGGACAATATGACTGTAATTGATAAGAACAATGCACAAACAGTTTGATTTTGATGGTTTAAGAATAAGCATACGCTGATTTGACAGGCTACATACAAGTGGTCGAAGCCGGTAAAACATTCACTGTAAAACAGCTTGCATGGAGGCACAATTGATTTCACAGTTTCTTGCTCAAAGACAAACAAAAGAAAACAAAACAGAATAAGAGAGAGTTTTCGTTACTTACAGTCACTGAAGTGGGAGTTGGAGTCAATTTTCCAAACAATCTGTCCTTTGTGAGATCCGTTGATGCCGCGGTTCTTATAGTCCAGAAAGTTCTCAGACAAAGCCTCATCTGGGAAGAGAGATTGCATTGATGGTACTCCAACAGTGCTACTCCCATTATACTTTACATGAGAGAAATATACAATTGAGTCTCCATGTGAAAATGTAATTCCCTACTAATTATCATATCATAATCAGTCTGAATCTTAGTGTGAAATTGTGACATATCGCCATGTCTATATTGACAACACTGTGACATGTTGATGTATCTGTATAATGACTACGTGCCATTATGACTATATGTCTGACAGTGAATGTCATGTTGCTGCTGGCTCCGCTGTGGAGGAGTTTCAACGATGGAACAAATTCAGTGGTGTAGACGTGCTTCGATTACAAGAACCTTCTGAAATAAAGAGCAGAGGCACTAAGCGCAATGTACTCGGTTGGAGTAGAAGCAACAACACTGCACATTTGGGAAAAAACACAGTGGCCAACGCTAACTTAACATCAGAGGTTATTTCCGTGGTACAGGACCAACCCCGAGAGACTTTCTGACACTTCCTTTAGCTTGCTAAACACTACATTCAACCAAATCTGGTTCACAGTGGAGAATCAAGGTCAACTGATTAATTAATTCATTTTATACATTTTTCAAGTTCTACTAACCCTCATTCCTAGATCCTCTGTTGTCTCACTATACATTCAGTTATATTGTCTCAAAAATGGAAAGGCATGTGAAATCCATTAAATAAAGTCTTAAAACATCTAAAAGTGATGAAGATATGACAATGCCTAATTTCCTCCTTTATTTTTGGGCAGCTAACATACGTTGAGTTTTGGTCATACTTTCAGAACCAAGGCTTTCCATTCCAGCACTGCTTGGAACCCTGCACCCTCTTCCCCCTAATAAATTGATTGGTAATCGACTATCAGGCACACCATGAGAGTGTATGCTCAGTTAAGAAGACACTTTGGTCTCTATGGTTTTCAATCTCAAGTCCTTTTTTATTCAACAATTTCTTCCAAACCTCTGAACTTGATTGTGTATTCCATGAATGGCATGTTGGAGGTATTAAGCATTGCAAAGATCTTTTTACTGAGTTTGGCATCAATTGGACAATTTTCTGAATGGTTCAACCTACTAAGCACCCATTCTTTCAGATATCTGCAAACTAGACACATTCTCCGCTAGATAAATACAGAGTTTCCCTGAGGTACCTGATGGAGCACCACTGACGTGTTTCTCAGTTTATACCCATCACACAAAGGTTTAATTCCTGCTATCTATGGCAAGGTGGCAGGTAGAAGACATCCCCATCTCGACAAAATTAAGAATGTCTGGGAGCAGGATTTAAACCCTTCACTGTCAGCAGATATATGGGGTTCAATTACTTTAAGATGGTTAATTAAGCATCCCTCTGTGCCCATCACTATGCGTTACGATTTAAGGTCCTGCACAGGGTCTGTATTTCCAAAGACAAACTATCTTGTATCTTCCCAGATGTGAATCCCTGCGGTGGAAAATGTGAGGGAGGTGAGGCTTCTCTTATCAGCGTTTTCTGGCTGTGTTCTAGCCTAGAAAAATACTGGAGAGATGTTTTCCAAACCTCATCCTTAATCCTTAGTTTTGACCGAGAACCTAACTTGCTTGTTTTAATGTTGCATATATGCTATAATGTTTGAGGCTAAGGTCATTAAATATATATATGATTATCATTCATCTTGTATTAATAACACTAACATTCAGTGTCATAATGTCATGTCTCACTTACCAACAAGATACATTCCAATCCAGTCTCCAGCATCCACTTCCTCCTTGATGTCCCATGTGATCACCAGATCTTCAGATTGGCCTATGATGTAGTGGGAGGAGCTGATGGTGAGGGTGGAGCGAGCATCTGGGGAGACCAGATCAGTGTCGCTGGTGGATCGTGACAGCCCCAGCATGAAGGCCTCCTGGTTCAGACCATTGACAGCGTAGGTCTCTGGGCCGTAGCTGTGACGAACCGCATCCTTACAGCGCTGGCGGGTCTGGCTGCTGCGGGTCGGGGAGGCCATGGCCGCCAGGCCCAAGAACCGATTCTGGTACAAGTTCTACAAGAGAAAACAAAGCAAGAAGCTTTCAGCCAAACAAAGGGTTAAAAGATTTTGTTCTGAACACAAAAAAAATCAAAAGGAGAATGCACTAATTTGTGTTTATATTGGATTTCAACTCTAATTAGCGAACTTTCTCCTGGTAAACAGTGAAAGCGTTGCTTATTTGTATATTTTGGTTTTTTTTCAGGCCACTGTAGCTTAATGAGTAACTTAACACTAAATGGAGTCAGCACGTTACACGTACACTAATTCTATTATACTACCTACTGATCCTGGTTCAACTGTAAATTTCATCCATTATTTTCCTTTTTCCAGAGAAAATCCAGTAAATTTGTTCACTTCACACCCCCCCACGCCTCCACGCTGTAAAACAGCTGCCTTTAAGCAATGCCAGATATAGGTTACTATGCAGGAAATTCCCGCACTCCTAGTTGGGGGTGTGGCAATTCAACAGTAAATTAGCATACTGGCTTTCTTTGGCTATTCATGTGCTTCTGTTCTTTTTTCAGCCAATCAGCTGCACGTTAAAAGGGAACCACATGTTTACTTATGCAGCTTCTGGTTATGCTGACGGCGATCTCACTTCTGATTCTGGACCCAAACTAGAAGATGAAAGTGAAGAAATCGACGAGAGCGACTGCATTACACTGGAGAACATCCCTAATCTACAGTTGACCTTATCTGAAGATGAAGATGATGAAGAATACGACAAAGAGTAGTAGTAGTGATGACGGCGCGTGCGGACGAAGCGGCTCCTCTCTGTCCTGATAATGTGGCGTCTACATCTTTGTCTTTGTCAGTGTGTTCTAGTGTATTTATGTTTTAGTCGCGCTTGTTTGTCCTAATGTGCACATACAGCCGTGGAATTCTTTTTGACATCGGCAACACAGCAATCTGCAAATTAAACCCGACACACACTAAGGAGTTACTCGACCCCGGCCTACTCCGTTTTGACACCGACCCCCACTACTGCAGCGCACCCACAGAGGAAGCAAAGCGGGGAAAGCGCGGGGGTATCCGGGCCAGGCTAGCGGTGAATCCACACAAGCTAGCTACGTATACCATCTATCGTACTCGCCAATGTACACTTCTTGGACAACAAACTGGACTATATACACCTTCTGAGATCGACCCAGCAGACCGTGAGAGAGTGTTGTGTTTTCGTTTTTATGGAAACATGGCTCAATAACAGCATACCGGACTCCGCCATCCAGCTGGACCAGCTAACATGCTACAGCTAAAACCGCGGCAGCGGGGTCTGTGTTTACATCAGGGATGCTCAGTGTCAAGACGCTGTGGTGATTTGTAGACACTGTTCACCCCTCATGGAGTTTATGATCATCAAGTCCCAGCCTCTGTTAATGTCCTGTACATATAGCAGCATAATAAAGTTGACTTGACTTGACTTGACTTGACTTGACTCATTCAGCAGCAGTCTGATCCATCCCACTGCACCACAGAGTGACAGAATTTATTTTATTTTATTTAATATTAGAAATAAGTATCTACATTTGCTCCTTCTAACTCTTAAGTGTATTACCTTTCTTGTTTTTCAGTTTTATTCAGGGGCTTTTTGTAACAAAAGAATTTCCATTTGATAACCATTGTTCAAACTACTACAATAGTTTCTGTCCTGCGGGCTAACAGATACCAGATGTCACTGATAGCTAGACCAGTAGGGGGTTGGACTTATGTAAATGAGATGCAATGAGCAGCACTGTGTTACCTGGCTCCCCTGGTAGGTGAGAATTTTTCAGGCTGGATTTCCTACTAAACTAGTTTGAGAAGTGTCTACATTGAAATGGCCCCATCTTCTTCTAGTATTTTCAGATTTCCATGTGTTAGACATCGTTGGAAAGCTTGGAAACTACACTTTCAGAATCTGTAAATAACACAAACTGCCCCCTGGGAGACTTGTTGCTGGTTTTCTCGTGGCTGGTCACAAATGTTCTCAGACCTCTGTCATGAAGGTAGTCAATGCTCAATACAAAACCCATAGTTCAACTACCAATGAATGAGTTCTTATCTCAACAAAAATACTCCTCTTTGGGATCCCAAGAGGCAAACAATAATACTCAGACTGGGACTCAATACAACATTCGGCTAAAGAAAATAACACAAATGATGCCTCTTGTGTTTAATAGGCAAGCTAAATGATTCTATGGAGCTTCCAACTGCAGCCCAGACAGTGTGCTGCTGCTGCTGTCAGCTCCAGGGAATGGCCAGCCTGGAAGCCGGACAGTTTGAAGGTGGGTGAGAGGATGGAGTTGGAGAATAATCCGATTCTGTATAATGGGTGAACTATGAATTATGGACTTTTTGGTTTGCTGCCAGGGGTAGGGAAAGCTAATGAACAATCACTCTCAGAACAGACCTCTTTCACTGCTGAGTAATGTTACATGCATGCATTTTCTAAATTCATTTATATTCTGTGGAGTGGATACGGCCTGCAGGCCACATGTTTACAATTACTGCTGTAGACTGCACTCATACAATCAAACAAATTTCACACTGAAACCATGTTATTTTCTTTGGTACAACAGGTCAAGGTAAATGACCCATTAAAGGCTTCTCATACCAGTGGAGTTGCTAACTGGTTGCTATCAGCAAGTCTAGTGGAACTAGATACACACTGACATGAGTTGGACAACTAAGCTGCTTATGGCATTCAGATAAAAGTGCCTATAGAGCAAGTTGGACCAGCCACTGTATCTTGAGCAGATACTATGTAGATATAAGGTCAGGTCAAGTTGTTGAGTATCTGCTGTTTGCTTGGAACTGTAGGACTTAAAGGCAGCTTAAAGGTACATTATGTCAGAGTTAAAGAATGGTGTGGATATAAAAATTGGGAAAACATGATCATGATCACAGATAATATTTGACCAGGATTTTTCTTAACAAAACTCATCAGACATGTTTTAAGTCACAATTTGTCCTCAAGCAGTCCTACTGAATGTTTTAACACATATCCGACTGTCTTCAGGATATATAATTGGCATAATAAATAAAAGATGTCATGCTTACGCTTGTTTTTCTATAGAAATGGACTTAAAACAGTTTAAAAAAAGCCACTTTAAAGCAATATTAAGATGCTGACAAAAACTTTCTATTCGATTCCTCTATTGCTACACTGGATACATGCCAACATAATGTTCTACTTTGACATTCATAGTCTTGTTTCAAAGTGTTTACTTCCATTAAGCTGATACCCTGTGCTGATACAAAAGGAAATCTTTGTCATCGTATGTGTTACGATCTGCTAAACCTTAACAGTATACTTTGTCTTTTGATGGAAACTTCTAATATCAGCAGCAGTATCACTTCCAGTCACTCAAAATGACACTGGCTGGTGATATTTGATGCTTTGAGGGTAAAAGGTGTGAAAAGCTTAAACATAAGCAAACAAAAAAGCAAATAAAGATGCTACAATGTTAACAGTTCAGTCTGCAGAACGATGAAATAATCATATCTAGTATCAGATCTAGCATAGAAAACAGTTTTCAAGATGGATTCATAGATCACACCATGTTAACATGATGAACATTGTTCACACCAACTGGCAGAGAAATCATCTGGACAATCACACAAGGAACACGGATGCATCAACACATCCTTTGTACCAATACACACAAAAGCGATCAAATAGGTAGAAGGCCATCATTAAGGTAGTTTAGAGAAGTGGTGGTAATGAGTCTGACACTGCCAGGACTTTTCATATGGAGGGAAGAGAAGGAGATTTCAACAACCATTAGCACAACTTTAGTACGTCCAAATTTTGTGGCTCATGGCATTTTTTTCCATGAAAGGTTTAAAGAGTATTTTAAATAAAACATAAAAGTCCAGGTCTGTTTGCATGGCCATTAAAGTTGATGTATGTAGCAGGGGATTGAACAGAAATCCAAATGATGCATTTGTTCATCATAGGTTGTTGATTTTTTCCGTTTTAAATGTTTCACTTCTGTTTGTATCATCTCTCGCACTAAGAAATATTATCAATTTACCTCTGCTATACTCATCCATTAGCTGTCTTACTTTGTGAATAGTTTCTCAAATTGTGTATTTCTTTTGGACATTTGAATGGCCTGTCTCAAAAGTTGAACAGTGATTGCCCAAACAACAGTAACTAGGTATGGCAGGTCAACATTGCAGGTAAACAGCTGGATCAGTACAATTCACTGAAGAAGTAGTCTCATGCTATTTCAATTGCCAGAGAGCATATGCATCTTTAGATAGCTATTTTGGGATGAGAGGTTAAATTAGAAAAATCTGTTCATGACTGGAACATGGTCTGGGAGAGCCAAGATGCTACTGTGTATCTGTCCTGCTTTTCATTGACTTTGGGGAAGTTTAAACTTCACAGTCAAGCCTGTCATCTGGGATAGCATTAAATTTGTACAACACATCTTTTAGTTCTCATTCTCAAACCAATGGAAAATCTGGGAGATGTATCTTACCCTTCTATCATTACGTCACAGCCATTGTACACATATTTGAGGCCCTTATGGAACTCGGACAAGCAACAGCTAATAAAATCATTTCAGCTGACGTGGTCGTCAACTAGAAATGAGAAGCCTACTTTTGTTTACTGTCACTCTTTCTCTGTGAAACCAACAACACATTGTGTAAGAATTAGTGCAGGATGAATTGTGTAACCACCCATTTTGTTGAGGCTGTGTCAGAGTAATTGTAGGGTGTTTCTCTTAGTTTGTTCATAATGGACAGAATAATAAAAATACTTTAAAATCAGGGATGGACTGATTCATTTTTTTCAGTTCCCATCTGATTGCTATACCTGAATTTGGATATTTGCAGTTATTTTAAATCACCTATGCTTGGAGGGGTTGCTACTATTTCTGAAAACTGTTTTAGCGGTTGTATGCTACCTGCAATGTCCAGAAAGAGCTTTGAAAGAGAAGTTCAGGTCGTCCAGTATAGTGTTCAAAAAAGGGAGAAAAATCAATATATAAATAAATAAATACACTTCCCTGTAGTTGGGCTTCTTGGTTGGTAATCTTATTTAGAATATACTGAGCCAGGATTCAGTTATGAATGTACGAGCCTGTGAATGTCAACCTTTGAACCTCTCAGCACCTGTAAACATGGTTTAAGGACCCACTAAGAGTTTAGTGTCTGTCAGCATAGAAGCTGTGATTACTGCAAGATGCAGCATCATTACCAGCAAGTCTAAATGTGAGGCAGAGTTTTCCATCCTGGGATCTCAGATCAGATCAGAGAATGCTCCAGTTAGAAAGGAGCTTCAGGGCACGACTCTGCCAGCCTTGATGGGCTGGTTAAAATGTTGAAGCACTTTGTGCATGCAGTTGGTTATGAAAAAGGTTATCTGCACATACAGTGTGATTTCTACATTGATACGAATATTAATGAAAAACTGGCATAACCATCGATTAATCCTAGGGTTATACCAATATATTGGTTTATTAATTGATTTGACAAATGCTCTTTGTTAAAAACAGGATACAGTGATTCCAGCATTTGGCATGAACATGATCATGTGCAAATGTGCCAAATGTCAGAACAAAATACATTAAAATGTACTGTACATAAATACAGAAAATCCCATATTCCTACAGACAAACTGGGTGATGGGTGGTGGTAAACAAGCAAATGGAGAAGGCAGTGGGTGGTCATGGTGGCGGGTGGGGGCACTGACCTTGATACTACAGAGCTGCATCAGCATAATGACCAGTCAACCCAAAGCAGACCAAAACCTGCGGGAAGTGGGAGGAGAAGGGTGGTGTGTTACAAACCATAGAAACAAAAAGCAGAGGCAGTGAATGTAGCAGGTGGAAGTCAAGTATGGCAATTGGGCGCTCATGTTGGAAGAAAAAAAACCATCATCATACTTTCATACTTCATCTTTGTCAGATAAAAATATGAATAATTGAGAAGCAGAAGCACAGACGGACAAACAGAGAGACAGACACTGACCACATAGAAACATGGAGAACAGTGAGACACAGCAATAAATAGACATAACATCAGAGCGTCTAATGATGTTCAACTTAAAAGAAATTCAACACAGCAACAAAAACAACATTTGATCAGTTTTCATGTGCATCTATGGATGATCACATGGTTTGTTCTGCTGCAGGGGAGAGGCAAGCCTGCAAAGGAAGAAAATGCCAGTAGGAATATGGAGTAATGTCCTTTCAGTGGATGTGGTTCACTCTCATAGAAGGATTGGAAGCAGGGATATGATTCATGGGCTGTTTACACTGTAGTGTTCATTGATATTACACTGGTTGTTTTTCAGAGGCCCTAAGCCATCAGTTGATTCAAAGCAGCAATTATCAATATTTTTAGAAGAGTTACATATCAAATGATGTAAAAACAATGAGACAATGTGAAAGGGGTCTCTCGTGGTGATAACTGAATTTCACCTAAATATGCAGCTCCCCTCAGTTTTACAAACTTTGTAGTGAGTTTTAGCTCATTTTTCAGGTGTCTGATCCATAACCTTATGGTTACTGTTATTGGTAACTATGACTGTACATTTTAGGCTAAAATCCTTGAGATTTACATGAGAGCAAACTATTTATACTCAGCATTTTTCTGCAATTTACAATTTTAACATTTATTGCATTTTTGAGTGTCAAGGTCAACATAGTGCAAAGGGTTCATGGTCATGTTGAAACAATCAAAGATTAAACACTTGCCTAAATTCTGAAGGAACGTAATGGTAATAATTCACTGTTCTCCTTTGACTCTTGGCAATGTAGACATTTATAAAGGAGAGGCAAAGCAGCTGTCATCTAAAAACTGAGAATCAGTTTGTAGAGAGGTGAGATTGCAGTGCAAAATCATCCACTACCTTCTTTCTTCCTACTCTTAATATATTTTTTTACCAAATCTACATAGATTCACACTACTGTCTGACAGATACTCCAGTTTCTGAAGCAGACACAGATGATGATATTTATATATCTGATAATATAACCACATAGCCATTTTTGTAAAGATCCCTTAAACTTAAGAATTGTGTTTTTAACAGACAGAACAATTAAAATGAAAAAAATGCGTTACCTTCCCCTAACAGATATAATAAAGCTAACAGGAGAGTCAGGCAGCTGTCAATCAAGCAAGTACAGTCTGTACATACACACACAGGCCTGAGAAGGCCTCTGATCAGGTAGAAAAGTGAAAAGTCCTGTGCTGGTGGACTATGACTGACTAAGGACTTGAAAAGAGACTGTCCAGAGAGAGGAAGCAGTGGTGTCAGGTAAGTACCTGCAAGACTTAGTTATTTTTTTCTGTTGGCATAGGCTACCCCACACAGTGTGCTGATTTAAGAGTAAAGTGCTGTAGTACAGAGTTAGCATCTTGCTAATTTTCCTTCATATGAAAAGGAGATGCAACAATATGCATGCGACAATATGAATAACATGTTCTCAGAAATATAAAGCATTCCCCTACCACTATATAGGTGGGCTGTCCCCAATGTCAACCAAGGTCCCTTGGTAAACCTCATTGTTTTTGTTTCTTCCAGCTAATCTGATTTACATGTGCTATCACAATAGCAGTTAAGCTACTATTAATAAAGAAGACAACACTTCCAACTGCTGCTTCACATGTAAAGCTGTACACTATGCAAACCACTGGAAGGATTTTACTTTGAAGTACTAACAGGAAGTGCAATCATAGGGATGAGCTACACTATATTTCCAGAAGTCAGTGGACAGCCCTATCAATTACTGAGTTTGGGTGTTTCAGGTGCATTTAAAGACACAAGCAATCCAGCTTCAACATCAGCAAGATGGTTAAACCATTTGAGCCATGCAGCATGTGAGAGGGGATTCTCACGTCAGCACACTAAAAACCAATTACAGGTCTTGACTGTCACTCATCTCTCAGCCCTGATATACATTCACCTGTCAAAGATGGTCACATAAACCTTTGACCTTAAGCCAGCTGTTGACCTGTGGATGGGGACAGATAATCAGAGGCTCAACAAGGGACTGGGAGGTGCATCTTCATCATGTACCATGCAGGACGTTGAAGCAGAGGACAGTGAGGGAGACACAGAGGAAGACTGTAATTATTAAGACCACACTATGTATGGGGTGTGTTCCAAACACTATCTCCTGGCACTCACTTGAGTACCTGATTAAAAAAGTGCGCCCCTGGTTATAGACATAAATGAGGGTCCAACCCCCTATTATTGGACATGATTTTAGAGTTGGATGTCCAACAAGCCCACACAGCTGTGGTGGTCTGGTGCCCACTGCCATATCGTGAAACAGGCTAAGTTGCTATGCTATGGTCAGTATCACGATGTAGAAAGTTTTTCTGTGCTTTTAGGTCATCTTATTAGCGTTTATTGTTGGGATGAATGGCAGAAAAATCAGGAGCAGTTTCGGTGAGCTTCAAACATGCCATGCATGATGAGCTGCACCCTTTACCACAGGGTTTTTGTTGTTGTTGTTGTTGATAAAAATAAAATGCAGAAAAATGAATTAAACATGACTTAAAAACAATTCCCCCCAAAGCAAATGCAACACTGTAACCCAGTTCCAATAATTTTAACCTTTAATAGAAAGCAAACAGCAGTGTTCTGAGCTCTGTTTATTGGGATAAAATACCTGACCATAATATTACAGCCTTTTAAGAAAGCAGTCCATAATGATGTGTTTATTCTGCACACAGCCTATTATCCATCCAGTAGATATCCAGTACCACTAATATCAGGAACTGAAAAGGAAACACTGCTTCTCTTCATCTTCCCAAAATGCACAAGGTGTTTTTAAAGATAAGTACACATGATATTTAAATCACTAAATCATGTCGTCGGCCATACATACAAAGAGGCATCAAACGTGTTGATCACAACTGCAACAGGAAGTAGCAAAACTGCCCTGGCCTGCTTTACAGGAAAAACCTTTCAGAAATTGGTGCTTCAAATTGAAAACCTCTGGGGATAGCTTTGATTATTTTTTTTAAGTTCTTAACTGAGGATAGAGGGTGGTCTAAATCTACATTTTGAGGTTCACTTTTTCACCCAATCAGTTTTATGGCAGTAAAACAGTCTCCACAGGAAATACAACAAATTCTTTTGTTGTTGGTGTATTGAAAGACAGTGTGACATGTAAGATTTGAGAGTCAGCCGATCAATAGCCACGGTTAAATCCCAGAAGCAATCAAATTTATGAGATTCTTTCCCTGATATTTCTGTTCCGTCTGTATTACTGTAACAGAAGGACGAACAACTCCTTTTGTTATGAATACATCTCTTCAGCTATCTTGTGGCAGACTCCAGCAGTGGTCCTGTTGTTGCTATAACTAATAAGGGAGGTGGGAATACAAATGTGTAGACACAGCGGTGTGCACAATGTGACACTCTTATGCAAATATTTAAGAGCACAGGCACAAACAAAAACTATACCAACTCAGGGTTCCCAGGCATGTTCAATCCCTACAGGCCTCATTAGTCATGTGGTGCCATATTAGTATGGTGCCCTAGCTAGCTACATTAACAGACATGCATAGTAATCTCCAGGGAAATATCCCCACTTGTCCTTCCTACTTGTTCTGACACCCGCATAATTAACCACTATAATTGTGTTCAAGGCGACATGATTATTAATTCAGCACACATGTAGAGCAGGCAGAATGGTAGAGACGGCAAAGCCTCTGCTGGAAATGAAATGATCCAGTATTATGGCTCAGTAATGATCTCCTGACCACTCCAATGTAGCCCTCCTTTGGCTTATTGTTCACCTAAGGATAACTTAGAGTACGGGTAACTATAGTTATGATCTAATCACTGCTGTCCTCATGAGCCTCTGTCTCTGTGGTTGCTCTACTTTCCACTTCAACTGAAAGCTGATATGCACTCTATGTGCTGATGGTGCTGAGGATTCATGAAAGATACTAAAAAAAACTCTTAACTTGAACATATTCTGCTGAGATAATTGGATCAGATTTTGGTACTATCACTTTTATATAGTGACTGATGGTATCATACAAATTTTCATGATTGTACAGGAAGACATTCTAAACATATACATAGCCTTTCTGAATTTTGTGTTTTATGACCTTATGAACACATTTTGTCAACAGAGTCTAATGTGTCTAATCATACTATATGGTGGATAGAGGTGGGTGGTGTCGTCACCTGCATCACATTTTGCCACAATTTAGATTTTATGATTGCCACATTACCACGATAAATTTTTAGCATTTGGAAAATAAGGTGTGTAACTGTGGCCAGGATAATGAGGGCTGTGCACACACTCATTGAACTGGAGTTACATCCACAAACTACGATTTCCTCTGTATAATGCCGACTCAAGCAACAGAAAGATGTGGAAGGTAACATTCCGAGCAACCCATGCTAAAAGTCTTCATCTACTCCCACCATCCAAGGAAAAGAAGACCCAGTGGATTAATTTTATAGACATTTCCCTACAATGACAACAACTGGAAAACTCTTAAGCTATGTATGTGCTGCTCATTTCACTTCATACAAAGCAGGGTTCACTTCAAAACTGAAGCTCAAGGATGGGTTGATGCTGACTTCAAACTTTGAACCTGTAAGCCTTGCTAGTTTTATGTGGCTTTATGTATTTCACGTTGCATTTGGTATTGTCTCAGATAGCCAAGCCTAATGTTATCTCCACGTCATACAGCAACACAAGCTAAGCTGGTTTTGGGGCTGTCAACGAATTTTCTAAATTGGAATATGTAATCAAATTGTAAAAAACAAGAAATTAATATTTGATTGTGAAAAAATGCAGCACTATCACAGTGACGGTCCTCGAGTGGGCCTTGGCTGTTTCACTGAATGCACTGCATGATGATGATGACGCTGGAAAACAGACGAGCCAAAACCAAGCACTGCCCAAGGCGCACTACGCTATCCTCCAACCAGAGTTTTCAGTCATCTGGTGCATTCATTCTGTACTTTAACAGTAAAGTACCTTGATCGCCTCCATGAGCTGTGTGTCACTGCCACTGCTACAACATCATCAAATCAAAGGGCAAAACTACAGTAATTAAGCGTTGTTTTGAGAACATGCAGCGGTCCCTTTCACCTCATGCAGTATCTTTGCCTCAGGTCACTCCCCCTGTTCATGCCATTCCACTCTCCTGATCCTGAGCCCCTTTTAGGAATGTGCACTTCATCATTATAAACATCTGATCCTTTGTCACTCAGTTCTGACCAAGCATGCCAGAGCAGGGTTAAGTGAAGAACATGAAGTGTACCTCTTCACTGTTATTTTGTACCAGTTATTATGCACCTTGTGTATAGTGGACAAAATAATGCTCCTTTCCAGAGCTGCAAGGATTAATTGATTAGCTGTAAAATATTAAATTAATCAACAACTACTTTGACAACCAATTACTTGCTGTGAGTAATACTTGAAAAAAAGAAAAAAAAAATCAGTTTTAAATGTGAATATTTTCTGGTTTTTCACTCCTCCATGACAGCAATCCAAATATCTTTGGGTTGTGGACAAAACAAGACATTTGAAGACGTCATCTTGGGCTTTGGCAAACACTAATTGACATTATTCATCATTCTCTGACATTATATAGTCCAAACAACTGATCTGACAACTAATCCACAATAATCAATAAATTAGCAATGAAAACAATGGCTCGTTGCACTTCTACTCCTTTCTCATTTGAATGTGGGCCTTTGCAGTGAGATGAAGCACTGCTTTGAAACAGATTCCTTTACGGGTCAGCTTTTTTCAAAGATGGTGTGTCAGGGGCTTGTTAGCTAGACATATGGCCTCCAGCATGACATGAAACCTCAGTGCACAGAAGACAGATACTTTCATGAAAAGAAATGTGGTTGCGTATAAAAAGCTAAACGAGCTCATCCACCAAAATGCACCCCTCTCCATCAAACTGTCATCAAGCTTCTTGTCTTCACAGTGCTCAGCCTGGTTTTGTGCAGCCACTTCTAAGAACATCAGGTCATCATTGTTTACAACCAAGCAGCAACCACCACGGCTGTGTGAAGTCAATGCAGAAGAGCCTTATGGCCATCAGTTGCTGGCAGCAAAAATCTATTCAGTTCATATAATATAACCCTGAAAACCATGACAGCTGACAGTAAGAAACATCTTTCATGTTAAGTTAAATAGTGAGAAAGACTTACAGACACATATTTACTGTGTTTATGGTAACATATTTCCCTGTGGCAGCATCTTGCTAGCCACAAAATCACCTTGTGCTAACAAATAAGCTTTAGTGGTAGGATAACTGCTTATCTGAGTGGGCCAATCCTAAGCCTCCATAACCCTCACAGAGACACTACACAGAGCCTCTACTTCTGTGCTCCATGAGACTGATTAATACACAGACTTAAAGACTGAAGCCTGGACATTGACAGATAATACCAATGTACTTTTACTTTTTCCTGATACCATTAAATCTACCAATTATCTACCAACAAACGTGTCCTAACTCCAAAAATCAAAGACTTTGCTTCCAACAAAACTAAAACCCTGCTAACAAGCTCCTTGATGTCCATTACATGCCATGGTATGAAAATGCTGAAACAAACAACAAATTGATGATCTTGTTATTCTTACAGCCTCAACTAGTTAGAATAAAAATGTATGATATACCAATGGGGGGGGGGGGTTCGATACAATTAAAGGTGTTGCTGCGATAACCTTTCTGACTACCATTCACAGCAATATTCAAGTGGTAATTACCACAGTGAATTTTGTATTTTTTAGAAAGTTCTGATACACACTGAGCATTGAGCATACAAACACGGCCTGATTCTGTTATTCCAAGTAAATAACCCTAATTAGTGCTATTTTGACCAAGCAAACTAAATGCTCTACTTCATGAAACCTGCATACTGCAGTCCAGGGCACCCTGCCCAGTATGTTGGGGACATGCCAAATGCAGTTTTGGTATCTTCATGGCCAGGCTCACCTGGCACACCTGTGGCACACTTTGATGCAAGGTAGAATAAGACAGAACACATTATCAGACATTATAGCTGGGTGTGTTAGATGCTGTTACAACCATTGTCAATCACATTCACTAGTTCCATCCCCCTTTAACACAGGGCTCTTCCCATCATGTTGCATGTAGCTTTACATGTGAATACAGCAGCTGAAATATTCTGCCAGGAGCAGACGATGACTCTTTTCAAGTTGAATTCATGTTACTGGAAAGGCTGAAGATCCTACCATGCAATAGTTCACAATTTTATTTGCCATCACAATTATCCAATCCATACAATAACCATCTGTAGTTGAATACCACAATAGAGCCACATATAAATGTACAAGAGGAAATATGGAAAAAAGAACTGAAAAAGAAAGGTCAAGGAGTCACTAAAACTATTAGGATTCAATATTTGGGACCAAATGCAACCATGCCATCATCAGCTAATGGCAGAACCAAAGGGTGGTCATGACCAGAGTAAGCTAAAGCTGAGCCACCTGCCTGACTCCACCTGCAGGTGGATTACAGACTTCCTGTCTGACAGGAAACAGTGCGTGAAGCTGGGGAAACACGTCTCCAACGCAAAGACCATCAGCACCGGATCCCCCTAGGGCTGCGTTCTTTCTCCTCTGTTCTGCTCCCTGTACACCAACAGCTGCACCTCCAGTCACCAGTCCGTCAAGCTCCTGAAGTTTACGGACGACACCACCCTCGTCAGACTCATCTCTGTTGGCGACGAGTCTGCCTACAGGTGGGAGGTTGACCATCTGATGACCTGGTGCAACCAGAACAACCTAGAGCTCAACGCTCTAAAGACAGTGGAGATGGTTGTGGACTTCAGAAGAACTCAGCCTCACCTGCCCCATCACCCTCTGTGACTCCACAATTGACACTGTGGAGTCTTTCCGCTTCCTGGGAACTATCATCTCCCAGGACCTCAAGTGGAAGCTGAACATCAGCTCCCTCATCAAGAAAGCACAGCAGAGGATGTACTTCCTGCGGCAGCTGAAGAAATTCAATCTGCCAAAGACAATGATGGTGCACTTCTACACAGCCATCATTGAGTCCATCCTCACCTCCTCCATCACCATCTGGTACGCTGCTGCCACCGCCAAGGACAAGGGCAGACTGCAGCGTGTCATTAGGTCTGCAGAGAAGGTGATTGGCTGCAATCTCCCGTCTCTTCAGGACCTGTACGCCTCCAGGACCCTGAGGCGTGCAGGTAAGATTGTGGCTGATCCCTCCCACCCCGGACCCAAACTCTTTGAGACACTCCCCTCTGGCAGGAGGCTCCATCACCAAAACCTCACGCCACAAGAACAGTTTTTTCCCGTCTGCTGTCAGCCTTATCAACAAGGCCCGGAACGCCCCCGACACTCTTCACACTCCACCTCTGCCTCATCTGTCACATTGACACTACCATAACTCTATGCGTTACATTATATATATCTTTTACTTATTGTTATATTTTCTACTATTGTTATATTTTTCACTTACTGTTGTATTTTTTACTTTTTTAATAGCTTCTTTTAATAGATGTGTCATGCACCAACCTCACCAAAGCAAAGTCAACTTCTTTTATGCATTCTTAATAAGTAACATTAATTTTGATGAGTTTCAATCGAGGCACAAGGTTTTTGCAAGTGCACATTGTTGACACTGAATTCTAGTGTGTTGCTTTTCTACTTTAGCTTCTTGGCACATTTCACTCAAATAGATAAATTCACCAAAATTATTTCTCAAGCGTTAGTACTGTCTAAAACACAGGCTGCTATCATGCTATGCCACGACATAAAAATAAATAAATAAAATAAAAAGTCTCAGCAGCTGTCATTTCCCATTGGGGAACTGTTAACACCTTTGGACAACTTCATCGGCAGAGACATAGGTACTAGGGAAGTTCGCAATCAACTGGTCGATTAAACGTTGCAAACTAGTCAGCACTAAAATACTAAATTTATTATCCTCATTTTATTTATGTACAGATTTAAATTACGGGATAATGTGTTGTTGTTCAGTTAAATTGGTGAAATTATAAACATCATTCCACACTGCGCATTATTACTTCAGCATGTGTGCACTGTATGGCTGCAACAATATAAACTGTCCATCAAACCATCAAAACCCTACATATATTGAATTTACGGTCAGACAAATATGGCATGTCTTTTCACTGAAGAAGATGGAACCGTGAGTGTTTGGCCTATTTGCGTAAAAAAAAAAAAAGAAAAATTATCAATAAATGAAAATAGTGGCCAATTAATTTTCTCTTGACTGACTAATCAATTAATTGATCATCTCAGCTCTAGCCATTTTGTGACCACATACTCTACATTCACATTTTATGATATCTACATGGTTTTCTCTGGCTTGAAGTGAAATGGAAAACAGCGTATGAACACTACAGGCTGCTGCTTAACATGATTTTCTGTGTTGGAGCTTTGATCCTCACCTAAACTGCAGTAGGTACCTGCAGGGCTTCTACCACTATAAAACATTTCACTGCTGAAAAGGAGCAAAAAATGGGTGAATTCAGACGTCTAACCTTGGTGAAAACTCAACTATTCACTAAGCTGACTACCACTCGCTTCTCAGGGAAAACATTCACAGAAGCATCTTTGGTCTTGCACTAACAACATACTACAAAGACAGCTGCTGTCTCTGACACTCCAGCAGCGCTTTGTTTTTGTTTTTCGTGTTTCTTCCAACTGGTTCTGAATTTGCGTGTGGTTTAACTCTGAGCATTTGTCAGTTGTCATTAGCTGTGTTTCCATCCAAATGTATCACAATTTTTGTTTGCATTTGAGAAGATCAGCAAAAGAAAATATGCATGTGTTTCCATCCACGACTGTTAAGTGATTAGTTGGAGTTGGTTGATTGAGACGAGCAGTGCGTGGTGCCAGTTCTCCAGTCGGAAAACCATTATACCATTGTAGAAGAAGAGGGCACAGCAAGATGATGTAATTAAAAAAGCACAAAATGAGCCTAAAACAGTAAAAAAAATGCAGAGCAATGAAGAGACATTTTAGTCTTTGGCAGCTTCTTCTTCTACTTCTACCTCTTCTTCTCCTCCTCTTGGAGCAGAAGCATGATCAGTCATGTGAGTTGAATGTTCGCTTCGTCAGAACATATTCAAAAAAGTGTGTTTCCATGTCCCATTAAGCACATTAACTGCCTCGAGCGAGTGTAAAACCTTTTCTTTTTCTTTTTCAAACTGTGTTGTTTCCATCAACCTTTTCTAAGGTGATACTTTAAAATCTGAGTGAAAACATGTTGATGGAAACATGGAAACATGGCTACTGATGCTCTTGATCTGGAAGACACAGCAGCTATCTGCCCAGTTCATCAGCACATTAAAAATGCTCTTGTATCAATTGTTTAAGCAATCTTTTGCTTGGAAGAAATATAAAGCTAATCAAAACAAGAAGAACACTGAAAATCAAAAGGTTTCACCAATGATGAAGACATCAGAAACTATTGCTCTTGTATCACACCATCCTGTCTTGTAATCACAACACTAAAACATAGTTTACTACTGAAAACGGGCTGTATTTTTTACTTTCTCACATGTAAGAATTTGCTGGTTTCCTCTGTTTTACATCATACTAGATTGAACATGTTTGAGTTTTTTGTTGTTTTTATTTTTGAGAATGTCACCTGGGAAATACTTTTAGGACATTCAACAGACTTAATAATCTGAAGATACAGGCAAATATACAGATACATCAATAATGAAAATAATCATTAGCTGCAGCTCTAGTCTCGATATGAATCTGATCTTGCTTCAAAAATGCCATGCTTCACAGCACAATATCTGTTTTGGTGAATGTCACAGGTAAGTTTCACGTCACCCCTCTGATTCTGTCACACTTCAAACTCCGACTAACTCAGAAAAACAGCACTGTCAGTTTGGTCTCCATCTGTCTGATCAGGGCCAGTGTGGCAGAGATATCACAGCCGAATCTTCTGTTCAAGAGGCTGAGTCACTCAAAGAAGATAGTCTCTGTCAATGTCAAATTTCTGCTCATTTTAATTCTCACAGAGAAAGGCAGCGCTAGCACGAAAATCTAATCCACAGAGCTCACGACAGAGTGATTCAGTTAAACTGATTCAGCTGAAAGTCTAAGAGAGCTGTGACTGCCAAAACTTTCTATTTCACAAATACTGTAATGTAAACAATGTCAATAGTAAACGTCTGTTTATGGTTATGTGGGAGATAAATAGCAACTTGCTTATGGGGGTTACATGAATAGCAGAGCAGTAAAGATGCTCTGGGCCTTTAGTATTGCAATAAGACTATTCGTCATAGATTAGTTCACCTCAGGGACCTCAACCGACCACTGCAGAATTTCATTCATTCAAGTGGCTTCACAAAAAAAGACCAACTTTATGTCAACAACCAAAAATAACCAAAGATAACGTGCATGTTTATGAGAGAGTAAAAAATCACTGGCATCCACTAATGAGTGGAAGACAAAACTACCAAAACCCAATTTATCCTCCTTGTTGTTTGTGGAATTGAGTTTACGCTCAAAAAGTTTTTTTTTGTGGGTCTACTGAATGAGAAACAAAACAGTGTGAAATAACAGAGAGGCCTGCAGTGACATAAAAATGGATTTAAAGGAAAAACTGCATACCTGAAGTACATTTTTACCATTCTGTATATTGACTGTGGCTTGTGACTTAATGATGATCACCAACTGAAGGACATTATGACTTACTCATCTTCTTGACAGCCACATTCACTGGTCATATTTAGCCCCAAAGTCAAAGAAAAAACATGCTTTTAACTTTCTCATTTCACAATTCCATCTAGCTTATTACTTGTTGTATTGTGTGCTATTGATTTGCATGACAACAAAACAAAGACGAAAACAAAAGGACGATGCAGCGTCTTGCTCGAGTATTTAAGAGGATTTTGAGGTTGGGAACCCCCACACAAAGAGGGAGGGGAAACCTGTCCTTTCATTAGGACCCGTACATCCCAGATCAAGAGTAACTAGGGCGAAGCTGTACGGCCCTGACATCTCCAGCGCCCATACATCACAACAAAATTAACTGCTTTAACGTTACGTCGCTTACTGGCAAATATGGAATTTTTTAGGCAAGATGACTCATAATTTTCTCAGATTCGTATCGACTCTTCGTTTCAACACACATCCAACAGCTCACAATAACTCAATTTGCCCTTTTTATTCGATACAGCGAATGCCAACTTTTAAGAATGATGTGGCTTGCTAGCAACGACAGAAGAAGAAGCTATGGGAGAACCGTGTGTGGCCGCAAGGTGAACCACCTCTAAAAAACAATTTGACTGAAGTGTTGCTTGAGAGATATGTGCTCCTCATTGAAGAAAGAAACTAAGTCAACCATATGTTCTTAAGTAATTTCCTGGTATGCGCTGTTACCGATAAATGCTACTTAATCATTCTGTTTTGAACAGAATTCAGCGTATCGCTACCTCCACACGGGAGAGAATGACACAAGCGAGCTACAGAGCGCTGGGCCGCTGCTGGAGACTGATATGATAGGCTACATCACTTCCACAGCAACAATGGAGACGACCTACCTGGGATAAAATAACCTGCCGGTGGATCATTCTCCAAAGGTAAGGATGAGAACTCGAAGATGTACACGCCTGCTAATTTCCACCAAGCTCCATTTCGACGGTAAAGGCTGTAGGAACCCAAACAAACAGCGTACCGTGCAAAGCGCCGATGAGGCACGCGAGAGAGAGGCTCGAGTCACATCCTTTCCTCTTTCTCTGGACCAAAGTAAAGCTAGCCAAAACATAACATTTACTTTCCGCCCGCAGACAATATTGAACATTACGAATCCGTGACTTGTGAGTGTTTGTGTCTTTTAGTCATCATTAATAATTTGCTATTATTAATATGTGATAAATACGTCTGTAAGGGCGATCTTTATATGCAATGCTGTTTTCTTTTCAATGTAGGCAATTTCAACTTAGACTATGCTTTTATTTTGAAGGTCTCACTTCTGGTCATTGTCGAGATAAATCTGTCGTACTTGACATAGCTGGGTACCAATGCCTCACGGCCAATCAGAAAACGCGTTTTTCTCCTCGCGTGCGCTACCTCCTCTTCTCTGTCCCCCTCCACCAACTAACGTACACTTACACGTGTAACCTATAAACGCGCACGCCGTATCACGCGCGAAGTAATTATTCACATGACGTCGTCCCCTCGTGCATCGTTTTCTCTCAGCGAGCTGCAGCTGACGCGAGGAGGCAGAACGCGGCGGATGCTTGAAAACACCGTTCACTTCATGTTGTGGCTGGAAACATACATGGAAACACGGTTCATCTCAGCATTCAGGAGGTAAATGGGCAATTGGAGAATACTTTTCATTACCCTTTGGGTAGTAAATAAGTATGCTATCATAGGGGATACTGTCCATTACTTTTTAGGTGGTAATGGACCATACAGTTACCTCAGTTTGGTAAGTACAAGCTGTTAAAAAATACTGTTCATTCCAGGTTTTAGGTAGTAAATAGGCTAACGTTACGACCGGAAGTAAGTTTTCAGGTAAGTTTTTAGATAGTGAATGCTATAAGAAAGTATCCTACTGTTAACCTCAGCATCAAGTGGTAAATAGTGCTACTTTATTTTATTTTAATTACACTACGTTTTTTGTAAATTGTATGCTTAACATGTATTTAATTTCTATGTGCCAGTTGGCAACAATCAGTCGCATAACCGGTTTTGCCTTCTTAGTCTTGGTTGACAGAATTTGTATACATAGAACATTAAGCTGAATTTAAAATGTAATTGGATTATTCCTCAGTTTCGTGGTTCTATAAATATTTTCTTTATTTATTCATAGGATCATTTAATAATGTCCTGTTTATGTAATATTGATAATGTTGGTGTCTACAGAATATAACTGATCAGGGCAAACAGTCTCTACAGAAACCTCAGCTGTTTGATTGACAAACTCATACAAATACTTATAAAATATTTTTTTCCAAATGTTTTTCCTGTGAAAAAACCAAAACATCCCACACACTGTCAAAATTCATCCAAGTCAAATCTTTTTTCTCAAAATGTTTATCTTGAATTAATAACATCCAGTATTATTTAGCCAAAAAATTTGTCTCATGGCTTAAACAAACAAGTTAGTCATGTAAAGTTACGTGTAGCATAACCCTATTCATTAAAAGACAACCTGTAAAATGCTAATTATGTTCAGAATTGGTAACAGTTATGGAAACGAAACAGATATAAAATGATAATATATTTGAAGAGTTGAATCAATTTTGAAATCATTTATTGGTTTACAAAAACAATGTGTCATTTTAGATCTGTGTTACTAAAAAATAAATAGTGTCACCACAAGCATGAAAAAAGAGGTAGTCATAGTTAGTGTGAGTGCATTTTGTGGTTGCAGTAAGTGCAGCATCAGTTTCATTTTGTACTAATCATATCAGTACAGGCATCATGTTAAGCAATAAATAAGACAGAGAGATGTGGGGACAAGGGTATGGTAAGGACAGGTGGAGAACCAAAGAGGTGGTGTGATAGAAAGAAGAAGGAGGGATGAGCCAAAGAAAACGGATGGAGGGCAGGGGCATTTCTTGGAGTTGACAAGGTCTGGGGCTCAGTCCAGACTGTCCGGGGCTGAGGACAGGGAGGACAGGAGGTGGTCCCTGCTGGTCTTCCTGGAACACTACTGCCTAAATTTCATTTAGTTTTACTGCATTGTTTGACTACTACAAAAACTACAGTTCCATTGAAATGTAGTTTCTAATAAAAACATTGAAACAAAATTGGTCTGGATGAAATGGACATCTTCAGGACAGCTAAGAAGTCTCACACATGTGCCACCAGTGTTTAAGGGTAACCAGGGTTGGTTAGTGTGTAGTGTTGGAACTGCCGCTGTGCAGCCCTGTCCCCCAGAGATTACTTTATATTCAACTAATTAGCAACAGCAAATACATTTTGAAGAAAACACCATGATGACTGAAATATGTTTTCTACAAACAAAATGAGGAAATGCTGTTAATCAACGTACCAGGTGAGGTGCAAAAATGTTGATACTGATTGTGTCAGTAAAATGTTCACTGACAACATATTTCATTTTTTCCACCAAAATAGAAAATCTTGCAATGCACTATCCACTCGTAGTGACTACAGCTATATCAACTACTTTATGGTTGTGTTTAGACACTGGCTTGCAAAGCACTTTGTTTGAGACCACAGTCTGTTTTAATTCAGAAAACGATCAGATCAGCAGTGACTGGAGACATACGGTTGATTTATCTTATCTTTCCCTGACCTTAACCAAAGGGCTTTAGTGGACTTAATCTGACCACTGACAGGAGTCTGGATATGATCCCTGGATTCTGGTGTCACAGTCCTGCACATGCAGTAGTGGAATGTAA
This sequence comes from Chaetodon trifasciatus, assembly GCA_037975065.1. Lineage (NCBI taxonomy): Eukaryota > Metazoa > Chordata > Actinopteri > Chaetodontiformes > Chaetodontidae > Chaetodon > Chaetodon trifasciatus. Next base: position 1,480,761 of record JBBMOE010000043.1, on the reverse strand, counting down.
CTGAGTACTTTTACTCAAGTATTGTACTTTAAAATTCGAGGTACTCACTCAAGTGTTTCCATTTTATGCACTTATACTTTTATTCCACTACATCTCAGAGGAAAGGTTTGGACTTCTTACTCCTCTACATTTCTCTGACAACTTTAATTACTAGTTATTTTTCACATTGTGTTTTTCCATATGCTTCCTGTCCAGAGAAAATCTGGACTGTCTCGGAAGGATGAAGTGTTTATGGCTTCTTCAGCTAATAAAACATTTAAAAACCCTCTTCAGGTTTAGCTGGAAAATGCGTTGTCACAAAGCAGAAAACAGGGCTGTTGATAACAATCTATTATATTTAAAACTCTCTTATAATACAGTATAACCACCCAACAGTAGCATATAAAACAGTTAAGATTAGCTCAGCCTTGAACATCTACAGCAGTAAAATACAAAATACACATTAATGTTGCAATAATATTAATCCAAAAACATCATAGTAAGGGACTACTTTTCTGTATAATGAGTACTTTTGATACTCTAAGTCCAGAATATAAAAAGTGGTGCTTCTACATAAATTGTGGCTCCATCTGTTGCACCGTCTTTAATGGAATATAATTTCCAGAGGAAATGAATGCAAGACAGCACTTAACTCTATTCAAGGGCCTGTTATTCTTTGTGTTATCAGAAGAAATGAGTAAATCTGTTTTCTAGCACCACTGACTGTGTGATACAACTCTTTGATTCTATGATGTTCACTGTTATGGACTACTGTATGTATCAAAACTACATGAAACCCTGTGGTTGCCTAAAACTCTACAGCATGACTTCAGCTGTAGTTACTAGAGATATTAAGGACAAATGATGAATAGAAAATGCTGAAATATGCAGAAACACAGGTACAGCTCTATAAACTGATGATTTATTTTGATTTATTCCATTTGGTTTTAAGGGAGCTGTGTGAAACCAAGAGTTTCTCTAACAAGGATACTTTCAACTGCAACTTTTAAGTGTAACATTAAAATCACAAAAAGTGGAGATTTTCATTTCATTTCATTACAGTGATTTCGATGATTCACAACAGCAAGCATTCCTAACAAAAAGAAACACGAGCAAAAATGAATGCATTTGAGCACAGCACTGTAGCATGCAGTAAAAGACACCAAAGCCCACATCAAGCCCAGGTCAGACTCTGACGGTGACAGTGCAAATGCAGAATGTATCACTGCACTCATCTGAGAGGAGGTGACAGCTGAAAACATGTGGCTTGTGGCAGCGGGAGGCCTGTTCATTACAGATACTGCTCCCTTGGATGTCCTTTTCACAAATAAAGTACTCTTCAGTATTTCTTTGCAATGGCCACCTTCCTCCAGCACATTGCTGTACTCATGGTCATTGTGTCATCACTGTTGGTGGTGGTAATGAATTGCACTCGTTGTGGATTGTGTTTTGAAGGGAGATGCAGATCCAAAAAGCAGCTACATGAAGACACATATAGGACAAAGACGTTCCAGTTTGGTGGTTACATGGGGGTATGTAACCCTGGTCACCCTGATTATTTTTGTTTCATACACACATATTGTAGTTTACTTGCTCTGCAGATAGAAAACAAGTTTAAAAGAGGACAAACATTTGGCATTCTTTTATGTTATGACAGCACAGTGGAGACAGAAAGGAGTGTAAGAGCAAAAGAGATGATGTGAAAAATAAGCATATGGACTTAAACTGAACCAGAGTATTGTGTACGATAGACAGCTTCAGCTTTTGTTTCAGCACTGTTTCTCTAATGAGGCTTCAAGTGGTTTTCAGCTATTAAGTATTTTCTAGTTATGATGCCAGTATGTTGAAATTATGACCAACCTTTGCTGTTATTTTACACTTAGGGGATTTGAAATTATGTTTGGCCCATTGGATCCTAAAAGTAACTTGCAACAAAAGACAATGTGACTGAAAATATTATATGTCATATTTATTTTGAATTTTTTTTTTTTTTTTCATCTCATCATGAACATGGAAGTGGTTTTCAAGCAACTTGAAACATACACCCATGAAAGACTCACATACAATGTATGAAAACACAGAAAAACCTCCATAGGAGCAGTGTGCGGAGATGCATTAAAAAGTAGTGGCCATCGATTTGGCCTCTTTCAAAATGGATGCAGCAGTGGGACGGAAAGCTTTGGTCAGTTGTCTTTGGCCAGAGCTGCTTGGTGAGAGTAGCTGAAAGGAGTGCTGAAGAGGGTGTGAAGGGTCCTCAGTGATGCAGTCTGCCTTTCTGTTGACTGCATGACTGTGAAGGGCTCATTGTTAAGTTTCAGTGGTGCTGCTGATTTTGGTTGCATGCTTAATGATTCTTGTAAGTTTTTTTCTTGCTTTTTGTCTGTTGGGAGTTTGTGCCTCAACTAAGTCTTGACTGATAAAAGCTTGTGTCTCTGTCGAGAGTTAGTATTTGAGAATTTGCTTATCATGTTTTTAAGGTGTCTTGTTTAATTTGTCTCGTGCAGAAAGAATGTTCTGTCTATCTATGGTTCTGTTACATTGTACTGCTGTTGTTAGCTGGATTATTTATGTATTATCATCATGAGAATTAAGGGAAGGAGGTCGTTTTTGTTTTAAAAAGCCATTTTAAAATGAGGTGAGGGTTTGTGTGCTTCTTTGTGTGTGAGGTGAATCGACGGCACATTGCGACTCAGCTTGGTAGTTGTAGTTTAGTTTAGTCATGCACCTGAAAATCATGAGTAGAGTCCATACATCCAACACCAATTACCACACTTCCTAGGGAATAGTACAGGGAAGCACGTACTAAGTCTCTCAAGGCAGGAGGTCTGTCCACAATTAATATCATCATAACTAGCTGAAAATTCAGCTTTTCAAGTGGTTTGCTCATGTCAATATGCTTTATCTTATGTAGATAATACCAGTAATATTTAGATTAACTATCCTAATATATTTAGTTTTAGTATATTCTTTTATATTCCTGCACGCAAACCGCTTGCCTTGATGTAATTTTGTTTATAATTTTTGACTTGATTCAATAAAGACTAAAGATAAAAGATGTGTAAGTGAATTTCTGGCAGACTTCACAATTCAGTTTTAATTACATTTGTAGTGAGATATTCTTATTTTGCCCATTTTCATTCTAAGGCAGACGTTATGTAAAAGAAACATTCGGTATATCCCATGTTTCAGCAGAGTTGTAGTGCAACAGTTGCACACTTAATAAAATAACCTTACAGTTTTAAATAAACAATTTAGGGCCTCATATTTATACAGTAGAGATGAATCATAAAATGTAGCTCTAATCTCAAAGTATAAAAATACAGAGGATCAGCTCTCCTGCTGGTGCAGGGAGAAAAGAAATTGAAAAGATTTGAGACGACCCTTAAAGAATGAGTCCTTTTCTTTAGACATGTCTGCTCACAGGCCAATGAATTGAATCTGTTACATTCTGTTCAAGAACAAAGAAATCTTTTGGATTCTAGTTTTCAGTTGCCATACTGCTCCGCATGTTTGTTTAAGTAAAATATATACTGTTTGATCAATATGGATTTAATATGAATAATGTATGTATGACACTAAAAATGTACTAGATTGGATGGTTCCCTGTATTCAACATTAATGTTTAACTGATGAGCTGCACTACTTGTGGAGTATGCTAACAGATGTTTTATACTCATGCTACAATTTTGTAGCCTGTGCTACAAAACTTTCAACCTCTGTAGCACCGGGGCTATGTGAAAGAAAATTAGTTCAGCCCTGTAACTGTCTTTGTATGGTGTGAGCAAGTTAGCTGCTGAGTGCTAATCAAAGCTACATAATGATGCCAAACAAATTAATTTCTGCAGTTTTAGCATTTGTTTTTCCACATGTAGCTGTATCATTACCTGTGAAGCATGTCTTTCTGGTATCAGCCAATAGTAATCCATCCTTGAACGTGTGCCGTTTGAGGCCCTCATTGAAAAAGTAGTCCAATGGAGTAATGTTAAAATGCACACACAGTTATCCAGTCATTGTGTGGACATTTCTGTCACATTTACATCAAAAATATAATTAATCTACTGGACCTTAACATCCTCAGATGGTGGGAGTTGATCAAGGCTTTTGTGTCTGTTCTTACAGCCAACAACATATGGCCTCTTTAAGGTCCCAAATATAGGCCTGTCCCAAATAAAGGCCTGATCCTCTGTGCCACTGAGATAAGGGTCGCTATTTGAGAATTTATAGTAGTTTAATACCAAAAAATTTAGATCAAATGGGCTAAAAGGGAAAAATTTAACTACTCGCAACTTATAAAGTCTGTGATTAGACATGACTTACCACAAGGGATTATAAGCAAAAAAGGTTGGGAACCACAGTCTCAAATTTACTGTAGTGGGATATTTTATCACTGTATTCATACGCTGCAGGGATCAGAGAGAGTGGACTATTCCTCTGGTGGCATCTGCTGGACAGAGGCTGTTAATGCCATGGTATGACGTCACTGAGTATCTGTTCTTCCATTGATTTCACAGGAATCAGTTCATAACACTGTTCCTTGAACTCTAAATATCTGTCTAAACATTGTCTTTCAGTAAAGACAGTGTTCTATGATTAACTTAGTTATGCTGCCTTACTCTAAGTGCACATGGGATTACTGTGCAAGGACTCAGTGTACATTCTGCCTGTGCTTTTGTGTAGGAGGGAAAGGGAGATCGAGGGGAGGTTAGAGTGGGAGAAAGAGAAATTGCCCATATGAATGTAAATGAGAAACCAACATTTGCATCTTCCCTGGTTGGCTGTGCTTGTTGTTCTGATATCTCCATGTCTCCCTGTCATCCCACCCCCTCGCATTATCTCCTATTCCCTTTCATTCCTCTTCACTTCCACTCACTCACTGTCTTCTCCCAGCCTTCTCTTCCCCAGGCTCACACTGTCACCTCCTCCTCCCCCTCCCCCCCCACTTCCAGTTCTTGGTTTCATTTTCCCGGCCCCTCTGTCAGCTCTTCTCCATTACGGTTGATTCATGGAAGTTCAAGGAGCAACAGCTGCCTATTCATCTTGTCACTGACTGAGACATGAAGGAGGAGGAGGGAGGGGAAGTCAGGATTGCTTTTTTCCTGATGTCCAATAGCCACACAATCACACTTACTGCCGCTATTGCTTGGCTATTTTTGATTTTTACAGAGATGAAGACAGTCAATTGATCAGGAGGTTGGACTTTTGATATATTTTAACAAATCACCCCCCAAGACACACACACACACACACACACACACACACACACACACACACACACACACACAAGCTCCTCTCAAACACCTAAAATGCAACACAGTCCCACTTCAGCAGGCACCGCAGCTCAAGTTTTGACCAGTTTGAGCAGCATTGATACAGATATTCTGGGATGGAGGATGTTGACTCTCAAATACTGTCCTAATTATTTTATTATGGTGTATAGCTGTTTATCATTCATTTATGAGCTGCGTCAAGAGGTAATTTGTGGTACAGCCAGCAGGGTGTCATGGTGGTGAAAAACAACAACAACAAAAAAGTGTGAGCAATTTTTCCTGTTGAATTCCTATCAAATGACTTATTTAATGCAGGGGAAAAATAAATGTATGTGAATAATTAACACTTTCAAATTATTACATTTGTGGAGAGAAATTAGTGATTATTGTTGTTTTAATCCATGACTCCATAAATACAGGCATCATCAGTGTCAAATTCTTTTATTTCAAAGTTTGAAGCTGTGATGTTGTTCCAGTCTTAATCGATTCAGGATTTTCCTCAGATGAAGTTGTTTCTCTATATTATGGAATAGATCAAAGTTTGGAATCATTTTTCCAATTCAAAGACTTCTGTTCAGTTCACTTCAGATTTAGATTCCTTGTCACTGACTATGTCATTCGTTCACTTTTTTCTAAGCTAGCTTCATTGTTTGCACTTCAATAACTCAATGTATAAATGTTCATAACACTGCGACAGACTGTGCTGATTCTGACTCTCTTCAGTTCAGCAGTGCATTCATTGTGTTGGTGGTTCATGTTGTCATGCTTTGTTCAGTACAATACTATGTCTTTACAGCACTGTTTATAAGGCCATTAACACAGCAGCCTCCTATCTGCAGTTATCCCATAATGATTGTTTCTGTGGCCTTCATTGCCTTTCAGTGAGTTTTTAACCAGGAAGAAATGTTCCGGCTGTCATAGCTGACCTGTCAGCGATGCTTTCAGTCACCAGTGGTGGGTAGTGATAATTCTGTGGTCGGTCCATCTTTAAGGTTCAGTGTTAAACAGGCACTATATCAACAAATATTTTCTGCCAGTATCAAATGCACTGTGCTGTATTTCTGTTTACCCATTGTTAAGCTAGTACATTCCACCAAATTCCAAGCACTTATCATTTCCCCCAGTGTTTTTCTTGTCAGGGCGGAATAATTAGTCAAACAGTACGTAGACCACCGCCAGCAACAACAACAATACATGAGTAAAACAAAGTCCAGCAAACCTCTTTCACTGTAATAGCTGTCACACTGGTAACTGTCGCAACTCCGAGAATGATTAATGTGTCACTGCATTAAGAAAGACATGTTTCAGCCAATCTGTCTTCTCCAATTCAGCAGTCTTAAAGTACATTCTTGGTAAATAACATTTACTATTGCTATTACTGATAGTGCTGTGATTGATATTATGATGACCACCATCACTGCTGCTAATGACACTATCTCTAATAATAAAACACATTCATGCATATTTATGTGGAATCAGATGAGCTACTGGCAGATTGCCACTGGAGTGTTAAAGGAAAACTTAGTGTGGACTTCTATCGCTCATCAACATATTCAGAGTTACTTTGTGATTAAGTGGGAGAATTATTTGGTGTACCCACTTTGCCTCTACCTGCTTCATACATCTATTTTAGGAGCGTGCCTTTCAACAGCCATCTACCACGATGTTTTACTACTGAAACATTTCCTGCTGTTAAATTTCATTTTATCTCCTGTTGACCAGTTAGCCAGTGGAAGAAGAAAAATACATCAGACTATCCAAACACTTGCTTATGCACCTCTGGTTTACATTAGAGAATTGTAAGCACAACTAGAACAACTGGAATTATTGGTTAAACTTGCACAGAAAAAACACATTTATGTTGGCACATATACTGCATGGAGTGTGAAAATGTATGAGAATGACAGCATGCAGTATGCGGTACTGTTGTCACAATACCAGAATTTTAGACTCTGATGCAATACTACTGTATATAAAAGATACTTGATACCTCTTTCAATACCCCAGCAATAAGAGAAATCTTAGGCACACAAAATAGGGTAATTTTTTTTTTCCTTTTTTAATCAATCTGCACACAGTGCACACAGTGCAGGTATAGAATAAGTCACTGAACACATACCATACTGTGTACTTTTAGTATTATTCTTTTTCCTCTGATGCTGGTTCACTTATAGTACCTTGCCTGCTTGTGTTTCTGCCTATAGTCATGTGGTGGGTTCGTTACTGTTTTCTTTTAAGTAGTTTTGGTAATTTTGATATGATCAAATTTAATGTATGACAGGATTCGTATGCTTTTAAACATGTATTGAAAAAGTATGACAACCTTAGTTTGCAGTACAGTCTCATTAAAAGGTTGTGAAGACACATTTCATTGCTTTTATTGACAGTTAAATATTATTGCATTCTAATTAATTAAAATCCTGATTTAACAACAGTGAGGTGGAGAAGGCTTTTGATGTGAAGATTGTGGAGGTATTTTGGGTTTAATTACAGCAGTGACATTAATTTGACTGCAGCTAAAGCAGCCAGATCCCAGTCTGTTTACCTTTGAATTGACACTATCGTCTGTAAATTCTGCTTTGGGCTGGTGATGCAAAGCGCTGTGGAGAGTAATTAAAATGCATTCTCTCTTGCTTATTAGACAGCCAGTTCTCCAGAGAGTTTGTGGAACCATCAAGGGGCACCTGGGGATAGTGCTAAACCAAAAACTGATAAAAGATGTGGGCTTTAAAGTCAAAAACTTTGTATTTATTTTTAGGGGTTTTAAAAGTTCATGTCTGTGTGCTTTCAAGTAAAATCCCCACTAACGACTAATAACAATATGCTATTCTGTGACATACGTGTGCTATACAGTTTTTACATAATGAGACAAATATTACTGGATGTGTAACATACATGTACAAAAGATTTCACATGTAAGTTGTAAATAGCACTTGCAATTGCACAGCACCTCATTTGCCAAGCAGATTTTTTTTTTTTTTTTTTTCCCAAGGATGGTGATGGAATGAACTGCCCTACTCTGCTTCTGACTGGCAAGTGGTTGTTGCCTTCGTTGGTTGGGTTGGTTAGGATTAGACAAGAGGAGGTTAGGTTTAGGCATGACAACTGGTGATTGGTTAGGGTTAGGGTAACAATATTAGGGTTAGCCAATCAGAGCCAGAGTAGCATGTGTCATTCTGTTGCATCCATGTGAATTTGCGTTTCCTTTTTTTTTAAATTTATGTGACATTTTTCCTTTCTTATCACACTAAATGACTGATCTAAATACATGTACTTGTGGGTCCATCCCATTAATCATTTGCCAAAATTTCACTCACGTTTTGCATTTAATGGACTAATTCAACCTTGACCTTCAACCTTTGCATGCTGCATTTGCACCAAATTAAATGTAGCAATCCAAGTTACAATCAGTAACAGTCTTTGCCAATATGAAGCATTTCAAAGTAGATTTGAGTACAGAAAGATGAAGAAGGAAGATGCCCATTTTAAAAACGTTTGCCTAAATTGACTAATTCTTTTAATAAAACAGCCAGAAGCTACACAATGGAGGAGCAGCAAGTAGCTGACATTACAACGGGAGAAACATTAGTTGAAGCTGAGCTAGCTAACATTAGCAGACTAAGTGCGGCCTCAGCCTGTTGTCATCAGTGCATGCTAGGTTTGGCTAAATGCTAAAATGCTCATGGTAAGTCCTCCAGCAGTGACTGGCCGTGTTTGTCTATGCTAATGGAGGTTTGGGTTTTGGACATTAGGGCTTGGTGGTGTGATGTGATGTTGTTCCACTAGTGTTGTTGGATTGACATTCAATGCAAATGCAGCCAAATTTTCTTTAATTTAACAGCACCAATGTAAGTCACCAGATAATGAGTTACATTATGGGGACCTGCATTCTGTCCCCACAAGTAAGACGAGTTCCCACTATGTAAGTAATACATGCCCTCATAATCTTATAGAGCAGATTCCCATGAAAACAAAAATGATATGCAGCATATCAAGATGCATAACAATGTGAGCATAAAATAACAGTATAAACTGCTAAGGGACTGAAAACAGTAGAAAATTAGTTCAAAGTCCAAAGCATTTAAATCTCCCCAGCTGCAAATGTGCTTGGCTGTTAAAGTCTTGCTTACAATAAATTGTTTCAGGAGGTTTCCTCCTGATAGCACAGACCCAGCCTGTTGGAATGCCCTCAATTATGTGTGAAAGCATGTAGTGGCTGTGTGGTGCTTAGTGGAGTCGCTCTGGAATGGGTGTGTGCAACTTGTTTTGTGCAATAAACTAGACCACCCCACTGCCAGTGGTGGACAAAGTACACAACTCATTTACTGGAGTAAAAGTATAGATACTCCGTGTCAAGTGTTGCTCCAGTACAAGTGAAAGTTGTTCAATCATTTTTACATGAAAAGTACATTTTCTTTTTAATGTCAACACACTGTTGTATTGTTGCCACAATACATTTACAGAACCTAATACTCCAGCAACCTCGTGAATGCACTGACTAGCTTGTAGAACCTGTAGAAAAGAGGCTTGCTGTTCACTGAGTCTGACACAGAGAACAGGGAGACACTGCAGCACCATAATGAATTACACTAACACATTAAAAAGTACTGATAAAAGAAGCGCCAACATTGGAGCTTCAGTAATTTTCCCTCGGGCCCATTTAATACCAGGTTCCAGAACCTGTCCCTACTAATTGTCCTGTTTTTATCTGGCAAGCTTAAATATATTTCTGAACTCAGATTTGCAATTAAATAAATGTTGACATACCTCAACATGCTTTGTTAGGTTGGACGGCCAATTTTTGTTGGCAGTAATGAAGTTTGTGTGCAGTAAACAGAGCAAACATTTAAAACGATATGAATCTCTTAATTTCAAAAATCTTCAGATATAGCCATGGGCGCTCTGGTAAAGTGCCATCCAATGATCACTAAAGCATATGCCATAACTAGAGAGCCAGTAAAAACAACTGGAATAGTCAGAGTGTCATATTGACATTTAAAATGTGCTGATTGATCCAAAACATCAACATCAAAACATCCTCCCTCAAGTAGCCTTTGAACAGCACAGTGAATGACTTATTTTTTTCTCTAGTCTATAGCTAGCTAATGTTAACTGGGAAAAATGAAAAGGCTGCAGAACATCCTTTCATTCATCATTTGATCTTCTGATGGCGTTCAAAGAAAAATTACCAAGCCAGCCTGTTAAACGTGGCCAGCTTGTGCTGCATCCACAATGCCTGCAGGAAATGAAAGCTTAGCCTACAGAGTGCTTTAGGAATGAGTCCTACAAGCTAGACATGAGTTAACACTGTTGCACTTCCAGCTCCCTCCTGGTAAAGTCAATTGTTTTTTAAATAGATTTTTGGGTAGAGGCCTGAAATAAGGTCTGTGGTTGACACAAGCTTCAGAGATTTTCATACTACAACATAAAATACATCAGTAAATGTTGAGGCTTTTATGTGTCTGTGGTTGCTAACAAGTAGCTAAATGAGACTCCAGAGGTTTTCAGGGCCATTGAAAGTCTTCATGTCAAACATGAAAACTCACCTACTCACTAATCTTATTTTCTGCAATAATCCAAAACGGTTTTGTAGAGGGAACCAAGGCGATGCTAATTTCTTGTGTGGCTGACAGATTTACATCATCCCCGCAGCCTCACTTCTGCCTTCACTGCAACTTTTGCTCACAATGAATGTTTTAAATGCAGTTTCATTTAGTTGAAAAAGTAAATGAAATCATTTGAAACACAAACTACTTGTGTTCATTTGTCTCATGCCATGCTAATTACAAGCTACTACATCCATGGTACTACCTAATACTACCTAATACTGCTTAGCTAGATGTTTGGCTCGCTGCCACGTAACATTCTTAACACGATGAAACTATTCATTAAGTCAGTCTAATGTTTGATTGTTTGGTCTTTTATAGTTGACAAATATATGTAAACTTTCCACGGGAACAGAAGTTACATACATGCGCATGTGTCATGGGTTATTCTGGTGCTTCAGTAAATAGCACAACACGTCTGTGTGGCTCGGTATTTTGCTATCTGCAGTATGTAGGAATAGGACATGCCCGTTCTTAATCCCTCCTACAAAGTCTGACTGTGTCTTCAACCGTGAAAATGAAAAGAACTCATTTTGCAGAACAAATCGGAGATATGGGTGGTGATTCAGAGATCTGGAACCAGATCAGAGCTTTTTCACTAAACTGCCGCCTGCTGCTGCTGCTGCTGCTGCTGCTGCTGCTGCTGCTGCTGCTAGTGAAATGAGGTTGATGAGAGTGGAGTTTGTATACTGGACAAGCAAAAGACTGATCCAAAACAAGCCAAAAAGCTCAGTTAAGCGAATAAATCTCTATGGGTTTGTATGCTTGCACTTTCCACATTACACATTTGATCCATTATTATGAAAAATCCCAGTTGACATATCACAGGTTTAAATAAGTGCAATATCTCCAGGTGGGTGATAGATTGAACAAAAAAGATGAATAAATGAGCTGAGAAGCATATTGAAAGCAGATGCTGAGCAATGCTGATGAAGGGCTCATTGTTTGATGAGTTTGAAAATATATGAATCACATGCCATGACCTTCACGGTCACCATCTCTCAACTGAATACCCATTACACTTCATTTGGCGTTTCACTTATCTGTACATGTCCCATTTCTATAGCACTTTACCTGCATGGCCACACATCGCTCAAATAAAGCCATGTGGTAAATGAACTACGTAAAATTAACAGTCTGTGACACTTTCGTAGTGTAGATACAGAAACGCCTTCCTGGAAAGGCTATATCATGAAGCTCTGACCAACAATTGAACCATCCCTTTAAAGATGTCACACATTTAAACCCATAGAAGATAAGACTGGAGAGAGAGAGAACAAAGGCAGACAATATCATAGAGAGCAACCACTTGTTATCTTGTTGGAGTAGGAGGGATGAAATCATCTGCAATGTTCCCAGAGTTATACCTTTTTCCAGCACTAGAGGGCAGTGTGGTCATTCTCCACAGCCAACACGCTGCAGTTTTTTTTCTCTCACTGTTTTTGAAGTATTGAAAAGGCTCGCTGTATGCTCTCTGTAACATCATGTGGTTCTATCTATCTCTCTCTCACACCAGTGCACAATCTTGTATTTACATAAGGAGTGTGTGTGTGTGTGTGTGTGTGTGTGTGTGTGTGTGTTTGTGTGTGTGTGTGTGTGTGTGTTTGCGTGTGTGCGTGTGTGTGAGTGTGACTAGTCACAGTATTGGTTTGCCTTGTCTGTACTGGCTAGCAGCAGCAAGGCTCAGCATCTGCTGCAATGAACAAAACATCTTCTAGCGCCACCAGCTTTGCCTCTCTCTCCTCCCTTTGCTCTCTCTTCTGTATTTGTCTTGTTCTTTCTCAAATCCTGCCTTGCTGTGAAGGTGACACAATCAAACAGGCTTTCCACTGATAGCAGCTCTTAAAGGGAATACCAATATTTTTATACTGACACTTTGAATAGCTGACTACTACTGTCGTTGCCTCTCATACTGCTACTCCAACTGATGCTACTACTAGTAAAGCTACTTGTTACGTATTTCAAGCAACATAGTGTACATACAGACCTTTAAAACATGCAGTATCAACTTTACAGTGTTTCAAATCACGTACATGTGAACATTAAAAACACAAAAAACATGCAGTATCAACTCACAGAATCATAATCGTTGTTATTTTATATTGGAAATCAGAATCGTAAGACAGGAAGGAAGGAAGTAGTGCGTTAAGTTCCAGTTCCATTTTTCCTCCAAACCCTTCACTACAGTTTTAAATGCTATAATTTGGGATTAGCCCAGCTAGCTGCAGGGGCAGAGAGCATGATGGTCTGTTTGCCCATTTCAGTGCAAACCTTAGGGTCGGCGAGTGAGTGAGTGTATCATCTAAGCACAAACAATAGTTACTACTTTTAAGTGAGATTTACCCACAGAGATAAGGGGGAGCAGTCCAAGGATGGATTTATAAATAAATAATAGTACCAGTGAGTGAGTCTATGGAGGGCCAATGAAGACCACTGAACTCTGGCATATAGGGTGCAAAGGTGAGTATGAGCTTTGAAGCCTGTGACAAACCTCAGAGCACTGTGGTACACCATATCCAACTGATGCAAACATTGGGCAGAGGTGTGCATGTACAACAGATCACCATTGTCAAGCAAGGAAAGAAACGTTGCCTCAACAAATTTTATCCTGGGAACATAAGAGAAGTAGGTTCCGGCAGTTTTCAACTGTGGAGGTCGAAAAGTCAAGCAATCATCAATTGAAATACCTGGATACTTGTACTGTGATGATAATTCAGCCTCACTGCCCTGCAAGGTTACAAAGCCAACCGTGATTTAACAATACAAAAAACAGACTGCAAATACTCAAAATTGAGCAAGGGTGGCACCACAGTGGTAAATGATAGTATCGTTAGGGGAAAAGGAAACAGCATTTTGACCTAGGTTGGTAAACAAAAGCTGATGGGGTGGGGGGCCCCTGATGGAACATGTACTACACTGGAGGAAATGGAATCAAATTTGACACATTTTGTCCTTTCAGAGGGGTAATTTTCAATCCAGCCAACAGCCTGCTCAGACAACACAATAGTGAGGAGCTGTTGCTTCATGATAAGATGGTCAACTGTATTGAAGACTGAGAGATCATTGAAAAGAGTGCTGCAGTTTTTTTGTGACCCAGTGACTAAAATAAATCATTAACAACATTTAGGGATGCTGTGAAGGTACTTTGTGTTTCCTGAAGCCAGACTGGCACAAGGAAAGAATATTATTTACACCCAGGATCAGCACTTCAGTTGATTGTTTACCAATTCTTCAAGGACGATTGACAAGACAGTTCAGTTGGACATAGGCCTATAGTTAACAAAGGGAGAACATGGTCAGAAGAGCTCTGTGAACTTCGTCGACACCAAAAGGAACAAAATAAAAGGGCTGACCATCCAAAATACAATCAACAGTCATGTCTGAAGAATGCAAGGTTTTTAAAGTTAGGGACTGATTGAACAGGCAGTATACCTGCTACTAGCAGCTGTCAGAAATGGATGTTGTGGACGTGGCTTTGTCTGATAAATGAGGTCAAATGGTTGCTAAGTTGCCTGAGATGGAGCCAGTCAACCTCAGTCCTCATTTTCCTAGCCTTTGCCAAACCCAGAGTTCTCTTATGGAGTGACTGGAGTGCCAGGTCAGGGGAAAACCTAGCGTCATCTTGTCCCTTCACTCTGAACCTCCTAACAGGAGCATGTTTATCCACAATAAGAACCAGTCATAAAAGAGTTTCCAAGCATGTTCAGTTTCACCAATAAGATGAATGAATTCCCAGTTGTGGTTAAATAAATCATGTAGAAAACCTTGTTCAGAAAAATGGCTCCTATCCCATTTCATAACAAAACAAGGCTTAGACTAGGGATTTTTGGCATTTCTAACTGCACCAATTACACAGTGATCACTAACATCATTTGGAAAACCACCAGTCTTAGAGTACTTGTGGGGGGCTTTTTTAAGAACTAATCAAATAAAGATGATTTCTCAGGGTATTTGGGGTTAGGATGTGTGGGGCCTCTGATAATTTACTACCACTACTGCTGCCATAAGTCCTACTTCTATTTCTACTGTTGCTGTTGCGACTGCTAGTAGGCTACTACTGTGGTAAATACAGCTATTAGTATTTATACCACTGTTGCAACTGCTACTGTAAGTACTATGACTAGTATTAGTCCAAATGAAAAAATTAATCAGGTCTTTAGAGCTTTTCACCACATCCTGTGGTCCTTATCAACAATCAGATAAGGTAAGGTAAGTGGACCTTAGGTGACTTAGTCACACATACTGATTCCAAGATGAAGAACAAACTTCCATGTTCAAGCACTACTACTCCTTTCAGTACTGCCAATGTGACTATTAATTCTACAGCACTAACTTGCTACTATCAATACAACAAATGCAATTACTGCTGCTACCAGTGCTGCTGCTGTATTTGTTACCAGCAGTGTTACTGCTTTAACTACAGCAGCTTTAAAGGATACAGCTGGAGTTTCTCAAGTACCACATTAATATAATACCCACATTCCTGTTCAGATATTGAAAGAGTTATTGGTCCATATAATTATTTCTCCAGTTCATACTGATCAAGAAGTGACCACTATAATAGAGAAATAACACTGTAAAAAATTAATTGTCCTTGATCTGTGCAAAAATGCACTCAAATAAATATGAAACTCCAACAGTCTAAGATCAAGTGGGGATCTTCCAAAGTTGCAGCCTTTTTTACTACAAAGTCCAAATTTGTGATTCTACAGAGTGGGAGTGTGTTTCTTTACGGTGCTGTAGTGGAGGGACACTCACTGGAAGCCATATGTAGGTTTTGCTGGGACTAAACACAAGCCTAAATACCAACACCAGTGACTGGTTGGACGTTGCTCAGAAAAGACTCACATGTCACTTGCAGGAGTTGCAAGTCCTTGCAGGAGCTACACTTCATTCAGAGATCCTCTCTCTGACTGGCTGCAGCAGACAAACATAGAAGATAAAGGAGAGACTCTCCACCTCCCACCACACATATTATGCACCCACACTGTAGTGCACTTTGTGGTTCCAGGACTAGAAAACATGTCAAGACCCACAAAAACTGTGGATGTTCATGATCTTGTCAATGTTACATTGAACATATTCAGAACAATCAGCTCATTACTGATCAACAGGCAGACCAGCAGAAAAGCAGTCAGTAATCCAGTCATCACTGCTGCCGAAGGACAGTGTAATATGAGTGTTATGAAAATTACTGTTTGAGATATTCTACTGATTTAATTAAGATCTTAGTGTACTTTTGCCGCTTTAGATGGCAAGATGTACAGATACAAACTGTACACATGTAAAGATTTTCAATGGGATGACCCAGTTTGCGGATTTAGTTGCAGTGGGGTTACGTCATAATACTGATATATCAGCAGTTTGGAAAGCAAACTGATGAGCTACTGATAAAGATGGACTGATAAGATATGTGAAGTTAAATGTATTTTTAATACAGCTACCAGTCACATCAGAATGATGACTTACCACTGTACAGCAACACACTAAACATCACACTGCTGCGTCTGCCTGGACAACCAGTGGCAGTAAGTATTTCACCTTTGCTGTCCAGTTTAAAGCAGAGAGAGACAGGAGAGATTGTTATGATTGATAAATCAATATCTTTTTAGTAAGACCCAAGAGGCAGATAATGAGCAAGAGAACCAAGGGAGCCGTTTAAACAAATGGTTTATTTAACAATAACAAAATAATCCAAAACACTACAACAACCCGATAAGCAAACCAACACAAAATCAGCCCAAGAAAACAAAAACACTCACTACACGGTGGCAAGCGGGTAGGAAGAAAGCACACGACTAAAGGACAAAACCAAACCAAGGACTCAGTAAGACAAGATTCACACGCAGGCGACTATGGAAACGAGGCTAGGCAACAAAGAAGCTATGCTAACAGGACAAATGGCTGGAAAGTCTCGGCAAGTTGTTCAGACAATCTGGCAGTGTGCTGACTCCGGCACGCTGCTTTACTGTGAGACAATCAGTGGGGATCAGCCTCAGGTGCACGTCTGCTCGTCACACCGCCAGGCCACACCCCCACTGCAGACAGGAAAAAAAAGGGTTAACAAAAATACAAACAACCAACAAAACCAAATCATCCTAAGACAGACTCTAACAGAGATCAGGAAAAATGACATCAAACAAGAGTCTTAAACTCGACTGAAACCTCAATTTCCCAGTCATGCATTTGCAAACACTTTCTGCCTGCAATATAAATTACTTTTTTTTTTTTTTTTTAAATTAATTGGCAATGAGGCTGTAATCCTTTGACAACTGCACAGCAGACATTGTGCACTGCCATGAATGTTGTTGGTCAAAATATAACTAAGTGTTAAACCCCTATATACCTATGCATGTGCATTCAGTGGCATTCCTGCACCGGCAGGAGGAGGGGGATTTGATGCTAGCAATGTTACTGTTGACAAAATCTTCTAACTTGACTGTCCAAGTAATGCGCAGATACACAAGATCCACAGTAAAGTGAAGCCAGAGGCTTTTGTATGAAAAGAACTATTATATCACCAAGAAGGCTCAGGAGGTGGCTTAAAAGCATGCCAAAAATGGTATTTGGCACTAAATGTATAGCCAAATTAATACATTGTCTCTAAATTACCTACTCAAAGCAACTCAGGTCTCTCAGTGAAGTATGAATTCAAAATGACTCCACATCTCAGATTCCCCTTAATAAATGCATGTATAAATTATGGCCTACAGAATTCAATACAGAAGTAATGTATGCACTATTAACAAATGAAGAAAAGAAACTGGCTGGCTTTAGTAGCACTTTATCCTTGGCTGTTAGAAAATGTAATGAAACAAAAGAAAAAGAAACATTACATCATATATTGAACAAATTCTGTGAAATATAAAAAAAATAAATGAACATCTACCTTGCTGGACTGCAATACAGTTCTAACCCACTCAGAATCTGTATGTAAAGGACCATAGATCAATGAGGGGGCTAAAAGAATATGTAAAAGAGAGCAAGGCACTACAAACTCGTCATTGGAACCAAGTATTAATTCCCAGTGGTGGGCACATTCTGGAATGAGCTTTTACCATTTCTTCTGTTCCCTGCTTTACAACACTTTCAGTATCTTCCTCTTGGAAATTCTGCTAGAATTTAAGACGTGTTTCCTGCAGCCATAACAGCCAATTAGTTGTATCAGTGCAGTGCCCACAGCCCACAACTTCAATTAGTGACATGTCAGTAATGTATCTGTAGATAAATGCGTGGAGGTGTCATTTGTAGATGGGCAAACACTGATGTTACTCAAAGATGATGAAAACAGTGGAGAGAGGTGCCTGCAGTCACTTCACCTCCTGTGCATAGGGACCATAATTCCTGTTTACTGCTACAACTGCAGCAAAAATGATAATTATACCAAACGTGGCACAGCCTGCCAAATATACTGTTTGTGCAGTAAGTAAGTCAACACAATACCCATACACATGCCCATCCATGATCTATTCTTTGTGTGCTTCACTCAAAGAGTCACCTAAGAGAGGGAGGTAGAGAGAGAAAGTGATATAGAACTCTAATACACATGAGCTGTACTTGTTTTCGCAGCAGGAAGGAAGGGATAACACAACAGTTACCCTACATGATTGTTTGAAAGACGGCCGGATCCCAGTGGGACAAGCGCCAATGCACCATGGGAGAAAAATATAATATCCCACACCTCTAGAGTTCAGTTGATAGTGGATATTAGGTCAAAACTGGCTTTTTTTGTCAAGAAAAACTCCACACTTTTATCCGTTTACAACATAGATTATCACAAACCAATAAGAGGATCAGGGCATTCACCCATTTCTGTCAAAATAGCAAGAATCCAGTCAGACTACACGACTATTTTACATTACATGATTTGAGTCTGGAAACAACAACTTTAGCATCGTTCTTTCAAACACGCTGCCCAACCTGCAAATGTTTAGATGATAACATGATTTGACAAGGTTGCCAGAGCTGAAGCCTATTTTCCACTTGTAAGGAGACACCACTATCTAATTGTAGAATTGGTGATGAGTCTGTCAACAGAAAAAAACAAAAAATCTAATTTCAGCACAATGTTAAAATATCCTATGAGTCATTGGATTTGTACCAGTATTATGATAAGAGGATGATAATAGTGAGATGCTGGGGCTTCATCATTTCATGATTGGAGCAGGGTGGCTGTGTATGAACAGATGTCTTCAGAATGAAAGATAAGATACAATATACTTGCAAATGAGGTAAATATTTCACATATCATTAGCTGAAATTACATCCTGCAGTTGATTTGTGCTATTGTATTTATGTGTAATGTGTAAATACAGAGTTTTAATTATGTTGACCTATATTGTGTTATTAATTTCCAGACCCTGTGTCTTCACAGAAGAAGTTCTAATAGTTGACGCTTAAAGTGTTGTTACATCTGCTTACAATATAGTTATACATTATAAACATTCATTAAAGGTTTAGACTTAAGGAAAGTGTTACTGGTCCATAGAATGTATCTGACAGTGTTTGTGTTGTTGGGGTGTGGTTGGCCATACATCAGTGACACAGATAACTTGGTTATAAGAACAACAGAAAATGTAAACCACAAAATGAAAACTAAGCCAATACTGACATGATATAATTAATTAATGTGAGACACTGACATATATAATCATGCATATTCATGCCTGTGTTTGTCAGTAGGTGTATGTACAGGTATGTATGTGGTTAGTATAGATATGTATGTATTGTTTTTAATCTTTTTGTATCTATTTTACATGTCTTAATTCTAATTTATTAGGATACTATGTGCAATATTCTGGGTTTTTTTGGGGGGTTTTTTTGCATTGAATGGAGATATATCTGCAGCCTTAAAAGAACATTCAGAGGAAGAACTGAACACAAAGGCTAGGTTCAGTAAACTGCAGGTCACAAATGTTTCCTCTGCTTCTAATTGTGAAAAAACTTCTTATCTACTTCCATTGCACCTGAATTCTGTCTAAATTTGTTGAATGCTTCAGGCTAATATCACTGCATGCACTTATGAATATTGAGATGCACATGAGACCCTCATCCAGTCCCTGTGACATTATCCCTACAAGACTGTCCAGAGAGATAATAGAGGCCATAGGCTCTAATGTGCTCTCTATTATTAATAGCTCTCTCTTCTGGATGTGTACCAGACCATTTTAAGACATTCTGTGTTCAACTGCTTCTCAGGGAGCCCTGGCCTGGAATCCACAGACATAAAGCATGTAGGAAATGTAAGACCAATTTCCTAAATATGCTTCACAGCCTGCAAGTTGCTCCAGAAGTAGATCTGAATGCGGTTAGGTAAAATAGCTAATTAAGGGGGGTATTTTTTGTGTTTACATTTGGTCATTTGTATTTGGATAGCTTCAGGAGGTACAGGACAACAAAGGTAGCAGGTGCAAAGTTGACATGACCCATCATCAGAATGGACACATTATGCCTGTGCCATTAAAGCAGCCTTGCAGCATGTTGGGTACTTCACTCGGTTGATGTGTGATATCGCTTTAGTGGAGCGATAGGGGGTATTTACTAAGCCTGTTGAAAATTACCGTCAGGCGTACAATAGCTATTTTGCATAAGTGCAATTTTGCAATTTAGCTTTACTAAGACTACAGATGTAAATGAGGCCAGCCACGGTTCATCTGATTTGCATACATTTCTGCTAAAGCAGATCTGATGCTGTCTTTCACTGTTTTGCACGAGCATGCAAAGTAATGGAGGGCAAAAGAAAGTATTTTCTGCTGTTGAACTGTTGCTGTTGAAGACAATTTTGGAACTGCAGGTGTGTGTTCATCCCACAAGATGGAGGCTGTATGTGAGGGAATGTTAAATAACCTGTTGGTATCAGCTCAGCTAAAAGATTAGCGATTGAATGCTAAAACTTTTTAACCCTGTTGACTAGATCATTTCTATAAACAGACCAAAAATGTAACAGCCTACTAAATTACTGGCTTCTTAAATCATATTGCGTAAGACTGGAGCTGCCGTGAAATGTCAAGAGTCAGGAAAAACAAGCAGGAGGCCACAGTTGGAAACAGACAGATAAAAGTAGTGTGAACAATCACAGGCTATTCCATAGTTGCCCTTGTCGAATGTAGTGCTGTTTAGAGCTTCTGTAAAGTAACTTTTAGTTAAAGTAAGTTTTAATGCCTTTTCATTTGTGTGTCTGTGTCTGACCACGTCTGTCTCTCTCACTATCTGTTTCTCCCTGTTCTGTATAGTCTCTGTCCCGCTGTGTGTCCACTGACACAGGGCTGCAGATTTTACTTCTGCTTTTCCCAGATGTTAAGTTACAGACAGTTTCCTGCTGCGGCGGAAGACATCTCTGTTCTCTCCTCCTATATTTTGCACTAATCATGCCTTACAGTACTCACTGCACAAGATCAAACATACAGTTTCAAGTAGTGCGGCTTTTCTTCCATTTTACCAGTGCAAAACCTCTGTGCAGTTCTTTAATAAATAAGGACAAATACAATCTAACAAGATCAAATATCACTACATTTGCATCCTGAGGACATGCTGTGCATGCCTGAAACACAATATTAAATGAAATAGTAAAACAGTAAATACTGCACACAGTAATAATGATGTTTTATCCTGTGTAATGACGTAACGTGACATAGAATCATTGTATATATTTTCCATACTGCCTCCATCCTCATCCATACCATCCTGCTTTGTACTAGTTGGAAATCATTCATGACTGTGACTAAGAGCCATATGCTGCTCCCTCAGTCTAATGATTTTGTATTCACTGCATCTCTAGCACTTATACTGTATGTGAATCATGTGGGTAAGGACTCTGTCCTGATGTGCCTACATGTGATGTCTGTTGGGCAGAAATGGAAGGACATTTGGTCCTTTGCCATTTGGCTCTTGTCTTGGTGGCGCTCCCCATGGGCTACTATCCTTATCAAGCATCCACATACCACAGGACTCCTACAGCTGCATGCCACAGGTTTCTAACTGACTTTGAGTTTAGGTCTAACTCTGAGCTGCATTACTACCCTGACAGCCTAGAGGTGTCCCCTGGCCTCCTTGTCCTGGCCTTCCTGTCCTGGCTTCACTCCCTAACCTTGTCTGTGTGCCTTTCACCAGGTTTGAATATATTTAACAGCAGTGTGCAAAAAGATCTGAGGAACAACCCTGTGTGTGCTTTTTCTAACTCCACCAAGTCAGTTTCACAGGAGGGTCCTTAACTGAGCCGTGCTAAATTGTGGAACATTTTTCCTCTGACAGAAAAAATGACTGAGGTTTATTGTCTTTGCTGAACCCCACTGCAGAAACTGTTGTCCCACAATCAATAAAAGCTCCACAAATTGTCTCATCCCTTGCAAGAGGAAATAGAAAACCCATGTTGGTGAACAAGTTTTCAGAATCTACAGGTATTATTACACTGCGTGCACAACAACCCCTGGGCTTGATGTTGTTCCGTTTAGAATGCCACAACTTTATCTTTTACAAGTGGAAATTCTAAATCGTAGCCAGTATTTTTCTGCCATCTAGTCTGCTGTCTTTTTCTTTAAATCCAAGTCCAAGAATTGTGTTATAACAATGAAATCCCTGTATATTGCTTTATGGTTTGAAACAGAACATTCACTGACAAGGACACTTGTTCAGAACAACTGTTCAGATCATGTGTGTATCACACTTTGGGATACACATGGGATTATTAGGCTGTCTGGTGAAGCTTGGTGTGTGGTACTTCTTCCAGTATTGTGCAGAACCAAAGCTTCAGACCCAACTCATGTTACACTGACATGGTGTGGTCCACTTGAACCAGGTCCAAGTCATCTTTGATGGTTAATGAATGGTATTATTAGGAATTATTGTTATACACACTGGAAACTACTGACACAAACTGCGATATGCATGTCAAATGGATCATTGCTGCTAGGCTTCAATGACCTCTTTCATACTTTGGCTACTATGATCATGAAATAGGCATTGAATTACATAAAAAGAGGTCTTAAAAAGGCTTGAATTTAACTTGTTGAATCCTGCAGAAGCTTTGGTAAAATCATGGTGCTTTATTACGTTTTGTAATATATTTTTACCTGCAATTGTAAAGTTTGATTAGAGCTTATTCACCCATGAAAAGAAATGCACTCTGTGATTTAACATTAATTTGACATTTTTATGTCCAGGTGTACCTTTTAGTATGAATTATCAGATTAGTTAGTGAAGAGGAACTTCAAAACAGATTTACAGTCATTGGGGAGAATGACTGCATATGTGTCTCCTGAAGCAGCTGCAAGATGTCTGATAAATGTCCTCAGGTGATGTCACTTGAGTCAGCATTAGTTGGTTCTGATAGTATGGAATTAGAAAGAAGTGACCTTACCAGACATTTGTTGCCTGCTCCTCATCTCTACCACAGCCTAGTGACTCCAGACTACATTAGAAGAAGAAGAAGAAGAATGTGTGAAATGATAATAATTATATAATAAAAAACTTTATTTGCATGCAAGAAATGCAGAGCACAGTGCTTTAAAGAAATCAGATGCACCAAGTGCTTCACATTAAAAAGACAGAATGAACATAAAAACAAACATAGAAGATGAATGTAAAATAAGAAGAAGAATAAAGCCCACTTGATAATAATAAAACTGAGGATGAGAATGCATTACTTTAAGATGGAAAATAAAACCCACTGAATGATAATCACGATAAAATAAAGTTAAAAATACTGTACATTGGATACATAAAATTTTTGCTATAGAGCATATAAGTGTGATTCAAAGTTTCAGGTGTGTATCAGTGAAGGTTAGATAAAGCTATGAATCCATTTTTCAGCGTCCTTTTGATTTTAAAATGGTTGTATGTTTCTAAGGTGGAAAAATTAAGTTTTCATCACCTTGCTGATGTGGGACTT
This sequence comes from Chaetodon trifasciatus, assembly GCA_037975065.1. Lineage (NCBI taxonomy): Eukaryota > Metazoa > Chordata > Actinopteri > Chaetodontiformes > Chaetodontidae > Chaetodon > Chaetodon trifasciatus. The sequence goes on along the minus strand of JBBMOE010000043.1, from coordinate 1,457,023 downwards.
GAATCTTTGATCTGAATCTAGTATAACAGTAGTAGTAGTACTAGTACTAGTACTAGTATAACCTAACCAGTATAACTAGTACTAGTATAATCATAGACTTAAACTGGGGACTTAGTTTCCCCAGATCATTGAACAATATTTCTGTTTTTGTTTTTGGGCGCGACCAGGAGAATTTCAGTTTTGTCCCCATTTAACTTCAAGAAATTATTGTTCATCCATTTATTTATTGCCAATGGACAGTTAGTATAGTAATGGAGTCTATAGCTGCAGCATCATTTGGTTCAGCAGAGGTGTACAGCTGTGTGTCATCTGCATAACTAGGGAAATAAGAATTGTGCACTAATGAAGTGGCAGCATGTATAATGAGAACAGTAATAGACCAAGACAGCTGCCTTGCGCAACCCCAAAATAGATGTCGTGTTTCTCAGACACATGATCTCAAAGACTGATGTAAAACATCCCCCCTTTGATGCATGTTCTAACCCAGTTTGACACAGTCAGAAAAACCAAGCAACTGTTCACAACAATCGATTGAGATGTCACGGTCAATCAATCAATCAATTAAATGTGCCAATTAGGTCTGAGAGGACAAGAACCGAGAGAAAGTAGCTTTTTTTTTTTTTGTCAGAGCAGTTTCAGTGCTGTGGTATGTGCTAAAGCGTGACTGAAATTTCTACAGGATATTATTTTTCTTCAAGAAAGGAGGAACTTTTCCAATATTTTACTGATGAATGGAAGGTTGGACATTGGCCTATAGTTGGTGAGTGCATTGCCATTTCAGGGCATGACTGAAACACCATTGAACACCTACTAAAGAAAATATGTCTGGTTCTGCTGCATTGATTTCAAACCTTTTTTAAAACTGTCCACTATGAGTCTGACAATGTTTTGGGAGTATAGTACTAAATTCTTTCAAGATTTGATGGTGATTGAATTTGATGGTCTCTAGTGTTGGCACCAAAAGGACAATAGGTAGGTGGGATTATCTCATTTTCTCATGCCATTAGAAAAATGTGAATTATCCCTTAAAAACTGAACTGAGTTTTTATAAGCCATAACCCATGGGTGTGTATTCAGTTAGAGAAATTGGAGTTTAGTGCAACTAATAATTATTTGACATTTTCTTACAGAACCCACGGTGACTCACTTTTATTGACCAACAGTCCAAACCCCAAAGATGTTCAATTTACAGAGATAAAAAGAAACAGAATGGCAGCAAACTTTTCATCTTTGGAGAGCTAGAACCTAATCTTCTTCTGAATTTTTCTCATAATTGCCTTTTATGATTAACTTGTCAGCAAATTTGTTGCAGATCAGTTTTCTGTTGATCAACTAATGGATGAATTGGATCTAAAAGTAAAAGTATTTCAGCTCTATTAGAGTTTAGTTATAAGGTAAGAAATGGTTTTGTTCAGGTGTGAGGTTAGACTGTTTATTTTAGCTAAGTAAATGGATTTATTCAATATTTCTACATGTTTTAAAAACCCTCAAGGAAGCTAATGTAGAGAAGCTCAAACAGATTTGGACTTGTGATGGCTGCAACTGCTGCCACACAGCTGGCATGAATGTTAGTTACCCTCCTACATGCATCTTAGTCTTCATTACATTTAATCATTCATTTAGTTGACTTCATGACCACATTGCACATACAGATGTAAAGGATGACAGATAGCTTTTGTTTTCATACAACATATACATATTTATTTAGCAGAAGTTGACAGTACATTAGTTTCTATTTGTAGCACGCATATTTACTTATCTTCTGTACAGTCAAACTGCAGATTGTTTGGCTGCTGCTGGAGGGACATCTTGCCAGGCCTGATCAAAGGATGCGGCTGAGGGAACGGAGCTGTTAAATACAGGAAGTGACCAATTGGACTTTACAAAGTGCCTGCAGCATTAGGGGGGGATGATTTAGTATAGGATTTTCCTTATTTCTTTAAATTATAGTAGGGTTTTGGTGTTTTGGTTTAGTCTTAAGACTAGTTTTGGTTTATTTGTAGTCTAGTTCGTAATGTTTGTTTTGTTATCCCCTTTGTTTTCCAAATGGTCTAGTGGCCCTTTGTGTGCAGTTTGTTGGGTAGATTTTGTCTTGGTTAAGTTTGTTTTAATTGACCTCTTTTATGGGCCCAGAACTTTTATGTATTGACTAATTTTGTCCAAGTAAATCTATTTTTGTTAAAATCCACCTGGATTCCTCATGCCTGTCTGCTTGGTCCCTCACAGGACTGTTAGATATAAAAGGGACAGATATGGAAAAATAGCCATAGATAGAGATAAGGGGAGAAGTGTTTGAATCACATGGAAGCATGCTTATAGTCACAGCTATGATTGAGGACTGGTCATATATTTCCCATTGCGGTGACAGCAGATTAAGTTTTATTCCTAAATAGCAGAGTGAAATACAGTACATAGGATGTGCTGTTATAATTGAATAAGTGAGCATAATAAAATAAAGTTCACTCACAGAGGAGAAGCCAGCAGGTGATTACTGATATCATGCTTTTATCTTACTGCCGATGATTAATGTCACACACTCTATTGTGTGCTGTGCTCTTTGTTTAAACCGCTGCTTCCTCCTGCTGCAGAAAGATTCCTGCTCCATTTAAGAAACATGCTGCTTTTTAAAGTGCTTCATTTTGTCAGACATAAATCTGTGGACTGCAAGTGTCATCACAGACACTCCAACACACACTGTTTTATGAGCATGCTGTCTTTGTCCATTACATTAAACTGTATTTCATGAGAGGTGCAATGTTGCTTGACCACTGCTCAGTACATGCCTTAAACAGGCAAAACTGCAGTTTTCAAATATGTTTAGGACAAGACTGTATCACCTGGGTCCATGTTCATCAAGTTATTTATTTTTCAGCTAAAGGCGTGTGCTCTATGTATTATACAGCTTTTTATCAGGAAAGTATAAAACTGGGTTCAAGAACTACTTTTTCTTTTTTTCTTAACTAACTACATAAAGGAACTGATGTAACCGATGGAAAATATGAAATCTGGATCACCTTCCAATAATATATACATAAAAAACAGAAACAAATAAATGCATCTCATGTATCAGTCAGTGAATACTTGCAACCTGTATATATATCAGCATATTATTATTTCACCTACTATTAATGTTTGTTTGAGATAACAAACATTCACTTCTCTTGAAAGGATAAGGTTGATAATGATATGGACTTGTCTTACAGTCAATAAGTCTACATGAAAAAAGCCAAACCCACAATGCATCAGTACAGAACAGTTCAGTTCAGGTCTTTATTGTCCTGCTGGGGGAAACTGGCCTTGCAGCAGAGCACAGATAAACAATGGCAGTGCACAGATAACAGCACAACACTAAAATCTATAAAAAGATGTATTTTTATGGGATTGGGTGAGATGAAGGGCTATGGTGTGAGGCAAAAGTGCATAGGTGCAAGGTGACAATTACCTTTCATGCAAGTTAAGCGTGCTGCACTGGGGACAAAGGCAAATTGAAATCTATTGCTCTTTGCCCTGTAGACTGTGCACCTCTGACCTGGAAGAAGAAGATAAAATCCCTCAAAGGGAGGATGATCTGCGCTCAATCCTGCCTTCCCTGAGACCTGGAAATAACATCGGTCTTGCTGGCCACGTTTACAATGTTAGCCAGTTTTTTTTGTTTTTGGTTTTTTTTTTTCTTTTTCTTTTGGACCTTTGGGTTGCCACACGGATCCGAGTGAAAATGTTAAAACTGACTTAGTATACAATGTATAAAATGGCACCATTATTTTACTGTCAACATCAAGGACATTAGCCTCTGTAGGAAACACAGTCTTCACTGGCCCTTCTTACAGATTGCTGCAGTGTTCAAAGTGAAGTTTCTTGTCAGTGAATGCACCAAGGCACAGTGAGCTCTCAACTATATCTACTCCCTGACCTTTGATAACAGAGGGTGGGAGTGATACTGATCTTCTAAAGTCAGTGGCCATGTCATCAACAACAGGCCCATGAGATGTATCTCCATCCTGGAGTGGACTGATCAGGAGTGTTGTCAGCAAATATAAGGGTGTGTCTATCACTATGCAGACTCCTACAATTGTTGGTATAGAGGATGTGCAGTAAGGCGGAAAGAACACATCCTTGTGGGTCTCAGTGGAAGATTGGAAGATAGGCACTGCTGTGACAAGGCATCATTAACCCTGACCGTCTGGGGCCTACATGTCAGGAAATCCACCTAACAATGCCAACATCTAGATTCAAAAGAGACAACATTTTAGTGGTTCAAATAAGAGGCTGGATTTGTAATAAAAGCAAATGAAAAGTATATGAAAAGTTTTGCATCAATTTCTGTGCCCTCTAGGTGCTTCTACAAATGGTGATGTAAAGTAGCTGTTGTGTCATCTGTCTCTCTGGGGGATTTGTTCTTTGCAATGGGTGCTATGATGGACTCCTTCCAGAGTTGCTCATGGATAGTTTGAACAGGCAGGAGAAATATCACACACTTGTTCTCAACAGTTTCCCTGTAATCCTGTCTGACCCAGAGCTTTTTCTAATTTTGCATTTTCTAAATATTGTTCTTTCACTGTGGGTGTTTGCTGCGTATTCAGTAGACAGTGTCCTCACTCCTCATATTAGACAGGCCTGTATTTGTTTCCAAAATCAGAATTTGGACCGTCATCAAATCTTGAATAAAGCTGATTCAGTTTACCAGATAGTTCAGAGATTCTATTGAAACCACTAACAATAAATTACTATTTCCTGGTCAGTGACTGGTCACGGTTTCCTTGCCATCCCATTCTGCCTTCAGATTATAGAACTTTCCCTCAGTTTTGTCCTTGTACTGGAGCTTGGCTGTCTTAATTTCAAGCCTGGCTTCTTTTTTAATGTTTTGCCTTATCTGTATCATATACATGTAGGAAAATCATCATCATTTCTTGTGCAGTGTGTCTTTCACTGAATTCAACACCCACAGTTTGTTATTTGGAAACAGTTTTACATGCTTAGTTAGGATAATAAGGTCCTCACAGTGGCAAAAATAATTAGCCACAACATAAAACATCTCATCAGTATCATCAGCAGAGTCCACAGAAGCGGTACAGTTAAGACATCCCTATAATTCAGCAGAATCACTTTCAGTCCAGACCTTAACTTGTAGAGAAGACTTTCCCTCTCTTCAACAGAGTCTTATATGTTGGCATGAGGTGGATATGATCCTCAGTATGCTCTTTTACAGTATGCTCCTTTAACAGAACCACAGCAAAGGTCTAAAGTCTCTTCATGTCTAGGAGGACATGTGATGTGTGTTTTGAAGAACTCATATCAGAGGTAGAAAGGGAAACAGACACTAATGGTAGCTGCATTAATGTGTATGTTGCATTTTACTGCTGTAGATGTTTAAGGTCTACCTAATTTTAACCACTTTATACAATGTTGTGTTGTTTAATCTACATCAATTCATCATATTCTTTGTTATATTTATCTTTTAATAGTCATGCTCTCAGAGTTGTGTCAATTTTTGCCCGTGGTATCATGAAAGGTATTGAATATCGATGTTTTTCAAGGTATTGTATCGAAGGTAGAAATTCCAGTATTGTGACAACAGTGCTGTGGAAAGAAGAAAACGCTGTTTCCAGTGTTGGAGATTATAACGTGCAAGAACATGACTGGTTTTGTTTCTTCTTCCTCTTCTTCTTTGAGGTTTATTGGCCGTTGGCAAATAACTGGTTTTGTTTCTACTTCGTGACTCTCTACTTGTTCTACTCTGTTTATTACAGCCAAGGGTAATGTAGCTTATACTGCCAACTTCGACAAAACTACACTCTGCATAGCCTGGTTGATCCAAACCAGTTGATGGAAATGAGCCTAATTTCAGAAGTTCCCATCAGATTCACTTGACACCAGGTTGTTTGCAGATGACGTCACGTCACTCTTTTGTTGTGGCACAAACTGCAGATAGAAGGCCAGAAGTGATCTTCTGTATAGGAAGAACTATAACACACACTCAAAATGCCTGTGTTTTGCATCATTTATGGTTGCTCTGATCGATCAAACAAAGAAACCAGGAGGACCTTTGATTGAGTATCAAATGTTGTTGTTCATAAGGGTGAAAAATGCAAGAAATTGACAGAAAAATGTTGGAAAAAAATGGCTTGCTAACTGTCTGCAGTTGAGAGGAGCTGAGATGGCTAATGGTGGAAATGGTATAACATTTGTTATTGTTTTAAATGTATGGTGATAGATTTAAAGTAATAGCTAGAAGCAACACAACCAACCTTTGTTAAATCAGCGTTAACAGTTTCACCTAAGACAGGTGAACATGTTTTGAGACGATCCACATCTTTAATGTTGTTTCACCAGACCTTTACTAGCGGTTAGCCGAGCAAACAGCCGTAATGTAAATGTCAACATTCAGCATTGTGGCACTAACATAAAACATTTCACATAAAACAGCTGAATTTAAATAACGTACCCTGTACCCTTGCGAGTGGTTAACCTTGCAAACAACCGCAGGGTAAATGTCAACATTCAGTTGTAGTTTGTTGCCAGGTTAATCCACAGTAAAATAAAAGCTACACACCCTCACAAAAACAAAATGACTGTCATCCCAGAGCACTTTGGTATCGAGGTTGTGGACCTGGGAACAATAAAGTTGTTTGCCTCCATACATTTTATGTGCTTTCATTTGTTTTCTAGTGTAGAACGACATCTGAATGACCTGGTAGTTATTATATCGACTGTCTCAGCAGCAAAACTTTCAGTTCAGTTGAAAAATTGCTCCTCTTCATAACGTAAGGGTCACATCCAACATATGTTCTGATTTTCTGTTTGTACCCTTCTTTCATAATTTCATATGAACTAGCCCAGTGAGAACTTTCCTTCATCTCATCTATTGCAGTTATCACTTTGGGCCTTCTGTCTGAATTTAATGTCGCGTGAATGCAAACAGCCTGTTAGATGGAAGCACGACTAATGATTGTGAGGTTTATAGAATGAGTGTTTGCATATATTTGATCAATCAACAATATCAGGTGATGCTGCTTTTATACAAAATAAAGTTTTTTAAAGATTTGTTCTGTGGCAAAATTAGAGGCTGCTTCATCTTTTTGCCACATAGCTCTTTTATTTATCATTGATATGATGTTTTCATGTTGTACCTGTTCTGGAGCAGCAGATTGGTAAGGAAGAGCGGACAAAGACAGGCAAACCTTTGGATGATCTATAAGAAACAATCATATATGACACAAATCATGTAGTTTTTACCATATTTGTACCAATTCAAATAATTACCAATAATTCACCAATAATAATAAAAAGGATTATGCTTAGTTTTAATAATAATTAAACTTAACTGCTTAATGACGACTTTGAATTTCTTTTATAGTTTTTGCAATCTTTCCTCATGGTAATGATGATAATGGAAAGAGGCAATATTGCTGCAAAGATATACAATGGATGAAGAAACACAGTCAGACAAGCCCCAAGTCAGTCAACTTTTGGGACAAAACAAAGGTGAACAGTCAAAATCATTGCCAAAATCTTAGAAGCATTCATCACATTTTACAGACCCTTGTGGAAATGGGACCAGTCATGTTGACGCAGTTCTCCCGTGCAGCGAGGGATTATTAGTGAGGTGCACCCACTTTCAGTTTGACCTTCAAATAAAATGGTCTAGATAATCTGGGTAAACTGACTGCTACGTCCTGTTGGACTTTGATGCAGTGACAGCCCCATGTTTCCAGATCCCAGCACTCATGTTGGCGAGTAGAATGTTATGATGGTTAAAACCAACATCATAAGTCCCCAAATGTAGCACACTGGCATTATCCTTTAAGTTTGGTTAAAGCCCCCATGTTATTTGAAGATTAATGACTTTAGAACTCTCTGCTGGTGTTTCCACCAAAAAGACACTGTGATGGGATTGTCTCAGTTTCCTACAAACAGAAACTCACGCCATCAGACATTTTGAAAGATGCTGGAATCACATAAAAAAAACTCCCTCTGGGTAGCATTGACTATGGTTGTGTATTCAGTCAGTGACGATGGACTTCAGGGCACAAACTATTACAATATCCATTCTTCAAGTCATCTGTCTTGTTTTGTCAAAAAACCCAAAGATATTCAGCTTACAATGATGAAACACAGATAAGAGAAGCAAACCCTCACATAGGAGAAGCTGGAACCTGAGCTCATTATTTTTGTTTGATAACTGACTTGAACCATTAACCAGTTCTCAGAATTGACACAAACACAGATAGCATACTGCACATGATACTGTATGTACTGAAAACTAGAACTCTTTTTAAAAGGCCAACAGTTCAATTGCTGCTTAAGGCAACACTCCTGCTCTCTTTGCTGCCGGTGCCCTTCTTCCTGTCTCTCTGTCTCCCTCCTCCCAGCCCTCACTCGAGGCCCTGCTCCTGTCATTGCTGCTCCATCAGCGTCTCTGACTGGAAAAGAAATTGGAAGTTTGAAATAGTTCAATAGAAAAACCCACAGGCTGTGCAAAATACAGGAGTACATTGAAAGCAAGCTAGGTTTTAGATTGAAAGCATTCTGTTATTACCACTTGTGGTTTTGAGTGTATCGTATATATGCAAGCTGGGGCAGAATTATTGCTGGATTGACCTTGCTCTACTGCACAATCAAAGTCTATGATACTCAGAAGCCCTTATCACTTAGACATTATGATAGTTCATCCAAATCCATGAATACGGAGGTCTCTGAATCACAGTCTAGTGTGAATCATGTACATGTGCAACCTCTGCAACATGGTCAGCACTGTCGACATTAGGCTGTAGGATGTTGTGTCGCTCATATATTGTGAGGAATCCTCCTTGCTGCTCTGCAGTTAGTTCAATTCAGTTTTTCTTCATATAGCCCTGAATCACAACAAAAGTTGTCTCATGACACTTTCAATATAGAACAGATGTCAATCATACTCTTCAATGTAGATGCAACAGTTCCCCCAGGAGCAAGCGTTTGGCGATGGCGGCGAGGAAATATTTCCTTTTATCAGGCAGAAACCCGAACCTGGCTCTGCGTGGGTAGCCATCTGCCTCAACTGGTTGGGTTTAAAGAGAGAAAAAGAGAGAGAGAGAGAGAGAGAGAGAGAGAGAGAGACAGAGACAGAGACAGAGAGAGAGAGAGAGAGAGAGAGAGACAGAGACAGAGACAGAGAGAGAGAGAGAGAGAGAGAGAGAGATGTTGTTCAATGAATAATAAAAGCTATAATAATAATAGAACTATGCCTAATAACAAAATACTACATAATATGTGTATGGAATATGTATGATAGAAAATGTAAATATTAACAGATGGTAATCTAATATAATAATGCTAATATGTATATAATAATAAGAGAAATATGACAAGTGTTCATAGCATACTTAATAGCAGCAGTGAGCATCAAGCAGGGCCACAACAGTAGGTGCAACCATGAGCCACAATCCAGGCACAGCCACAACCCTCCTGCAAGACCAGGAAGCACAGACTTTGGGGGAAGAAGCCAAGTTAATAAAGTAGCACATGAAAGTAATGTTTCATGTGAGATGTGTATATCAACTAAAAATAAAAAAGCCAGCATCAGCACTCTGGTGGGTTTTAATGGGAGTGACAGTATTCTTGACATGGTTGCCAAGTGGCCAGGCTGAACTCGTAATTCCTGTGTCCTGCTGGAGAGCGGCCTCAGGCTGAGGGGAATCTTGTCCCAGCTGGATGTCACTTATTGATGGGGGATGGTAGCTGTTCCATCAGGCTGTGGATCCTCATCCTCATCTCACATCCACCAACAGCCGGATCAGTCATTCTATTACAACGTGAGTTCACACAGTGCTGGATATATGGTTGTGTTTTTAATCAGGTTAAATTTATTGTCTTTTAAATGGAAGTCAGTGATAAATTCACAGATGAAGGGACTGACAACGCTCATTGTGTGTAATGTGTATGCTAACAAATGTGCTGAGTGCCCTTCCTTCCTCATTAAAGAAACGGATTTCACAAAGACATTTTAGGGCTGGTCTGTTTTCTTAGGCCAGTCCTACTTTTGCTCTTAGATTTGTCTAATTGAAGTTAAAAGACTTATGTGAAGTCTTACAAGTTAGCCACTTCACCCCCAGGCTAACTGTGAACTAAAGCCCCATTCAGACAGGATTAACACTATGCTCTGTGCACTGTGCTCCTCTGTCATTTCACAAAGTGTATGGGAATTGACAGGATATGGTCTGTAATAGATATGGACGTTCAGCAGGACAAAGCCAAAGGAGAAAGCCAAACACCTTCCCCGGGGTGCACAGGAGAGACGAGTCAGAGCTCGGTCAGATCTGAACAAACAGACATGAAACACATCATGATATCACTCAGTGTAACTTACACTTCCTGAGGATATCATATCATATATCAGTGCAGCTCTGAGCTCCTCCGGCCTTTTCTAACCACACATCTCTCAGATCCTCAGACCACGCTGCTCCTGGATGTCTCTCGATCGAGGCTAAGAGGTGAGGGTGATCGTGCATTTGCAGTAGCTGCCTGAAAGCTCTGGAGCAGCTGACAATTTTCAAGTAAGAGTTCCCCCTCTGATGAAACTTTTAAGGCCAAACTTAAGATCCAGATTTGTTTTCAGGCTTTTGATTATCCTGAAGATCTTATGTTTCACTTTCTACTTTTCTGTGTTTTCATGCTTTCCATCTGTTCCTCTACATATTCTTTTTATTTATTAATGGGTTAGAGCTTTTAGGTTATCTCTACCGCTTTCTTGCTGTTAACGTGCCATGTTATTTCATTTTATGTATGCTTTCTTATCGCACAGCACTTAAATCAACCCTGGGTGTTTTTAAATATGCTTTATGAATAAACCTGATTTGACTTGATTTGATCATTGTCTCTGATGTGCATCTTGAATAAACTTCCAGAACTTAGAAATAAGAGAAAAAAGACACTTCAGAACTTCACTGAGAGCCATCAGGTTTTTAAGTTTTCTTCAGTATCAAAGCAGTCCACTCACAGTTGTCTGTACATTCATGAGTATTTGCAAACAGGAACTACTAATAACTAATTCAACATATTTAATGGTGCCAACTTGCATATATTTGTTTACAGAAAAGACAGAGAATAGCAGTACCTGCAGCTGGCATTAGAACAGACCATTTGATAAGCTTACAGTCTCTTCTATAATTTTCTGTCACAATGTTTGTTCCCAAATAGGTGAGCAAAAACATTTTTGACTTGCCCCATTTTCCTGCTGAAAAAAGGTAAAAGGCCAGGGCAGATCCACTTTAAAATATGTGGTTCTTGACAGGATTTAAATTACAGGAGGACCAGAGTTAGCTGACATACAGTATTAAATTGTGACTGTAATTATTAGGAAGGTGGAGGTGAAAAACTGCAGCCTCTCAGCTCTGCTATAGGTCTGCATTTAGAGGTTTTTGTTCTGTAGCTTCTCAGTGAGTTTTACCACTGTAATGATCTTTCAGCTTCTTCCAGAAACCAAACATTTTCTGGTGGGATGAGTGCAGTGATTCATTTTAAGTTAAATTACCCAGAATTCAGAGCAAATTAGTGCTACTTAATAGAGTCAAGAATTGGAAAGCTTTGTGAAACAGATTAAATGGCTATCTGAAGTCTTTGAGTTAGATCCAAGTCGTGGTCAAAGTCTACCTTTGTGAGACTGTGCAGTGCAGCTATAACATATGTATTACCTCCACCAACTGCTGATCAGTGGAAAAGCATGAAACTAAGAGACTTCATCAGAGGACAGTTCTGCAAAACCTGGTGCTTCAATGACAATTTTTTTTTACGTTACAATATCTGTGCATGACATCTATAGTATGTTGAAGGTTAGAGAAAGGTCCTGGTCAGGTAATGGTAAACTATGGTTAAAGTATGGTTGGACTCAGGATGGTTAAGGTTAGGGAATATGTAGTCTCTAAGGTGTCATGGTTGAAAAAGGTGAACCTTGGGTGCAGCTCAAAGCTACATTGAACCAGTCACTGTACACAGAGTACATAAATTCATACATACATGCTGTAACTGTGCAATCATGTTGGTTCAAAACTTCTCTTCCTCAGTGAAAGCTGCTCTCTGCTGCATGCAAAAGTCTTGAGCAGTTATTTTTAGCAAGGTCTTTTATTGAGCCTTTTAAGAGGGAAAAATAGAATTATCACTGAATACTGGCCCAGAGGTAGAGCCAGAACCAGTCCCTGCAGGACAAACGAGAAATGTCTGGCCAAAAAATAGCGAATGAGCAAATTATATATGAGATACCCAAAAATGATCATACAGCAGTAGAACTTTGCTATCAACTGCAATTTGGAAAAACAAAACAAAACCACAATCTCTAAGAGTCCAAGGTGACGTCTTAATGTCCTGTTTTTTTCTGGTCAGCAGCCCAAAACCTAAATTTACAGTTCAGAGTGATAGAAAACATAAAAACAAATCATGGTAATGGAAAAGTGGAAGCCACTGAATATTTCATAGATATTTTTTTAAATGAATGGAATGATGATTTCTTGTCAATATAGCATCTGACTGATCAACTAATAGTTTTTAGCTCTGCAACAGTGTATGTCATAAATGTGCTTACATTATGACTATTATTGCCAAGTGTTGTGTGATTGGTCACATCATTCACCTCAGTGTGATCTGACGCACATTCAAGTGTTGCAGAATAACTTTTTATGACCTCAAAAGAAACTCTGGATGACAGGAACAGAAATACACATATAAACAGATGTGATGCTGGTGATGTTTTAATTAAACAGCTTGCTCCTCCAGAGAGTCAGACACAGAGAGCAGCCCAAATCTGCATTTGTATTTGTTTATTCCACTAAGACAGATAACATTATTACGAGCAGTCAAGTAGGACCTCAGCACGAGTGGAGATGTGCCTGTGCACTTGTCTGCATGTGTGTCTCAGGAACTTATTATTTTGTAGGGATTTTATAGCATTTTACTGATACACCTACACTGACTGTCCTTGACTTTTTATTTACTTCCAGCTGTGTGTGCTTGTGTGTGTGTACTGTATTGCACCAATTCTTTCCTTGAGCTTCAAGTTTTCCATAATTCTGGGTTACATGCAGGCAGCCCCGCTCCATAGAAAAGGAGCAGATGTTAAACTAAAAGTGTCATCTTTTGCTGTTGATTTGATAAAAAGAAGGAGCGTCATGTTGAAACCTGAGCGACACGGTGTGTGGTAGGATAGACTCACTGAGTCCAGTGAGTGAACAGACAGGAGAATCAGAGTGTTACAGGTTGGACCAGTGTGGTGGCAGCTTTGTGGCTGGCTCAGCCCACAGTCCTTGGCATGCTGTGATACTCCTTCTACCCTGTGAGTAGCCAACTCTTGTCTTTGACAGTTATAGAGTTCAGTTTTTCATTGTAGTGATGACTGTCCTCACAACATGGCAGTAAAAATGACAGATAAAAATAGACTACAGGTTAGTTCACTTATCTGATCTCACTGGCAGGTCTCCACCTTCCTTTCCCTGCACCACAGCTCATCAGCAAAACCTACACTGCCTCAGAGTAGAAAAGAAAAGTCCTAACCCTCCTATCATAACGCCTGACAGCATGGAGTAAATCTGCAAAATAGTGGTGGGAGGATGTTCATGCTGGAAAGGGCAGAACTGAATTCAAATGAGTCAATATGGGTAAAAACAAGTAAGTCCATAATCAGGCTGTTTAACAAATAGGACTTGTAGGGAGATGCATTTTCTATTCAAAGCTACTTTCTACTCTAAACATAACCAGGTAGAAACATAGATTTATGCGAGGACTAAAGTTGCTAGTGTAACTTTTCCAACTGCTGTGACAGCGCTTTTGATGGTTATAAGGTCTGGTTAGGTTGAGGCATAAAAATACTTGTGTAGGGTTAGGAAGAGATCATGTTTCGGCTTAAAATACTCAGTTTAGGTGCCTCAAACAGGGCTGGAAAATCTCCTGACCTCTCATTAGAAATTTTCAATTCTGTTGCCACAAAATGTCTTGAACAGTCTGCTGCTTGGCAGTCACACCATCACTATTCCCTTCCTCCTGATGACAGACTCAGCTCATATACATGCACCGCTAATCTGAACTACTGTAGAAACATTGCTATGATATGTATGAAACAGCCAAACCAGCTTTAAGTAGGAGGGCCAACACAGATGCTAAACACATGAAAGCAGTGAGTGGTCCTTCATTCATTTCTCTTCTTCTCTGGCTAACATGTAACTTAAAGCTAAACATGTATCTAAAAACCATTGCTGTGCTGCATGATTTGAAATCATCCACATTGTGTTTGTTGCCATTCACCTCACATTGTCCTGTTTTAAAATCATGGATCAATCACTTTTCTAAATAATTGACTGTTTTAGGCATTTATATCTTATGAGGAAGAAAAGCAGCAGTGGAGACCTGAAGCTAAGAGGAATGAGCTTCGGTCTGGGCTAAATCTTGGAAGGGAAAAAATAAATAAAAAAACAGTGCCTGTCTTTCCTTTATCTTATTGCTGAAGTGCCCTTAAGCAAGACACTTAATCCCCAGCTGCTGAAGTAAAGCTGCTCAGTGGCCAACAGATCAGACTGGTTTTACTGGGCAGCTATGAAGCGTGAACATTTGCAAATATGTGGAGCAGAGAATTCTTAAAAAAGACAGCGTTGGTCAAAGCAAAAATGATTCTGCCATTTGGTCCATTTTAACTTTGATTTAGCCAGTCACAACATGTTATTTAATCATTTCAGTAGTATTCACTTTGTGTATTACACTGTATTTATTAGACACTGCATAGTGTAAACAATTATGGGGTAGTCACAAATGTGTCAATTGAAAAATTAGACGAATCTACCAAGAGATAAAACTAACCATTAATCTGTGGCTCACCTATCCACTGACCTGTAATATGAGCTTTGACTGCACCATCTGCTCTGTTTGAATTAGTATGAATTAAGCTTTTTGAGAGGATAGTTGAATATTTCCAAGGACGTGGATATGACGTGAGTACAAAAGACATAATTATAGGACTGTAGCTGTTGTCAAAACTCTGAGCTCACTTGCTTGTGTAGACAAGAATGACCATCTGGCAGCTCTGGCATATGAAATGCTGACCTACTTACTATGTGTTACAAAGGTAACACTTTACAGCAGAAAAGTCCTGAGTATCCAGAGTAGTTGGATACTCCAGTATAAGGAAGGGGCAAAGAACAAATCACGACGACAAAGACGACATATAACGTGACAAACCCATGGAGAATGACCATGAAGCTCTGCGTCTCCTTCCCCTCAGGTCCACACACACTTTAGCCTCTTTGACTTATTGTTTTGGTTTTACAACATGCAACCAAACTGTTCTGACTTACTCTCATCATCAGTGTGGCGGTGGGGCAATGTCAGAGATCTCTCCCAACACAATGGAGATGCTAATTTTAGCAGACCTCACTGTGGATTATTTAACTTGAATTACGCAATGTAGACAGTTAATTATGTGGATTATCTATTCAGCTCAGTTGTATGGGACACTGATTCTGAAAAGCAGATTGATTTTCAAAAGCTTTTTTTTTTTTTTTTTTCTCTCTTTTTTTAAATGCTGTGTCCACCACAAATTATATTCAATTCATCCACAAACCTATAACACCTGGACAAAAAACCCAAAGTACATGGATAGATACTACAAGGCGCCTGAGAAAATAGTAAGTTTAGTGTGAAGGGACCCAAAGTTGTATTATGTATTATGATTTATTGAGCTACAGAAACTTATGGAACAATGAAATGTGGTTTATTGTTACATCCTGTTGCCATATTTGGCTATTTTTCATATACTCCTTCATGCGCACAATAATGTCACCACTGCAAATGCTGTGAGACTGAAATCAAAGAACAAAACTGTTACTAAACTTGAAAATGTTTTGGACTTTCCACAGTAAACTGGTCTAACTTTTACTTACAGAAAAATAAAAATGTCCCGAAGGCTCTTACGGAGGACGACCGCTATGTAACAAATTGTTTGACTGTGTGTGTGTCTGGGATTATTAATATTCCTAAATAATTGATAGAGTAATGGCTGCTGTGCCTGGTGTGTAAACACACACAGCAGCTCTCTCACTTTGCAGATGCTCATGTTGATCCTGCTGCTGTATGATAGCTACAGATATTTAACACACTCAGCAGAAAGAGTCCAACAAACAGCTGTTAGAAACAAACTTCAGAGGGCCTATTAACGTTTTGACAAAACCCAGCTCACATTCAGAGCCGTTAGTGTCGAGACACCCTTATATAAGGAGCAGTCTGTGTGTGGTGAAGTGGGGTTGTTGTTGGGCAGAGCTGGTGTATCAGGTATGATTGAAAATAAATGTTCAGACAGAAACCTCATCTCTCTCCCCACTGACCTCCTTTGACTGCTCGGTCAGTCTAACAAATAGCAAAGAAAATCAACATACATATATGGAGGTCATTGAAAATTTTTTAGTGATGGCAAGATGAAGCTTCTTGAAGCCTTGAAGCCTTCCAGCCAAATGGTTCACAAAAAGGTTCATTTCTTGAGGCTTCATGTGCACACAAACCCCCCTGCTGGTCAAAGACTGTTAAACAGCCAGATATATTATAGGCAGTGATGCGTGGTACCGTGCCGATGCTTCGGAGTGGAACCTATAAATTATAGGTAATTGTAATTTTATCAATTTGCAATACACTAAAGACTGTCCTGCAACAGTGCAGCCATGGAAATGATTCATTCATTCAGTATTCATTCATATAAATAAAATTTAGATTGTTGTTAGAAAAATGTCAAATGTTTATCAGTAAATCATTTTGTCAATGTTTGAATAGCTCATAATGACTGGGGAACAATCGTTTTTAGACTGTTGCAGTGTTTTAACAAGGTAAGGGGCGGTGGACGTGCTTGTGAACATGAAGAGGGCAGTGAATTTGATTGTGCAACTTAAGGACTTCATTCATTTTTATTCATAAACGAAATATGCCACATTCCCTTCATTATTTTCATGCCAAGCACAAGACTGCCTCAGCATGGATGAGGTGTTGTTGTTGTACCCAAATTCTTTAGCACACAACAAACACTTCACCTTGGATTAAAAGAAAAGACAGTAAAAAATATAGTACATTGCATAACAAACACAAAACACGTGTAATAATGTTACTAAATAAGTAAAATAAGTGTACTTGCTTCATTGGGAGAGATCAGATCAAAATGATCTCACACGGGGGAAAACTGTCTTTCTCACATGCTCCATCAAAATGCACCTCTATGTCATGCACAATCCAACAAATCGCCAACACTAACCCATGAAATGTGAATGAATCCATTGCGGTATATAAATTGTGCCAATACTCGAACCAATTCCTGATCCAGCAAGGCTTTGAGCGTCATCAGTGACGTCATTCGCCCTAAACGACACAAGCATCGATACACGCTTCACTAAACACTTCCGGGATTTCTCGACACACGCTCCGAAGAGTCGGCACGGTATGACCCATCACTAATATTTTTTGCCCACTTGGGGACGGCAGAGTAAGCTGTAAGCACAACATTGACATGTTATCACTATTATCACTATCAGTATTAGCAAACTGTTGTCTTTTTAAATATTGATCCGTACAGAGTAACATTACTCTTTATTGAAGTCGCATTCGTGTGGTCGGTCAATATGTTTAATACTCCTTGTAGCTCTCTTCTGGACTAACTCCTGAGAAAAATATCTGGTTGTTCAGCAGCTATAGCCTCTGCTCTGTCCACCAGCTACTCTTGTAAAGGAAGTGTTTGAATGCATGCAGCGGTGGCACACAGATGCAGATGAATAACATGTATTATCTATTCAACAGAATGAAATAAATGACTAATGACCGTTTAGATGTTGTTGTTTAGATGATTTTCCAAGGCCTTGATTCTGTGCACCGTTTAGAGGCACGGTTTACTGGAACAGAATGAAAGCACCACAAATGTGTTTTAGTACTCGTGTATTTCCTGTGTATTGAGTAGAAATATCTGCAGTGAAAATGGAGTCAATCTATGACTGACTCAGATGGACTATTAGGCATTTAATACAAATGTTCTCTGTTCAGATGGCACTACTCAGAGTATACTGTTTCATCACTAGGTGACTGCACTGATAAGCTGCACGTTATTTTCTGTTTAGTATTTCATAGATCTGATGAAGCTGGAGCTCAGCAAACTGGAGCTGTTAGAGTGTGTCAGTAATTCCATGGAAAGTATGCTGGAAGTGAACATGCTTGACCTTTCTCTACAAGTATCACTTGTTTCAAATGGTGAATGTGCTATGAAAATGAGTTCTTGTGGGTTATGCAAGAAAAATAAAAAGCACCTTGACATATTGACAGTCTGAAAATATGGTCACGCTTTGTGTCAAGTGTGACCATATTGCTTATTAAAATGTATATTAGTAGAATATTGGCTCTTTATTAGTCTTTATAAATCACCTGTTAATGCCTTATTTTGGGGGTTAGGGGGTTAGAGTTATTAAAATTGTAATTCTAATACAACTTCCTTGCTTACTATCCCTAATATTGAGGGAAAACTCTTAGTTAATGGCCGAGTAGTAATAATTAGTGCTTTATAATGACTGATAAAGAGATGATAGGTGTACTAATAAACAATTAGTAGGTGAATATGCAGACCTCAATAAAAAGTGTGACTGAATATATTAGTGGTATATGTGTGGTTATAATAATGGCTGTCCGGAAACAAAGAAGGAGGTGCGACATTTCTGATGCTGCTGATATTTCATTGCTTGATTCTGGGAAGCTGTAAATCTCTCACTGATGTTTTGCCATACTGGGTTTTGCTTAGCAACCTGTACCAATGAATGTAATAGTGGCAGCCCGATTTCCCTAAGGGGGCCATTAATGTTTCAATTAAATTTTTCATCTTAACTTAAAAATCTCATAGATAAAATACTGTTGCCAACAATATATACTTTGATCTTTGTCCCAGTTTTCTTCTTTTTATTAGGAGCAGGTCTCTTCAGAGGGTTCCTGAGCTGAGCACTTAGTTGTCAAGATGGGCAGTGAATGTCCATAAACTGGGTTTGTGAGAATATCTTTTCATTTTCACAATTTTTAATGAGGTATTTTATTTCAATAAAGTGGTCATTTCCATTTTAAATAAGAGCCACATGAGAATGACTGTCAAGTGGCCATGATTCAAGGCTTGTTAGGACTGGATTCTGCCTGACTACTCTCAAATTGACATCACATCAATTTGACCATGTTCCCCATAAATCTCTGATTTCACTGTTTCTCAGAATGTGGCTTCAGATTCTTCATAAGACAGAGTTGAAGGTGAGTTGGAGAAAAGAATATAAATTCCAAAGATCTGTTCTCAGCAATAAGTCAGACAAGTCAAAACTAACCCGAGCTGACACCACAGCCATACCAATGCACAGCTCTGACAGAATTACTGTATCCGCCCTGTCTCAGGTTTGTCCCTGTGGCACCTGAGCATTTTTTGCAATCCAAACAAGAGATATGACTCGGTGGATTTGGAGCCCCTTGAGGAAAGGGCTTATCCAACCTAGAACTGATTTGGCACTGGTGTGGCCAGCACTCTTGATGAGGTGCCAGCTCTCACTGGAACTAATGCAAGAGGATTCCACCATGAGCTGACGGGAGGAAAGATGGAAAAGTTGGTGTTGCTTAGTCATGTTGTATGTGTACAGACTACTTGAGTTCCAATGACACTGCAAGGTAAATGGGCAAGTGCAGAACGACTCAATCCTTGAAGCATCTCTTGGAGTGTTTTTTTTATGATTAATGGCATTTCCTAAAAAGCAGAGCTGAAATTTGTGACCATTTTTGTGTTACTTAGTAGTAAATTGCAGTGATTAAAAAGTAAAAAATGAGGTAATGGAACTGAAAAGGGAGAGACAGTAGAGAGTGTGTGTGTGTGTGTGTGTGTGTGTGTGTGAGAGAGAGAGAGACAGAAAGACTCGTCCCACAGTGCCAGCATTTCACAGTTCAATCCACTTGGTAAAGACTTGGCTTTGCTTTCCCCATAAACTCAGAAATGGTTGGGTCCATTCCAGTTTACAACCACAAACAGACAGATGACTCAAAAGTCTGCTCCGGGTATTCCTGTGGATCTCCATAAAGTTTCCCTAATACCGACCAATTCTGGAGAAACTCCGTCTGGGAAATATACACATCCACTGGATTATTGCTCCTCCTGACACAGACTCCAGAGATGAGGCTTATGTTTTAACACAATTTGTATATTGCAATAACAACGTATGGTTGTCACAAAGTCCCACGGCACCCTTGGACTTGCCTCACGACACATCAGCTGGGAAGCACTGACCTAGATAATGCCGTCATCTTGACTAAAACTTTGAACAGAAAGCCTTGTTACAAACAGGGGGTGTTGAGTTTGAAAGGCATGCGACCAGGCCAGTCAGGCAGGGTCTATGGAACAATGCTATAGACTGGCATTATTGAAAAATGCTGGCATTTTTCGAACTTCCCTCAGGACTAAGAATGAGGATGGCCCAGAATTGGCTGCATTGATTTTGACCGCTCTTTTTCTAAAATCCGTCTCTTGTGAGTCCTTCTACTTCATGGAAGTGAAATACCTATTCACTGAAGTGCAACAATGAAGTGGCTTTTATTGTAAAGCAGCCAGAGGAAATTCAATAAATTCGTCACCAAGGTCAGGACCAACGCCTATTGTTCAATATAAATGAATTTACATAACCTCAATGTCGGCACAGCAGTTTTAAACATTTCAAGGAAGGAATGGCAAAAGAGCAAACACTGGCAGTCAGCTGTTACAGAGCAGGCAGACCTCCAACACATCATTGGTGGACATTTAATATGAAAAAAAGTGTTGAGTTCCATTGATGGCAGCTTAGCAGCGCATGCAGACAATGGGAAACTGACAATAAGACAAGAATAGGTGGGAGAAACAGATATTTCTCATAATAAGAGAAACCCAGCAGAGTGGTGAGAATAACAAAAGTGTGTTGTTGCATTGAAGGAATTTACCTTGTGAGCTGTTGTAGGATACAGGTAATTGACAGATGTGTCCTTTTCTCATGTTGTCATTCCTGTAGTTCTGAGTTGAGTTCTGAATCCAGTTTGCTGGATTTGTTTAGCATCCCTTCCCTCCCCAAGCAGCATCTATTGGCAGTTTTCTGAGTTCTCTTATTTAATTCCTTGTGTTGTCAAAGATGTGTTACTATGTGTGGTGAATTTTTAATATTCATATTAACAACCCCTTAAACAGCACTGTCTTTGAATATTGCCTTGATCTTGTGTTTACCCTGAGCCTGTCACTCAGCTGTTAATGTGGAGGATTTTTATCTCTGATCACAAATGCATTCTCTTTGATTCAGCTCTTCTATAAGCTGCCTCCTCCAGAGGCTTTCCTCATGCTTTGGGTGATTTGACGAACAATCTGCTTCTGAATTCTCACATATTTTAACATAGTTTCAAGGGTTTAATGAGGTGTGTCTGTCCAGCTTGATCATTACTGCCCCTTTAAAGTCCACTCATGATGTAACCAGCTCCCCTCTGTGAAATGAACGACATCCACCGTGTCAGATGAGTGTGAGGTGCAGAGTGGAAACTGAAATTTTCTGTCCATATTTCACAGTTTAGAAAATTGCCTTCACTCAGTTAAAACATTAAATGTCATTACAGTCAACATAACAACTGTAAATGTCGCACAATCAACATCTCTTTTAAATGCCTGACTTCTGAATATTTAAACATGCATTATTTGGATAATTATGTATGACCTCGGCATAATATGTGTTCTTGTTTCTGCAATTCACCCCGCATTATGATTGGATCTCAATGTGCACAGAGGGAAGGCAGAGCCGGCTGGCAGACTTGTCAACACAGATGAAGGGAAGCATTGCTGCTTTATCAGCTCTTATTTTTCCTTTGACAAGGTTAGGATCTTTTGTGTTTTTTTCCAGGGCTCCATTAAGATAGCAGGACAAGGCAGAGTCAAGCCATACTTTAACTTGTGGGATGGATTTTTCTTTTCAATAATGAGGCCAAACCGCAAATGCAATGTGACTGCACCCAGAGGGCGTCTGGCTGATCTGATAGCGTCCTGACTGTGATGCATTTGCACCTTGCATGGGGGGGGGGGGGTACGTCAGCCTGTTTAAGGTATGTTTTCACTATTTATACTACAATGTGGATTTGGAATTTGGAATATCTCAATTTAATGCAGATGAAAGCACTAATACATGTTGTCCTTGTCATCCCATAGAAGCACATGCAAAGATGCCCCGTTGAGCAAAAGCGCAACAAGTTTTAAACACAACATTAGCATATTATTGGCTAATAAAGCTGAGCAAATAGTTGCTTTTTCACACATCCAGGAGTCCCATAGCAATATAAGGATTCCTTTGAAGTTGCATTTGTGTCTGGCTGACTGCTGTTCCTGTCCGATACTGACTCTCCTCTATGTTACAGATGTTTCCTGTAGGCTCGCGTGCATCCTCACAAACATGAGCCTGAATATCAAACAAATCCTACAAACTCAGAGATGAACTGAGGAAATTAGGTTACTTCCAACCATGTAAATGCCTCACTTGATCTGCTTTAATTTCATTCACTTCAATCAGGCTGTAGTGTGCATGTAAAAGTAGCAAATGATTTTTCCATGGTGAATCACATATGATAATCCATTAAATCATGCAGCAGAGTCATCTCCCTGCTGCTTTCTGGTAGTGCATGCTCTTAACTTCCTCTGTCACCACCCTCATTCCCATTTTCTTGGAACAACAGAGTGTATTATTAGAAGTAGAAATGAATATTGAAGTCCATGCTTGATACAGCAAAGAAAATTGCTGTTATTTTGTAAAATGAGTGATTCAACTTGTTTCCTGTCAGAACAGGCCAAGATGAATCAGATGAAACCTGAGTGTCCCTGTGAGGTGACATTATCGGCTATGACTGACACACGATAGAACTGAGTGGAAGTGACATGGGCAAGTGAAAAAAAGCATAAAATGAAAAGGAAAAAATAAAAACTTCTTTCCATCACTACAGTGCCCCTCACAAAAAAAATAAATAAATAAATACACGATTAGGAGGACAGTCGAGAAATAAGTGGTTTGGCTCTATAAGACCACAGATGGTGATCCACTAACTGAATAATGAGGCAACTGATGAAGTTTTGTATTGTAATGTAACCTCTATTAAGCAAAGGAATGAAAAGGGGGGCATCATGTGATGCAGCCACTGAAGTCAGACATGTTTCTTTGAGTTCCTGGTGTGCTTAAGCAGTTGACACTATTTTGCTGGTGTTAAATCAACTTCAGTTGAGAAACTCTTTCTTTTTCCAGTGGCATTTTTGTTATTTGCTTGAAGTGGCACAATTTAAAGGGTAAGAAGCAGAACAATATTGAACACAGCAACCAAGATCTCCCTCGTGGAAAACATGGTAACTGCCAGCGCTCAAATCTCTCACGAAAGCTGTTTTGGACTCTAATGATGAGCCGACCTGTCACATATACAAGAGTATGGCCGACATCCAAACTTCACGGACCAAAATCGAGTTGTCACTCTCAGTCTTAGCTCAGCGCGTTGACAAGACAGAGACCTAGGGGCAAATGGGAACCTTGAAAAACCGGAGGAGATCAAACCTAAAGATTATGAAAGTCCCAGCGAAAATGACGTGGTCGGATACTTGGAATGTCTTGTCCCACAACTGCTAATGAACCATAACTTTGCATACCCTATCACCATGAAGTGAGCTCACAGCCTGGGAAGATGGTCATAGTTGATTAGACCCATCATCATGAAATTCTTAGACAAAGTACTTCGGTTAGACAGAGAGAAGGGGGCAATTTCCTTTTACCCAGATAACAGGGTTGAGATTCAACACAGAATGAACAGATTTAACGAATTTAAGAAGAAACTGTGCGAGAAAACATTGAATACACTCACCATTACCCTAAAATGTGGCACTGACATCAAGAAGGATTTGACATGATGAAGGATGAAGGTGATGAAGTCCCAACTGCATCTGAAGTTGCAAATTTCACTGAGATGGAAGATTAGTGGAGACACTCCCATATAGAATGAACACTTGAAGTGGGACTGACATGACTCCCTGTGATATACTACAAGCTGGTAAAGATAATCCAATATAGCAAACATTATACCACTTATGATTAACATGCATGGAATAGTCAACAGGTCAAGTTTGCAGCATGTACATTTAATATTGAAGATCTCATACATTGATAAAAACTGTTTTTAAATGTAATACTTTGACATCATTTAAGAGAAAGTTTGTCCCTTCTCTTCTGGTGTTATGTATGGCCGTCATCTTATAAGTGTTTCATGAAACTCACAAATCATAACACTGCAATGATTCTAACAGAAATTGTATGTTTTGGTTTGATTTTTAATGTAGGCTCTCTCTGTATAAATATAGCAGGTCGACTGCACTGTATCTCACTAAATATCAGAGGAATTAATTCTCCAATCAAGAGAAAGCACTCTGTTGATATTCATCCAAGAGACCCATCTGATCTGGAACTGATCTAGAACATATGAAGCTGCACAGGGACTGTGTGGGCATTGTTTATTAACAAAAACCTAAGATTTAAGTTAAACTCCAGATAAGAGTGGCAGGTTTGTTCTCATAGACTGTGTAAGAAATCTGAATAATATAACAGTTGTATGCTTTTTTGACCCAAACCTAGATGATCCCCATACTCTTTAATAAGCTTGCAACAATTTAAGGCCAATGCATTGTTAGAGGTGACTTTAATCATTAATGGACCATTCTTCACCTAAATCTCTTTCACTGTCTAAATCAGTGGTAGTCCTAAATCAAGGACTGAAACAAATGAGATGAGTAGTAGTCACACCATCCAAATCAAAAGGATGGCTCATGTTACGTTATGTAGTTTTCACAGTACTTGATCTAGAACTGATATGTTTTTGACCTCACAGACCATCTTTTCCAGAATTAATGCTTGCCACTAGTTCTGAGCTAGAGCTGGGTCCACCTGAGTCTGAATCTCATAGATGGAGATTCATGGATTACGTGTTGAAAGATCCTCAATGTATTACTTTCATGAATAGTCATACTGATGCATATCTAGGTGCCAACTTGAATTCCCCGTGAGTCCTTAAGGCTTATATGAGAGGGCTTTAGATGACAACTTATGCACCAGTAAAGCTGAAGCAGCTATGGCTTGAACAAAATATCACTATTATGAATTTGGCAACAAAACAGGCTAGCTACTGACATGGCAGATTAAAAATGAAAATTCAGAAAAATATATCCACTCTATTAAAGCAGAGGATGGTCGATGCTTAGAAGAACCAAAAGATATTCATTTGGATATTACCAAGCTCTGTGTAAAACCAGTCATGACGCTGAAAACACTGAAATGAAACAGTTTCTGGATCGATTACCTCTCCACTAGATTGATACAATAGACAAACTGGTGCTGGAGTATCTGAAGAGAAGATGCTTTGTGCTGTCAATTTGTTTCTGAATAATCAGGCACTGGGACCAGATGGATTCAATGGATCAAATATTTCAAAACATTCTCTAAAAGACTATTGGCTCCTCTTACTGAAAACATTAAAGAGGTGCTAGATAATCAAGCATTACCACATTCATTGGAGGTTGTGACAAAAACATTGCTACCTAAAGCAGTCAAAGATAAACAAAAACGTGGCTGCCATAGGCCCCCAGCTTGTTGAAATACAAGGCTTCATCCAAAGTAATTGCTTTACAATTGGAGATTGTCGATCTTAAAGTTATCCATGCAGACCAAACAGGATTTGTCAAAAGCAGACAGGGAGCAGATAACGTGCAGCAATTGTTCCATACAAAGATGCCCCACAGAAACAAGAACACCCATTGTATTGACTGATGCTGAGAAGGTGTGAAACAGAACAGAGCTTCACGCTGTGGTCTCATTGTGTTTTCCAGCAAATAAGGCCCAGACACAGTCATCTGCAGGCATCTATTTGCAACAAAATATTCTGGTGGAAATAAAAACCTTCTACTTCAGCATGCTGTTGTGTTAGATTTCAAAGAGACCTAAACCATGCATGTACTCCAGTAACCTCCCAGCATACCACAAACCTCCAATAAAGCAAAAAATGCGAATCGACATTAACTACGACGAAGCTGTGATGTCACTGTGAACAGAAGAATCTGCATCATGAACAAGGACAACAAAGACAACACAGAAACAGGCAAAATCAGCTTCACTCCAAACGGAAGGCACTCTGTTCACTACTCGTTTCTATTGATCAGCGTTTGCAGGAGATGCTGAAAGAGAAGCCCTACCATTAAAATCTAACTAACTAATCTAAGCAGTTCATCGAGATGTAACAGTGAATGAATGAAATCTTCACCCATACATCATTGCTATTGATACAATTCACTAATTCACGCTGGAGCTATCCAGCTGCCCCAAGTTATAGCTGCTTCCCAGAGTGTTAAAAGTAGGCTGACGTTATTCATTGAAGGTAGCTTGCTAATGTTAGTGAACATTCACTTAACCACTGCACGGGGTTATCAAAATGTTATCGAACTTGTAATGTCATAACGTAGTCGCAGACAAATGGTAACGTGACAACCGTAACTTTAAAATAAAATTTTAAATCTCTGCCATTGTCATCTGTCATTTTAACTGATGCGCATTCATCTATGACAGTGGGTCTGGAGCTGCACCGGCTGTCCAGAAACACAGAGGCTCTCCAGCTCTGCAGAGTGATGTCTCCCACATAAACTGCAACCAGCAGTAGAGTGTCCCACCCTAATGCTGAGAGGAGTGATGCCGAGTGGGCTTTTTTAAACAATGGAAGACACATACTGGACATCAGTGTGACTGACTTTTGAAAGTGAGTGCCTCACATTATTTACAAAACATTCTTCCTCCACTTTGGCACCCGTCAAGCTGGTGGTACCCGAGGGGACCGCCTACCCGGCCCATGCCTAAGAACAGCCCAGACCACAAACAGATTCAGATTCACTCAAGGAGGAATTGAGATCAAGATTTATCAGTGTTTAGTTTAAAACGTTTCAGCTTCAGTCAGTCACACTGATATCCAGCTGTGACAGCGTGGCTGGTATTCTTTTCACGTCGTGAGTGTGTGTTTACGTGTCAGTCGTGGATTCCCATTCATTCAAAGTCAGTCTGTAAAACTAGAGACCATCCTGCAATGGCATCACAGCAGCCGTGTGTACAGAGTATAAGTCCAGCCGCTTACTTTATTATAGTTATTTTTCATTGCAATAAAATTGTTTTGATTTACAAGTTGTGATCTGCTATGTATGTACATTTTCAGACCACTACCTCTGCTTTAAAACAATATGATGATAGAGAAAAATCTGTCTGCATTAGTCCTGCCTCTACAGTCTGTATATGAATTTGTGTGTGTGTGCTAAGTCGAGAGGGTGTATCCTGCTGAGTAGAGAGCAGAGTCAAATATTAGCAAAATAAATGATAACAAAACACATTCAGAAGTGAACTGATTGCACAGAAAGGAGACAAATCAGTGGAAGAAACTTGACGATTGTGTAGCTTTAGAAAGTCGACTGAAAGACTATATGAACATACTTGATCATATATATGATCAAGTATGTTTCCACAGCATACATTCTAACATAATTACAAAAGTTCTGATCAGTCAGAAATAGTACGCACAAGAAGCCTAATTCTCCTTTACAGTAATTCACTATATTTTGGGGGAGGCAAATTCGTAAATAAACAGGGGCATTAGAATGTGCCAGAGGCCACCAAATTTGTGCCTTTACAGCCAAAATGTTTCCTTGGGGAGGGCCTGTGAAGCTGCAGCTTGACAATAACAGCTGCTGGACTGCTGAGATGAGTGTGGGAGGTGGTTGTGCTTGTGCAGCGTAGGTCAGCTCCTATTTAATATAGACAAACTACCTTACTTAATGACAGTGATATGTGAGTTGAAGTTTCATGGAACTAGATTATTACATAGTTAATTTATTTTATAATGAAAAGATTAAAAACCCTGAAACCACTGAAGGCAAGAGGTGGAAAAGGAGGGGGTAAGGAGAGTGAAATATAGAGGTACAGAATTATATTTAGTCACTAATTGCAATTTTTGATGACAGGCAATCTAAATGTGTCAAGGCTGGTTATGCATGGCAACAGCGATAGTACCCAAATAGAGACAGAGGAGGCAGCAAGATGACTTCAGTGATTTATTTATGATATACCTTACAGGCAGGTAGACAGGTAATGGAAACTCAAATACAAATGCACAATGTAAAAAGCAAAAACCAACAATGCCACTAGAATGAGCTAGAAGACTATGAGTGGGAATGAGCTGGTCAAGTAGCTAAGGTTGCTGCTGTCAGATGGGGCAACGAAAGAGAGGAAACGTTTGTTGAGCTGTGTTCACCCGCCTCCCCAGTGACATCTGATGTCGTCCGTGATCGTGGAATAAGGTGTGGCGTGATCGACTGGGGTCATGCATACTGTCTGGCCAGTCACCCGACCAAGACAAGACTGTTGCCTGTATCTGTAGTTGTCTTGATATAGACATGTAACCAAATCACTTGCTTTGATATGAAGGGTCCTGCATCTGATTTGCCCTCTCCAATAGCACAGTCACCCAGTACAAAATGATTATTCTGAAAGCATCCATGAACATAATCTTTACAAGGTAAATAATTAAACTGGCAATAACACAGGAACAGCCCATTGTTGAATGAAGTAGGATAAGCCTATATTTAGAAAGAGAACTGTGCGTCATGCGTAAAGCCCAGCACGACTATTTTATCCACTCACATTTGCTCTCTCCCTGTGCTTCTCAAAACTGTTTCCTGAACAAATAACAACTGGTATCCTACTGAGTGAAAGCCAAGATCAATTTCACAAGCAACATTTTATTGAATGAATTCAGCATTGGACATTGCTATAAACAAACAGTCAGCAATGACACTCAGAGAAAAGAGATGATTTCCATCAAAAGAAAGCCACACTCTCCAAACAGTAGGATCCTGTTAATATATCAGAATCAATCCAGTGATCATCTGACTTAGATGTTTATACAGAGTTTGGGATTTAAGAGTTCCCCCCTTTGCCTGCATTTCACTGACATTTTGCATGTGGAGCAGGCCTCTAAAAAGGTGCTGTTAGAAAGTTGCATTTGAGATTGAGCAATTATATATTATTAATATGTCAGACTGAACAGCTGCAATGATGGTCAGGACATACAGAATATTTCCACCTGCAAGTTCAACCTTTAAAACATGGGGATGCAGTTTTTCACTTAGTGGCAGCTTCAGAGAACTGACTGTGAATACAGTGTGCAGCATACAGTATACACAGTATCTGATTGTCACTCTGTGGGAAAATGTTTCTATGTTCTATGTTCTTGTATGTTCTCTGCTTGTATCTGTAAGCGAGAATTTCAGAATTTGAAAATCCTCTCAAACAATTAAGAGTCAATTCGCTCCATAATGATTACTGGATCTGCTGAGCACTACTGTGCCTCACTCAAGAAGGCTTAAAGTGGAATGTTCATGCTGACCAGGTCGATGGTGGATCTCCAGCTGGGAATAAAACTGCTTTTAAGAGGACATTTTCCATGTTTGGCCAGAATGACTTGTGCAGTACTGTGCCAACCTTGGTATGGAGGCAGATTCCCAGTCCTCTCTGTCTGTGTGGATATGAAACACACATAATGTGTGTCCTGCTGGAGCAGATGGGAGCCTCATTCAAAGGCACCTTGCATTAGATGTTCAGCAAGGGACTGACACACTGCCTCTGCTTCTGGGTATATGTGCATGTGCATGCCTTAGAGTGTATGTCCCATGTTCTATGTCTTCAATGCATGGCACATGTTGGAGACACATGTTCATGCTTGGGTCAGATGTTGCTCTGTGGCTATTAGCTCACATCTATCTCTGGATGGAGTTAGTTTTATGCCTTGATGAAAACTCTGATGACATGGTTTGACTAATACATTACTGCACAATTACTCAGTGGTTGTGTGTTAGGAGCTCTTAACTTGAATTTATTCTTGTAAATTTTGATGAGATTCTGCACAAGTCAAATCTTGTTCATCTAACAGCTACTGGCAGCTTCATTCCAAAAATATCAACATCATACTTTGAAAAGCTGCATCAGTTAATCAAGCGTTTGGGAAATATTTTCATTAAGACCAGATTGCTTGTTTTTCATATTAGTGGGAGGACAGCAGGGAAAGGTTGTCCTGCTGCATGACATTAAAAGCTAAGTAAAGACACAGATGAGAAGATTTCTCATTAAAACGTTTTGCTTGTTTAGAGGAACTCAGGTTTACATCTCTGATTGAAACACAAATGCATGTGACATACTGTGTCAGGCC
The DNA here is from genome assembly GCA_037975065.1 of Chaetodon trifasciatus. Lineage (NCBI taxonomy): Eukaryota > Metazoa > Chordata > Actinopteri > Chaetodontiformes > Chaetodontidae > Chaetodon > Chaetodon trifasciatus. The sequence goes on along the minus strand of JBBMOE010000043.1, from coordinate 1,426,723 downwards.
TGAGCTTTGAGGCTGAGCTCAATATTCTAATATTAAACTGGTGTTCCGTTCATTGAAGGTTGGCAACATAAAGTGAGAGTTTAAAAAAGAAATGGTTAAACTTTGAGCAGCTGGGGTCAAGATATCCTGAAATCTAGCCCAAGCATTCATCCTATTGCATCAATATAGAACCAATAGCATATCTTTCTTTCGCCCTCCATGCAGGGTGAATGCCTGCATCTTGTTTGGAACACATTTTGTTAAAAGTGTTTAGTCACTCTGAATTTGATCTGTTAACCACACAAAAAGCTGAGAACCTTTTAGTTAGATCTCACCATACATACTATGAGCATGGCGATAAAAAGGGAAGGATCCTTGCATACCAGCTTCGCCAAAAGGCAGCAAGTCAGGCAATCCCGGAGATCAGGGATGAATCAGGTATGGTATGCACAGATCACTCTGCCATCAACTCATGCTTCATGAGGTTTTATCGCCGCTTATATACATCTGAATCACTGAGAGATCATCATTTAATTAAATCATTCCTCCAAAATATTGAAATCCCTCAGATAGACCCAGTGAAAGTAGCTGAGTTAGAGTCTCCATTTTCAGTTGGAGAAATTGAGATGGCCATTAAGAGTATGCAATGTGGAAAATCCCCTGGCCCAGATGGGTATCCATCAGAATTAAAAAAAAAAAAATCTCAAATCAATTGGCTCCCATTTTAAACTCTGTGTATAATGATTCCCTATCAGTTGGTTCACTCCTTGAAACATTACAACAAGCTACCATATCACTTATTCTGAAAAAAGGAAAAAATCAACATGAATGTGGATCCTATCATCCTATTTCATTGTTAAATGTAGGTAGCAAAATCCTTGCAAAAATGATAGCTTGCCGTCTTGAAAACAACGACAATCCTTCTCCAACATCAGGCACCTGAATAATGTTATTTATGGTCCCTCACCACCCGACAAACCAGAAGTGGTTATATCTTTGGACGCCGAAAAGGCCTTTGATCGGGTGGATTGGGAGTATTTATTTTGTACCCTTAAGAGATTTGGATTTGGACCAAATTTTCTATCCTGGAAAAAAAATTTATACAGTTCTCCAATGGCAGCAATACGTACAAACGTAATATATCACCTTCTTTTTTGTTAACATGAGGAACATGTTACGCAGCAATAAAGACATTAAAGGTATCACAAGGGCAGGGTTAGAACATAAAGTCTCGCTATATGCAGACGATATGCTACTTTATTTGTCTGACCCATCCTCATCTCTTCCTATAGTACTTAATATCTTACATGAATTCGGCAAAATCTCTGGTTACAAAGTTAATAAACAAAAAAGCGAATTGATGCCTATAAACTTGGCAGCAAAAGAATTCCAGTTTATTCGTAATGCACCATTCAAAGTGTGCATGAACAAAATAAAATATCTTGGTGTTTGGGTCACACACAAATTTAAAGATCTTTTCTTAGTAAATCTCCCCCCTCTCCTGTCTTCTCTTAAGGAAGATATTGATCGTTGGGATTTGCTGTCCTTATCTCTGGCTTGAAGAATTAACACTATCAAGATGAATTTCTTGCCTAAGCTTCTCTATATGTTTCAGTGTATACCAGTTTTCTTAACTAAAACATTCTTCATTTCCCTAGATAGACAGCTTTCTTCTTTCACTTGGAATAAAAAGAACCCATGAATACGCAAAGCTATATTCCAGAGACCTAATCAGCAGAGGGGGCTTGGGCTGCCAAACTTTCAGTTCTACTATTGGGTAGCTAATATCAAAATGATTTCCTATTGGATGGGAAAAAATGAAGTAACAGCTGTGCCAGACTTACTAATTCTAGAGAGAGACTCTTGTAAGACCACCTCATTATTTGCTTTACTATGCTCTAGTTTGCCATACCCAGAGCCTATTACCAGATATACCTCTAACCCAGTTGTTATTCATTCTTTAAAAATATGGAGGCAATTTAGAAAATCCTTTGATATATGTAAATTCTCAATACTTGCTCCAATTGTAAAAAATCATACATTCCTGCCGTCTTTGACAGACGCCTCTTTTGGTTCCTAGCTCAGTCATGGGATCTGTTCATTTAAAGACATGTTCATAAATGGTTTATTTGCTTCTTTTGACCAGATTGTTCAGAGATTCAATATCTCCAGGTCACAGTTCTTCAGATACCTTCAAATTCACAGCTTCATATCTTCAAATATCACTAAATTCCCTTCACAGCCACCAGATACACTCATAGACTCATTAAAAGACATCATATCATCTAGAATAGTAAAGATCGGTCAAATATATTCTTTATTAATGAGAGAAAATATGACAAGACTTAACTCTCTTAAGATTCAAGGGGAGGGGGATCTGGGTATGGAAATTTCTGAATCCATTTGGTCAAAGATGATTGGTGGAATATACTCATCTTCCATATGTATGAAACATACTGTTATGCAGTTCAAAATCTTTCACCGACTGCATTGGACCAAGTTAAACTGTCTGATAAACCCTTGGAACCATTGGCCTCCCTAGCTTTATATGGTGTGGTAACACAAAATCTTATCTTAAATCACAATACCATCAGTATTTTGTTTTTTACCACGCTGGTGGCCAGACGACAAATTTTGATCAGATGGAAAGATAGTAACCCTCCAACATTTGCACAACGGATTAGAGATATGTTATATTTTATTAAGCTGGAAAAGATTAGACATTCTGTTTTTTTTTTTTTTTACGTCAGTGCCCTTGATAATTATATTATTGTTATGATTATTATTGTTTTCATGATTTCTTGTTATTTTATTTTATTATTTATTTTTACATATTGAATAGTGACTTATTTATTATCCTTGTATAATTATGTTGTCTGAATGTTACCGTGGGTGGGGGGACGTTTGGATATTTACTTGTCAAAATGTGTTAAACAGTGAATTGTATAAGCTGTATTAACAAAAAGTAGAAATAAACCTTGTTCAAAAAAGTGTTTAGTCACCCTGATAACCCTGATAACATGACTGCGTTATCATTGGAGTTCTTGTCTCAGGCTTGTCAAAGCTCTGCAGAGCCACAGCAGACATGATACAACGTGCTTCACACTCTCTGTGACTGCTAAGAGTAGCTTTTAGATATTCAGCAAAATTCACTTCAGTGAGCTGTGCTTTGCTGTTACGCATTACAGGCAAATTTTTCACACATGAAACACAAAAAGTTCAACAGTTATTTTACAGATAGTTTATTAGAAATTATTGGAAGTAGTTATCTGCATCACAGCAAGATGTGATGCAGATAACGTATAACAATACATTCTTGCCTATGTCTACACTGTATACACATTGTAGGGGATTGATTAGCAAGGCTGGACCACCAATCTTGCAAAGCTGCCATGGGGCCCCTTGTTTGCTGTGTTTCAGTTGGTTGCACATCATTTTATTTACTGCAAATTGATTTATGAATTTACAATTTACAATATCAACAAAGACAGAGCCTACATTATCTGATCTTGTGGTCCTGCTATGCAAGGGCTTCTGCAGATCTACAGCAGACTGAAGACTAATTTTATTTTAGTTTATATTATGCTAGATATTCATAAACAACGTTATTTCTATTCAAATTAGCACAAACCAACTAATACAGAAAACCCGGAGACGTCAAGATGACAGAATGGGAGGCATGTCATCTCCTGAAGTACCTCAGAATGGCTCCACTGTCCTCAGATTTTAATGAAATAATATGCTGACAAGCTTGATAGTAAAGGAACTTTACTCATCATGGTTAGTAACACTCAACATGTGAGAACAGTTGCATAATGTCTGTAGTTCTGGACACATTTTAACAGAAACCCTGCGTGACAAACCTATACTATGGGTTATAGTAGCCAGGATATATTGGCCTCTGCTGTACTAATTTTAACCTTTATTTATCTGTGGCTTCACTAAATTAATGGACTATCCCTTTAACTGTTGAAGCCTAAAAAAGCCCCCCCCCAATGTCCCTCTTAGACAAGAGAAGCATCTCAGCTTGATGTGTATTTTGTTTGATGGTTGGTGAGGATGGATGAGGAGGCTAGAAGTGAAAACCTGAGGGATGAACACACACACACACACACACACACACACACACACACACACACACACACACACACACACACACACACACACACACACACACACAGGGTCAGCCAGCTTCTCTGCTGTCTTAGCAAGGTTGATTGAGTACATGCAGTTTCTCCCTAAAGGGATAATTTCACGCTCCCATATTAGAATAATTTTCTTGGTGTGGAAATGACATGGGTGGAGGGCATGTACCCACAATGCAACCTGCTATATTACCACTGGAAGCACATAAAGCTTTACAAAATACATGTGGCAGCGACTGTGTGTGGGAGAGTGTGTGTGTGTCTGTCACATTCAGATTGGTGCTTGTGTTTGACACAAATCCGATGATTACTATAAAACAATGTTTCCACTTAATATTCTTTTCAAATGTTGCTTTTTTCTGTGCTTCTGTATCTCTGTGGAATATTGGTTGGTCAGTATTTTACATTTGTGTCTATTGTAGTAGAAATCAGTTACCCTTGCTACATAAACAAACATTCTTCTTCATGACACTTGCTCTGATACATTAATCAGCTCAATGTGTGACGTCCACACAGTTCGCTATGTTGGAAGATAAACATCAGAGACGTGCACATTCACAGCCTATCACATCATTGGTCCCATCGCTCCGGAACAGCTGAGCCAATCACTGTAATGCAATGAGGACAGCAGCTCAACAAATGCAAAGATGTTTCTTCATGAAATCGTATTGTTGGTGCACAGTGGCACAACATGAACACACAGCACCATGTACATGTTTTTTAACAGTTAATTAGTACAATGGTGATAGAAATAAATAATGAGTTGACAGTTTACATGATGAGATCAATCTGACAGTTTTTCAGTCTTCTTTTCCATCTCATGTTGTAAATCATCATATCATATTGCAATATGTGATTATGGATTTTGGTCACAAATCAGTGCAAAGTCTAAGACAAACTTTCTGCTAAAATACCAGCAGTTTGGCCTGTGTAGCTTCAATGAAATGCACCTCCCATCTGTTTGTCTGTCCTTCCACCTGTGCCCCGTGTGCTCTGTGCTGGGCACCAAAACAGCACACACACAAGCAAAGAGAAAGTCAAGGTCAGGAAAATACCAAACTGTCAGTGCTGCTTGCGCTGCTTGTTATCATCAGTAACTGAAGGCTTCTGTCTTTCTGTCTCTTCAAAGTATCCAATTTTCTTATTCCTAAACCTTTATTTAACCAGGTAAGTCCCATTGAGAACACAAAAACCCTTTTTCAAGGAAGCTCTGGCTCAGACATCAGCATTACAGTGTTTAAGGCAGCGTAGATGCAAACATTAAAAACACCCAAAACAAAGCATACAGCATCAACTGGTACCACAGTGTTCCAAAAAATATATTCAAGCAAATATTAAAAGCACAAAAACAAAACAGTGTTTACTAGTAATTCTAAAGTAGTTTACAAAAAGCCTCAGTCTAATATTCTCATGAACATTTTGAGGAGGCTTTAGCTCAAACTCCCCATGGAACGTTTTTACATCTCAGTTCAGTGTACACATCGAACAGATACAGTGTATTGAGTGAGCATTAGAGGTGTTGGGAGGCAGTGTTTTTTTTTTTCTTTGAACAGAACATGCTAGCTATTGTCCCCTGCTTCCAGGCATCATGCTAAGCTCACCTCCTTGCTCTACTTTCGAGCATAACAGTGGTGCTGGAGTGGCATCAATCTTCTCATCCCTCCACAAGAAAGCAGACAAGGGCATGTCCCAGAATGGTGAAGTGTTTTCTTCACCAATTCACCAATAACTAGTGTTCATACTTTCTTAATGCCCCCAGAAGCTTTATTTTTTATGTATTTTGTTTGTATTTTTATTTATTTTTTTATTTATGTCACGCATGCCACATGTGTGTTGTGACTGAGAAGTCAGAGCCTTGTTTTTGCTTTGGATTTGTTGCTGTGGTACTGTATAAAGGAATTGTCTCCAATTTTAGATAGGAACAGGGCAAGGAGCAGCAAGAACCCTGGGACGCTGCTCCATTTGACTGAGGAAAAGCCTGTATGTATACACCGGGACACTACTGGGGTAATGAGGTGCAGCTGTCGGGGCAGCAGGTTGCTGGGGCTGATGAATAATAAGGAGCAGGTGTGCAGAGCAGAGCAACACTGAGGACACATGCTGGACAGGTGAGCAGTGGATGGATGTCAGAGCAAATGCTTAATGCTGCATACTACTTCAGTGCAGGTCAGTTAGCAGTTGCAGATCAAAGTTCACTAAATTTGTTTCAGATGTTACAAATGTGCACCCCAATGTCAACAGTCAGGCCCTGCATTCTTACTTGATCCTGTCCTGTCGAGGTGTTCTGTGTCAAAATCCAGTTTTTGTGAGTCCACATTGGGACATAATTTATTGTCTTTGTTGGATGTAAATTTGGAGACAACATGATATAAATGACGTATAGAGAGGCACCCAACAGGATAACCAGACCATGTGCATTTGTCAGGATTGACAGTATCCTCCTGCCTGTTTCCTTGTGTTACTTCTGTGTTCTCTCTCTCCCTGTCAGTGTGTCTCTGTGTGCCTGAGCTGAACTGGGCGTGGTTCACCTGCTCCTCTCCTGCTGCCAGCCCACCTGCACACCTGAGGCTCATCAAGCAATCAGCCCTCTCAGTATATAAACCCCAGTCCTTCACTCCAGTCTCTGCCGGATCATCAGTTATCCCATGTAGTACTTTGTGTAGGATCCTCCTGCTAGTCGGCTCTGTGTTCCTGACGTCTCATCTGTGTTTTGTCTTCTCTGCCGAGAAACCTCTGAGCCATTCTCCACCTGGATTTCCTGCCATAAGTCAGCCAAACTCTCCCTGCCTTGTCTCCTTGATCTTCTCTCATCTGCCATTCCTCGTTGCCCACCCAGTGAAGCGCCAGCGAACTGCACATTCTGCACATTGATATTGTATTAATAAACTGCTTGCACTGAATTTTGTCTACTGTTCTACTTTTGGATCCCGCAAGCATTATGACTTATCATCGTTGGGAAAGCACGTATGTGAGTCAGGAAATTAATAATCGCTCTGTTACATTGAAATGTCACTGTAAGCCATGTCTGTGAGTCAGCATGGATCCTGAAACTAACTCACCTAAATAGAACACTGCCATCACTTATGCTATTAATTCAAACGGTGCTTTTGCTGTAATGACAAGTCAAAATGCCTGCCAGTAAAAAGGCTTATTTTTGTTCGTTGATGGAAGTAGCTTGACATTAAAGAGGGTCTGAATGGTGATGGTGAAGTGTTTGTCTTCAACACTGACACAGGTTGTAGTGGATTTATATCCTGTTTGACACATTTATTTTTCTTCCACTCATGTGTTGGTTCATCCTCATGTACCAACTGAACGCTGCATTTAGTTGTTTACCATATCTTCCTTTCACTTCAGCCCTTACAGTAGCGATAAAAGTCAGGCATGATACCACTTGCAGAGCAGGATGGGCTGCATCTCGTGGGAGCAGAGGTTTTAAAACATAATGCACTCAACATTTAGGTATGCATAAGAATTGGATAATTTAATAATGAACAGTAATAAAATTTACCCACAATAAAGTGGAGTACAATTTTGGAGATGAATTACTTGCTTAAGCCTGAAACCTTGAGACATTGTTTGTTTACTTATGCTACTTATCACTTGATATCCCATGGTGCGTCATGCAAAGGAAATTACAAAGCATTCCAGCTCTGCCCTTGAAGGCTTGATCTCAAAAATTCACTGGAGTTTTCAGAGTAATGGAACGACACTTAAGATGGCAGTGGAGATCCCTCGAGGAGGAGTGCCTAGGGCAAGTCAAACAGGGCATGTTAAACAGCTACTGGGGTGCATTCCATTTGTCTTAGCTTGCTCTCTTTCCTCCCACACTACCACTTGTGTCCTGAAGGTAACTTGAAAGAGGGGAGGAACAGAAGTGAATATTACAAGGAGAAAGAGTAACAGAGAGTAGAGACAGTTCTGCTTTTTACTGCAGTGGAAGTAAAGGGAAAACTGTCAGTGCCATGGTTACAAAAGCACCGTTCTATGCTTTTAGGGTGTTTGCAAGTGGGTAGTAATCAGATGAATGGTCCGGTTGCTGATGAAAAGAGGGAGCGGGAGAGGAAAGAAAAAAAAAGGGATGACTAATTATACAGTAGCCTTGGAATACAGTGAAGCTCAGTCCCAACAACTCTCTCCATTGAGGCATTCACATGTTAGATTTGCTACGTTAAATGAGCACTCCACTGATTTAGCTTTACAGTCCTATAACGCTGACATACTCACAATGGATAGTAAAAATTGGCTTTTTCAAAATTAATTTCACAATTTTTTATATATAGCGCTAAATCACATCAAGTTGTCTCAGGACACTTTCCATATAGAGCAGGTCTAGACAATAATCACTAATGTAAAGAGACCCAATAATTCCCTCATGAGCAAGCACTTGACAGCAATGGTGAGGAAAAACCTCCTTTTAACAGACAGAAACCTCAAGCAGAACCAGGTTCTGCCTCTACTAGAGGGAGAGAGAGAGATATATTCCATACATTTTTCTCTGTCTCAAACTTGTAGTCTTTAGCCCCTGACTCAAGTGACATCACTTGAGGACATTCATAAGAATTCAAATGGCTCCATTTGGAGCCAGGAAAGACTTTAAACAACTTTCTCCACAAATTAAGTAGTACTTCATAAGAGCTGTATACCGCCTTTGAATTCACCTTTCAGGGGTAAAACCTGAGAGGGAGGCTATTCCAGTTCTACCAGAGATCAGAGGGCACAGCAATTCCTTTCAATAGAGGCGTCTGACCTTGAGATGCTAAAAGTGACAGGAAGACAATGGAGAGAAAATGCCTTTTTTTTAGCACGCCTCGAGGCATGGCAATGTTGGTCTATTGGTTTGATTTCCATGAAATTTTCTGCAGGCAGAGGCGTCGAACGGAGAGGATGAGACCTGCATGTTGATGTTCCCATGAGTCTCAGCTGTGCTTTGTGTAAAGTGCTAATTTGCAAATGTTAGCATGCTAGCATGCTAAATTGAAATACAGAACATTGTAAATATTAAACCTGCTTAGCATGTGTATGTTAATAACATCTTTGTAAACATGTAAGAGTGCTGATGTTAGTGTTAGCTCAAAGCACCAGTCTCCACAGAGCTGCTTCTGTAGCATGGCTGTAGACTGCTAGTCTTGTTAAAAACTTTGCCACAGAGTTCCAGCTGGACTCAACACAGAGATGATTTGTCAGGTGAAAAAGGTGTTACGGTGATGGAGCCATGACGGAGTCAAAGCATGATAACTATTTCTTAAATCCTTTGGCTGTTGGAAAAGTTTGATTTTACCAATGATCCTTAGTTGGAAAAGGTAGGCCTGAGAAAATCATTTCACAGATATCTTCTGACATTTCAGGCAAACGAGCCATTTAAATTTCAGAAATCGTGTTTAACTGTATCTGGTCCATTTTTTTCTAAAACAACGAAAATTACCGAAGATCATGTGATATGACAGAAAGCTCCACAACAGTTACTAGATGGACCTTGAGGTGAGATTGTTTTGTTGGTGTGTGTGTTCAAAGTAATGAAGGAAGGTGTCACCCAATGCAACAGTGTGGCTCACTAATGTGTTTTTAATAGTTTCTACACAACAATGGAGCTCTACAGCACAGAGGAATAAGATAGATCAGGTTTTGATGTACATACAGTGCTTGCTATTAGAATACATTCATCACTGGTACCGCTCATTTTGTAGAATATCAAAAGTGTAATGGAGTGACACTGTAATAAAGGGCTAGGGAGAAGGGATCAGGGAGTGGGTCTTAACGAAAAGGCCTGACGATGAAGGAGCTGTGCCTCCAGGATTCCTGCCAATCAGAGCAGCAGCTCATTAGCAGAGGAACTGCTGATGTGAAACAACACCCAATAAATTATAGGTGGGAAACAAGTGCTCGGAAGTGAATTGTTAAGGTAGGGTTATTGGATTTTTTACTGGAAGAAACCTTAGAGATACGTTTCACTGGCAAAAGGTAATTATAAAACATTGCAGGAAAAGTTAAAGGTACCCTGCGTTAAATAATCATTTTCAGATGCTCTATAGAACTATTTCTGCTTCGGTAATAAATGCTGAAGTGAGCAGATTTCATCAGAGTGGAGACAACTGTGAGGGGGCACACACACACACACACACACACACNCACACACACACACACACACACACACACACACACACACACACACACACACACACACATATATGGCTCATGATGGGAGGCTATGGTGCAGACAGCTGCTGTGCTTTCCCAAGGAGCAGAGAAGAGGGAAGTCCTTAAAAGTCATCCAACCCAGGACAGGGATCTACTCCTGATGAATCACCAGCACCTCCTCCTCCTCCTCGCACTCCTCACCCTCCTTCTGTAGCTGTCTCTGCACTGCTCTCCTCCCTCTGCTCCCGAGGCATAAAGCTTTAATATTGATTCAGCTCGCTAACTGCTCTCCCTGTGTGCCCTGTTAGAGAGGCTGAAGTCTTTCTTTAGTCGTTTACAGCTCCTCTATCCAAAAACCAACTTTCAAGACTTTTCTCATTGGCCTTTATTTTGCACAACATCTCAAGAACTCTCAAATCGTATCAATTTTAATACTGAGACGTTTATCTCAAGGTATAAAAAGTATACTTTAGAAAGTATGAAATATAAAACAAGTGTGGCAGCCTGTGGGAAGCAGAGAGGAAGTGATAGAAGACAGTTTGCCATTGCACTCTAGCCCAAGGCCTCGCTGTTGGCTCGAATAAGAAAAGTATGTTTACTCAACCTTCCCTATCTCCATAACATCCTCTATTCACTTTGTTCAGTGGTAGCACAAATATTAGTGCAGAAACAGTGAACAGAACATGACTGACAGCATGAGAGTGTTTGGCCTGCTCTTTGGTGAAAATGCCTAAAAGAGACCTTAAAAGACACACATGTATTTAAAGATTTTGGTTTGAGAAGGGCTGCATTGCTGTAGTTTGTGTTCTCCAGAAGGAGGACATACACTCAGTTTTACAACAATGGTACAACTTTCTAATTCATGTTTAACACTTATGTTTGGCACTTTACAGCAGTCATGTTTGCGGCGTCGTTAAATGGCAAGTTGTAATTGAAAAGGTGTATTGGCGCCTACTGCAGCAGTAACTGCTGATATACATGTTTATAAATTCACCTTGCAAGTGTCAAATAAAATCTTTACGGTGTGTTCAAGTGACGCCGTGCTAAATTTTTATCAACCTAATCAGTAGAATGAACAGCCACTGCCTCAGAGTCGAGTTATTGGACACTCTCATCTGCATAGACTACCAAAGAGAGAAAAAAGCAAGCGAGGGGATGAGTTTTATTTGAACTTGAACAAATAGAGGTAAATGTCAGGTGCTCTCAGAGGGTAAAAATCTGGGCCAGTATTTATCAAGTGCTTCAGAATCAGGACTAGTTCATGACGCATCCTGCACTTCATTTCAGCAGGAGAAGAGCTCCTCCTCAGAGAGAGTGTGACAGTGTTGTTTTTTGACACTCGGACAATCAAAGTAAACTATGATGACATATTATAGTTTACTGACAGTTAGCATTTTGAGTTAATGAAGTGAAAAATAAAAAGATAAAAAGCCTTTTTAGGCTTTGTGTTTATGGGGAAATAACTAGTTACCAAAATTACATATGCAAATTTATGATGCAAGAATTAATGTAGCTTAAATCTCATAATGGAATTTATCAATACACCATTTGCTGAGCAAACTAGGTAAACACTGGCAAACCACTAGGCTCAAAGCATTGGTTCTCAGTCTGGTCTTAAAGCAATACTAGCAGTACCCCTTGCAGTACATAAGCACATTGAAAGAGTAATCGATCCCTCTGTCCATATTGGCTTCAGAGAGACTCCTTCCCTAATGAGGTTTCAGTCTAAGAGATTTTCTTACACAGAATGAGCGACAAACTCATCATTCAGGGTAAAAATGTCTTCTAAACTACAGCAGAAGTTAATTTGAGGCTTCAGCAGTCTGTGTTTGTCAAATCAAAGGGACATCTTCCAAAGTTAAAGTCTTTGCAGAGCCAAATTCTTTGTGTTTCCTCAGACGAGCTTTCCTCGCTGAGCTGCCATAATGGGATAGTAAAGTGAGGTAGTAGAAGGAATTTGTACTAAAAAATGTGGATTTGGTGTCTGTGCAGTGTTGGCTGCAACGCCTTCACTTCAGCAGCCTCTCATCAGTTCTGCTCTGCACTGAAGCGTCCTGCTTACTTAATGCATCCCTCTGTCCATCAGCATACAGTGACGGCTTCCCTGCCCTCCGTGATCACACACCTTTGTGAAGGAATATTTCAGATCAGAATAGATAAAGGAAACACCTTCCCAAGCAATTTTTCCACAAATCAGAAACTATACACAGGCCGAAATCTCTCACTTGTCATATTTGGAATTAAAGGTTCCTCTTCCTCCTTCTCTTTCTTCCTCCCATACTGATGCTACTGGTTCTGACAGTTTTTTTTGTCAGATCTCACCATGGAATAAGCTGAAACAACTCTGAACTCTGAACAAAATGCTGTATTTGAGCCATATATTTCTGTTTTTTTAAAACAACCTATTTTTTTTATGTCAGCCAGTCTTGGTTGAAAAAAAAAACAGCATGAACATATCTCTCAAACATTAAAGCTCGACTATAATTAAGAAAAATCTAAAAAAAACTAAAAAGGATACAAGACCCAATATTAGATTTGATCTGCCGTAATTACATTACAGGGACATCACATGTTCTCCTCTGCACACGCACAAAAGTCATGATCCAAAATGACTCCGGTTTTGTCAAACTTATCTTTAAATAAGCTCATCATCATCAAGTGTTCCCAAGTCATCTCTCATCTCATTGGATCTCTCTGCCTGAGCATCATCTCCTGCCAACTCCAACAGAGCTGTCTCTAAACATCAGCCATGATAAGAGTTAAAATGCTTCTCCTCCTCCGTCAAAGGTAGAGCTGATGGTATGTCACTCCAGTTTTGACTGTTTTCTTACTCTGTGACAAAAACTGTTTGTTGACAGACCAAACTCACTACTGTTGCAAAGCTACATTTTTTTGCCAAAAAGGACAAGGTTGAAAGGACCTTTTTTTCTGCAGGGATGGTCTGTTTTCTTATTTGAATTCCTCATGTCAGCCCAAATTTACTTTTGTTAAAACAATCTTTTAAGAAGTTCAGTGTACTAAGCATTTTCAAAACTTTTCCCATCCCACAGAATGTCTTTGCTTGACCTGCATCTTCTGTAGCTCCTAAGGGAGGCCTAATAATAGCAAAAAAACAAAAACAAAAAAAACCAATCCCCCCCCCCCCAAAAAAAAAACTGCGTGATATCTTACTCTGTGCTTGATAAACTCCTGTCTCTGCCTCTGCAGCACTGATCAGACTGTCATTGCTGTGATCCTCACCTATAGCCCCACTTGTGAGTATCACAGTCAATAGATGGAGCTAGGAGGCTGTGAGAGAAAACCAAAGACTCTGGGATGACCTGGGATGCTTTTGATTGAGTGAGCAACTGTTTTGACATACTGTACACCGTACACATCCCTGGAGACCTCACTGTGGTGTACAGCAGCCCTGAGCCTCCGTTTGCCGAAGAGCTCAAGGAATTAGAGCCAGACTTGTACGGCTTTTGAAGGTGATGCTGATATTTTCTCATGCTGTAACTGCCAATAACTCACGCTTTGTCTGTATTCACCCTCTTGAAAAATGTCCATGTTCATTAAACAAGCATTCAATACTCAATTCATAATGAGAAAATGTGTGGAATCCAATCAACATACCACATGAAAATCTATTTGGGTTAAGGTCATCTCATAAACAGCTTCTGTAGCATTGATCAACGGCACAAAAAATCCCAACTGAATGAAACTGCGCCATGTCTGGACATGACACTACAGCATGTCTAATCATTAAAGATCAATGCCGCTGCATTAGTTATGTAATCTGAAGAGGCCAGTGATAACGTCGTGAGTTGAGGTTCAAGGACAAACTGTGCAGTTATTCATGCTGAAATCACTTATTAATCACAGGAAGGGAAGACTCAGCTTCTGCAATCCTTCAACTCAACATAGACCTATAGAGCTGTAAGCTTGTTTATACAGGCCTTGAATGCACCTTGTCAGCAGCAGCTGCAATTCCTCAGCTTTTTCAGTGGCTTATTGCTGCACACTCAGACCTTACAGTTGGTACTTCATACATTTTAAATGTGTACTTACATGCATAAGTGAAAAATATGTGGCAAGAGGGAGACTTAAAGGACCATTATGGTTTATTACAACTTGTCTTATGGTTGTGGTTTTATTTTTGTAGTTTAGGACAGTGGTAACACTGTATTCGTCAAAGTACCAAGATCTGGAAACAAAGTGACAGGAAACATTAGCAGTCACATGATCAGACAGGTTGTAAAGAAGCAGTTTGTATAGGTGATCTAATCCACTTTATTTTCAGGTCAAACTGAAAGTGAGCACACTTGAAATGTCGAAAAATCTCTAATTGCGCAGATACAGCATAAGTACAGCAGCCAATTTGGGTCACTGAACCATATAGTTCACATCAGAATTGTAGATGTTCAAATTTCCATTTTTCTCGGAGTGCTTCACAAGGACTTCTCCTCCATGTTCTTGCCCAGGTTCTCATTTCTCAGCATTATGAAGATCGTGTGAAAGCTACTAAATTGACCTTGTCTTTTGTCAGCTGCTGTCAAGGTCAAGAATAAACCTTGAAACATAACTGTCCAAGACTACTTGACAAGCTCTTACAGCTGATGAAGAAGACATGACACAATTGAAAGCTCAGATACCAAAAGGATCTTGTGGTTAGATTGTTTTCTCAAATGCTGTTTTCATGCTTACTTGCTGTTTTCTCAACTGCTGTTTTAACTTACTGTTTGGCTTTGTTTTCTCCAGCAGAAAGGCTGACAGGTATGTTTGTCACAGCATGTTTTTGACCCATCTAACTTCTTTTTACAGTGTTGCTACATTACCAGATCTCAAAATGCTGCTGGCCTCCACCCTTACCTGCCTCACCAATAATGTTAGATCTTGAGGTGTAGGATGAGGGAGAAATAAAATCAGAGCAAAAGAATTTTTTTTTTGGAGATCTGAATAAAGTTTTTGCTGGCTGAAATCCAAAGACATCTCTTACTAAGATATTGCTCTGCTTGCTACCCACAAGGTCAAATTTTTTAACATATATTTCTATATAAGAAGCTAATGTTTTTATTTTTAATATTAGCTGTTGCTGTGGCTTATTGATGTCTAGGTATGTTTTCTGTTTCAGTTACATATGTGTCTTGTCCAATGTGACAACTGCAGCACCACTGCAGAAGACATGCTGGCACCTGAATGTATGGAAGCTGGGATGTGCCAAGTGCAGTGTCCACCAACACTGCATTTCACGTCCTCACTGGTGTCTATGTTTGCATAGAAAATAGAGGAAGTTGTCCTAAAAGTGTGCCCATTGTGTGGTGGTTTTGGGATTTCCCTGTATTTTCCTGTATACTGTGGAGTTGTATGGAGCTTTGTTTCCTGTATGTCCTTTTTCGGCAGAGCCTGGCTGTGGTTCACCAGGTGGTGTGGAAGTTGGTTCTGACACAGCTGGTACGAATCACAATCTCAGACTGGATGAAGACTGTGGACAGCGGAGGGCTCGTTGCCAGATTATCTCCACCACTCCACTGGTATTGTTGGCCGCTCTCTAGTGTCACTCAAGAAATCTTTATTCTTACATTAGTTATTCTACCTCCTGTTCTCCACCAGTGTTAACCTCCTTTCCACCTGCACTGCTCGCCAGCACCAGCGTCTCAACAACCACACCGCCCAGCCCCTCGCCTCCACCAGCCTGAAGCTTCAAGGTTTTGACCTCCACCTCCGTGGCTCAACAGTGCCCCCACCACCATGTGCCACCCCCTACGCAAGTACTCGCACCACCTGTACTCTGAGCGCCACAGGGCACTAC
The DNA here is from genome assembly GCA_037975065.1 of Chaetodon trifasciatus. Lineage (NCBI taxonomy): Eukaryota > Metazoa > Chordata > Actinopteri > Chaetodontiformes > Chaetodontidae > Chaetodon > Chaetodon trifasciatus. Next base: position 1,410,670 of record JBBMOE010000043.1, on the reverse strand, counting down.
GGATCAGCTCTCCACCTCTGGACTTCGTGCCTCACTAGACGCTCACAGAACTCTCACGTGACTAGTCTCCTGTGTATCTGGAGTGATCAGTATTAATTATTATCCAAAATAAATTCTTATTTTTCCTCACTCTCCATCTGAGTCTGTTCTTGAGTCCACAACCCAGCTGCTAAACATGACATATTGTATGTTTTGGACTAAAGTGATGAAGGATCAAAACTATAAATAGGGGGAGAAGGTCAGAGAGAGTAAACAAGAGTGAGTGAGAGTGAAGATAAAGGTATAAAGGAGTTAAAGAACAGCAGGAGACAGACAAAATTGCGCTCAAAGTACGTGCATAGGTAGTACAACACATAGGAACCCCCCCCCCCAAAAAAACTCTCAACAATAAGTAGTGCAAAAAATTACAATAAACAATATGTACAATCAATGATGTTGCATTGTACAAAAAATATACACAATGGAGTGAAGTTACATTAGGAAGTTAATTCAGTCCGAAAACTATGATTTTTTTTTTCAGTTCAGGGTTGGCTTGAAGGCACATAGATAGAATGCAGAGTATCCAGAAGACATGATGGTCCAATCCAAGGCCAACACACTCGCATGTGTAGAGACTGACTTTGGTACTATTAAAATAAAACAAGACTAAGCATTTAAAGCTGAGTAGCTCTGTGAGACTGTAGCTTCGTAGCTAAATGCTAACGTCACAATTCTAACATGCTCACATTGAAAAATCTAATATGCTGATGTGAAGCAGGGATAATGTTCACAATGTTCACTCATACTTTAGTGTGTTGACAAGGTCATTTTTTTCTAAATAGCACCAAACACATCATACAGCTGAAACTGATGGGAATGTCAGTAGTTTTGGAGGTATTTGTTTGGAAACGAAAAAAGTATTGAAAGATTTGTTAGTGCTCGACTGGAAAGTCAAATGTTAAGTCAACTAACAAAGCAGCATTAAGATCAAGACACACAACGGAGACATAAGAGCAGAGATGGAGCATATTTGAATAAAATGATTAGATAACATGACAGTCCTTGAAGCAGGAGTCATCCCTGTGTCTGTTTGAAGTGTGAAGGAGAGGTGCTGCCTCTGATATGAAAGCAGATCTCATTCCACATTTTTGTGTGTATGTGGATGAGGCATCTTTGATCACAGCTGGTTTTAAAAGATGGCACAAGGGTTGAGTGTTTGTGAGACGGCTCTGGTTACATGTTCCCATCTTGTTTAAGAGTAATTACACTCCACTGTTTCAGCCCGTCTCCACCCTCCACACACAGCTGAAAAAGGTTTGCTGGGGTGACTGAGTGACAAAATAAAGGGTGGGGTTGGTGCATTGTGCTCTCTGATTAAATTTCTATCTATTTCATGTCAGAGTGATAAATATGGGTGGGGCCAGAGTGGGCAGAAGACTGAATTATAAATATCATTCATTCATTCATTCATCTTCTATACCCCTTGTATCCCTTTCGGGGTTGGGGGGGGCTGGAGCCTATCCCAGCTGTCAACGGGCGAGAGGCGGGGTACACCCTGAGCCGGTCGCCAGCCGACTGCAGGGCAACACACACACAACCATTCACTCTCACATTCACACCTAGGGACAATTTAGAGTCACCAATTAACCTAATGAGCATGTTTTTGGTCTGTGGGAGGAAGCCGGAGTGCCCGGAGAGAACCAACGCAAGCACGGGAAGAACATGCAAACTTCACACAGAAAGGCCCCCGCCTGACCCCGGGATCGAACCGGGAACCTTCTTGCTGTGAGGCACGCGCACTACCTGCTGCGCCACCGTGCCGCCTTATAAATATCAATGTCTCTATTTTTTTTTTTTTTTTTTTTGCAACTATAGTACTGATCTAGTGTTTAATTGCCCTTCAAATTGTGTCTTGAATAGAAAAAAAACACACAAGTTGAAGGAGTGAAAAAAATATTTTGGAGAGAAAAGCTTGATGGCGGAATGATTTCTACAATTTCTGAAGGTTAATGCATGAGCCTGCGATTTAAATGATTGCTGTTCGTTCAGTATTTGCTTTTTGTGGTCAGAGATCAAAGTGGGGGACTAACATTTCCAGGGGGAGTTGGGAAATGAAACATTCACAGTGCCCCTCGGTGATTTAAGCCATCGTTCCGCACAGCAGATATGATCTGTAATGGGCGTTCAGCAGGACAAAGCCAAAAGAGAGAGACAAAAGCCTCCCCAGGTGCGTTTTCTGTGAGTCATAACTCTGTCACATCTGAACAAACACACATGACACACATGGATATCATTCAGTGTGACTTACACTTCCTGAGGATATCATTTTCTCTGATGTCCGTCGTATATAAACATCCATAAATCCACTAAGAAGTCATGGCAAAGAAAGACGCCTCCCTGAAAATCATCATTTTTTTCTGCAGTATCAAAGCAACCCATTTATACTTGTCTGTACATTCATGGATACACTTCAAACAGAAATTGCTAATAGCTAATTTAGCATACTTTTAGTGGTGTCAATTTAACAAAATGGAAACATAGGCAGGACTAGAGGAGAACTGAAAGTTGAGCTTTCTTTCCTTTTCTTTTGGAGTGGCATAGCTACGGTTCTGCTTATGGACTACAAATGTCGTACACATTTTCCATCACAAATACAAGCTCAACAAGGATGCACAATTTCCTATGCATCAAATTTACATATATTTAAATATCTAGTGCAGATTTAAATGCACACAGGAATTGAACTATTATTGCCAGTAAGGCAGAATCTGTACTAGCTCAGACTTGTGGGTGATCCTTACTAGTAAGTGTAGAATATATAGCCTGTCTACAAGTTAAACCATTTGTGAAATTTACTGGGGATAGTCATAGTCTCCAGAGGAAAAAATTTTGCCTCTCTGGCGGCCCTCTGAGTTTTTCTCTTGTGCCAGCAGCGGGCAAAAATTTGCATTTGTAGAAAGAAAATATCCAGATCTCCATGCTCCCAGGATGATCCTTTTCCATTTTAGACTCTGCACAATTCTCTCACCAACACCACCATGCTCAAAAATGTTGGTGACAAGCTGTAACGTAATTTCATAAACAGACATCGTTGAGCACATTCACACTCTAGACTAGGCTGATTTCACTGACCTCATGCTCTAGCCTGTTGTACCAATGTGACGACCAACCTCACATTTTTTGATTTTTAGCCCGCCAAGTGCTAAGTTTAGTTGTCAGCATGTTCACACATTGTTTAGAAAAAGCAATACTGTTCAGCAATGTCAGAAAGAAATAATGATTATGGTGTCCGTGTTGTCAGGGCAACAATGAACATCCATATGAACAGCTGCAAACAACATGCACACAAACACACACACATAGCTGTTTGTGAACTGTTAATATTATAATTAATACAAACTGCTCTTTGTAAATCTGTGCAGGCTGATATCAGCTGGCGCATGCAGTAATTTCATTCCACTGCAGTGTGTGTGTGTGTGTGTGTGTGTGTGTGTGTGTGTGTGTGGACCTGCATGTGTGTCTGGAGTATGTCCATGAGTAGTTGTAGAATGCCCTCTCAGCACAGGAAGGTTGCAGTGTGGTAACAACCTCTTTTCTATATTAATTATCACGACTAATTGGGTGGAATAGCTATGTGCATGCACAAATGCGTGCGTGCGCGCGCACACACATACACACACACACAAACATGTTCAGCTACACAGAACCATCACATGACAGTGGTAGCAACCACTGCACGGCTCACTACTCTGCTTAATTTTCTCGACAGCGCAGTCAGAATGTCCCATTTAACTCCTGGATATGGGTGAAGCCCTAACATTAACTGACAGTGTTACCACAAACGATCACAGAGAGAGTCATTTAAAGATAGAATAGATAAGGTTTTACCACCACATCTGAGTGATGGAGCTGATGCCACTAAGTGCCTTAATTCACAGTCACATCAGAAAGTGGAACAGAGAAACGTATTTGCAGGTCTTCATGAAACAGATAGCGCTAGAGGCAGGGGTGGACTGGGACAAAAAATCGGCCCTGGCATTTTGGACCAGGCCGGCCCACCACATTCGATAACGCATACCTTTTCGGTCTTTTTGGTCTCTTGAATGTGTATACCAACTGTGCAACTCTTTAAAACCACGTACCTTAAGCCATGCAATGAATTACAGGGAATCAGTGAGAGTGGACACATTAAATACTTCCAAAAAGTGTAATTTATTAACACTACAAAAAAGTATACTCCACCACTCCATCACAGTAATGGATCTTTAAGCAGAATTCATCCTATTGGGTGTACCTATGTGTTCCAGGGAGGAACAAAAGAGAATGAGAAAGAATAGAGATGAGAAATGATGGATCAGATGCTAACTCTTTCAAGAGTAGTACTCAGTAAATTGTGAACTTACCCAGTCCAAAAGGATGAATGTAGCTGAACTCCTGAATGAACTTTGAACTCTGTGTATGTATGTTTGAGAGAGAAAGATAGAGAGAGATTTAATTATTGGTCAATCTTCAAGATAAAAATAGAAGTGTAGAAACTGTAAACTTAAGAGGAATGATGACACATGAATGAGGGAGAGAGAAAAAGGAATAATAGACATGGTTGATTGATCTGATTATTACTGTTTTCCAGAAAAGCAGTGCTGAATAAAGAAGGTCTATGAACTTGGGCAAATCCTTAAAAAAGAAGACATCATCCTGCATGTGTGTGACAGATAGAAAGAGAATGAGAGGATCATCTGTGTCTTTTGCATTACATTAACTGTGAACTTACCAAGGAAAAGGGATGCAAGTGAAGTCATCCCCTAAAGGACTCCTCCTATAACAAGTGAAGGCATCCAATGTGTGTGTGTGTGTGTGTGTGTGTGTGTGTGTGTGTGTGTGCGTGTGTGTGTGTGAGAGAGAGATAGAGAGAGAGAATAGTCAGTGTTGGAGTGTTGGAATCCTGTCAGAGAGGAGGAGAGGTTCAGGTTTGTAGGAAAGCAGTCCAGCTTACCGCAGGTTTTACTGCATGTCCCTGTTCAATGCCGCCACTACCACTGTCATCGGCCACAGGAGCTGATGAAGGCCCTGACGTGGCAAACATATCAGAAATTTCTGCGCATTTGGCAGCGTTGTCTTGAAGAGCCAACTTCTTCTTGTCTCGCAGTTTCTCTGCACCTCCTTTTTGTTTTCTCTCCATTTTCGAAGATCGTAACAGATTACGTTACCGACGCAAAAGTGGGGAAGTGTTTCATGATATGATTGGGTGAAAGTCCTGTCACGTGTCAGTGAAGAAAATAACTTATGGGCCGCAGACCAGCGTGTGTCGAGGGCCGGTCGGTGGTTATGAACAAACTCTTAAACTGCCTTTTTTTTGCTGAATACATTAGGCCAGCAGGACCAAAGCGAAAGGGGTTGGTGTTTAACGACTGACTGGGCCAGCCCAATGTCAATCGGGCTGCTGATCAACTGTCTGGTATTATGGGCTGGTCAGACCAATATTTCAAAAGAAAAAAAAAAAAAAAGTGGCTGACTGTTGGTCCAAATAGCATGTCGACCCACTGGGAAAATACCCGCTATGCCAGATGGTCAGTCCGTCCCTGGCTATAGGTCTGGTGATACAGTGACCACTGCCATTGGTTTGATAGTTTCATTCAAGGAAAAACTGCTGAAGTGAGCAAAGCTTCGTTGTAAAATGTATTGTGGGACATAGTTAATATGATAGCCTCCTCCATTCTGGACTCTTAGTCTACAGTTAATCAAAGGCACATACTCTCTCAAAGTTGCATATTGTATATTTCTACAACCAAAATTAATATAATACATTATTTTTTCCTTCAGTTAGGATGTCATTTAATTGAAAACCATTAGTTTATAGAGCTGCCTTTGTGCACAGGGTCACAAAGGGACAAACACAAACATTGAAGAACATTGTTGTCCAACATATACATGAATATGTGCTATAGCATGAAGATTTCCCTAAATAAGACCAAAGGAGTCTTGCTCAAACCACAAAAAACAGTTCCAATGTCAACACAGCTGTCCATATACTTATGTATCACGTAGCATTTTATTTTAGGCCTGAGACAAAACCCCTGGTTTTATATACCCCTGTTTACAATTGCTGCCCTGTCAGTGGCAATATGACCCACCAGCTTGTAGGTCTTCTGAAAGACGAAGCCTTCAGATGTGACCTGTAAGAGAATAAAAGATACTTATCTTCCTCACACTTGCTGTTTAAAGAGCATGGGCCACTTTGTTGCTTTGTTGAGACAGTTAAAAACCACGACCCTGGTCATGACCTGAATGAGGAGGTAAAGCACAGATAGTATCAGCAACTGCGACAGTGGAGGGTAGAGATTCTTTGCTGTATGATGCCTTGCTGTGTGCAGAAGTATCTCAAGACATGCTCAGTGTAAGGGGAGAAATATTACAGCCTCCCTGCTGTTTTATAATTAAAGCTGCCAACGGATTGGATGGTGAGAGCACTAATGTCTCTCATTGGTTAGAGAAATAGAACCAAAGCTTGGTAAAGTTAAAGCTTGGTTTTCCAGTTACAACTTAGAATTTGTTCCCTCACTCATAACATTTGGACAGTTTGCTAAAAAAATATAAACTTTGAAAAATAGCTCAGATTAATGAAAAATATGTATACCTATTGATAAAAAGCAGAAAAAAAAATGAAAACTCAGGGTAAAACCCCCCCCCCCCCCAAAACAAGGAAGTGAGTTGGTGGGATTATCCTTTGATTACATCTATTGGATGTAACTGATTATAACTCAGCAACTTCTGTGTGGAGGTGTCTGTTCTCATCACATTTTTCCATTTCATTTCCACACACCAAGAAAAGGCTCCAGTGCACATTCCTCTCTTTTCAGCGCTCTTCCATCGCCACAGTTGCTGCCATTGGGAGCTATTCAGTTCCTGATTGGAACTCATGCCGCTGTAGACAAAAAGTAGTAAAATAGCTCATTTAGTGAGCCATTATTCGCTTCGACTCCCATTCTAAATGAAACACCTGGCTCAGAATGACTTCATTCATCTGAATTCTCTTTAACTCTACAGCTGGCAGCATTTCACCTATTACAGTAGATATAAAAGGCAGAATCTCAGAGGACATCGAGAGAGGGTAAAATGGTCACGTCATGACTCCAAATACATGTCTGTTTAAGACTGCTATTTTCATACAAAGCAGTCAGACTGAAAAATTCTAAAGATTCTAAAAACACAACAGTTAGGCAATAGTCTCATTCATCTATTTACATGACTCCATATGTAGAAATGATCTGGTTATCCAGAAGGAACTGTGCTCATTAGAGCTAAATTTATTTTTCGTTTCCCACCGCCAATTCTCTTCAAGTTCACAGAGGGCTGGAGCTTGTCCCACGATGCACTTGATCATTCCGGCCCTGCTACAGGATAACCTCTCCCAGCTGAGTGTGCCTAACTCTACCTGCAGGTGAATCACTTACTTCTTGTCTGACAGAAGACATGATATGAAGTTGGGGGAACATGTCTCTGATGGCTGAACCATTAGCACTGGATTCCCCCAAGGCTGGATCCTTTCCTCTCTGCTTTTCTCTCTGTACATCTACAGCTGCACCTCCAGTCAGCAGTCTGTCAAGCTGCTGAAGTTTGCAGATGACACCACTCTCATTGGGCTCATCTCTAGTGGGGATGAGTCTGTCTACAGGTGAAAGATTGACTATGTGGCAACCTGGTGCAACTTGGAGCTCAACACTCTAAAGAGAGATAACAGATAGTTATGGATTACAGAAAGAAGTCAGCCCCACTCACCCTCATCACCCTGTGTGACTCCGAAGTTAACATCGCTGAGTCCTTCTGCTTCCTGGGCACCATCACCACCCAGGACCTGAGGTGGAAACCTGAGCATCAGCTCCATCACCATGAAAGCTCAACAAGAAGATGTCCTTCCTGTGACAGCTGAAGACGTTTCATCTGCCAATGACAATGATGGTGCACTTCTACACCGCCGTCATTGGTAAATACTCACCTTCTCCATCACCATCTTTTATGCTGCTGCCACTACCAAGGACAAGGTCAGACTGCAGTTTATTTTTTGTTCCGCTAAGAAGGTGATCAGCTGCAATCTGCCATCCCCACAAGATTTGTACTCCACCAGGACCATGAGGCATGCAGGTAAGATTGTGGCTGACCCATTCCATCCCAGACACAAGCGTTTTGAGACACTCCCCTTGGGGGGCAGGAGACTGTGGTCCATCAGGACCAAACCCCATGCCATAAAAAAAACTCAGTCCCTGCTGCAGCTGGCCTCATCCATAAAGCCTGGGACTGCTACTAGCTCTGACTCTATCCCCCCTAGGATCCAAAAGCAGCGCTGGCTGAATCTGGAAGTTTGTGAGTCTCTTTGTTCGGAGCAAACACAGGCTTCAGGGGTAGTTTGGTTTGCAAACCAGCAAACTGTTTCAATGATGATCTGGTTCAGAGGGCAAGACGAAAGTCGTGGTCAGAGTCACAAAACAGAGTTTTTTTACCAAGGGGTAGGAGAACAGGCAAGGTCATTTAAATAATGGTCATATTCTACATATTGTTTTTAGAATATTTTTTCAGTTGTTGATATCGTCAGATTTCTATTTTCTATTTATGCTTCTTGACAGTAGTTTTTTTCATCTTTATCTATATTTTCTTGTACCATATGTATTGTTATGCACCAATACACCAAGGCCAATTCCCTATATGTGAAAATCTACATGACAACAGACCTAATTCTGATTCTGATATGCAGTCAAAGCACATCTCTTTGTTTTTTGGCAAAAGATGAGAAAATGAACGTCTGATTCCCTGTTTTACAGCAGAGTCTGTTCATTAACAAGCATTATTCATAACAACATTCTTTGAACTGCATTGTCAATCAATATTTCCAAACTCAAGAGGATTTTTTAAAATTTTATCCTCCGTCCAGTCTTCGTTAGAGTGTTAATAAAAGGTCAAAGAAATAACAACTCCTCCAATATATTCCTTCTCAAAAAACAGAGAATGGAAAACAGAAAGTAAACAAGGAGGCAGTCATGTCAATCTGTCAGGGATGCAACACTGCAGGATTTTGTGGGTTTGTTTGGTTGAGATAATTTGGTGATTTTGTGTTGTGTGGTGTTTCAGCTTGGTTCCACTTTTTCACATTGCATGAGCTTTCTTGTGCTGCTTCTAATATCTGTCAAAAACCAGGCTCTGCTTTGAACTCCCTCTCACCTGGACGAGTGACCACCTGCTCCCAGGCTGAGCAGCACAGACACAGCTTCATCTCTGTGTTAATGGCTGATGGCAGCCGGCGTGCTTCGCTGTATCACCCAAGGGCCCGGTGTATAGGAGTGGATGGGTATGAAAGTGGAGACGGTTAGCACTTCCACATCTGTCAGCTGGAGTTGGCAACTCACACTTAACATTTACGTAGGTGGAGAAAGGTAACGGCAGAGAGGGCAAGGGAAGAGGAAAAAATGACAAGATGACTATATGTCATGCATTTGTGTAGTATACATTTAGCAGCGCAGTTTGAATGCCAAGACTAATGGAAAAGAGTTGAAAATAGGTGATAATAGCTGTATTTCCAGCTGGCTGTCTATGGTTTACTGTAGGCACATATACACTTGAAATCTTTAAGCAGCTCTTTCGTAGAATACCTTTGAAACAATTAGTTTGTACAACATTAACAAGAAGTGGCAGTTAACCTTTTATGTATCAGGATTCACACAGACAGAAAAAGTGATTAACCTGTACCTCTGCTATGATAGATAGATGATACATGGAAAAAAAAAAAAATTATCATAAGAGGCGAGAGTCTACAACCATACTAGTGAAAATGGCCTCAGTCTGCCTGCTGTCTAAATGCAGGGGTTTGTTTGATGAAACTCACTTGAAGCATGGGTGGATGATGGGTTGATGGTCACTTCAAATTAACAAGATTGCGGGAACAGTTGTTAGGATTAAATCAAATTTCAGTTTCTCCACTACAAGTATGTGCAGCACACATAACCAGTTTTTCAAGGAATATATCTACATAACATATTTTGATGAGGGAATCTGTCAGATATTATAATGTTCTTTTAGGATGAAATTACAGTTTTGATTGATTACTTAAGCACAGTAATCGACAAGAGAACATGCAGAGCTCCCTGGTGGTTCTATGAAGTGACACAAACAGATATTGGCATAGAAATCTTTATGCACAGATTGCTAAATAATGTGAGTAGATTAATAATTGTGGAGATCAGTAGAAAAAAATCTTCATTCCAGCTAAATAAGAGTATAGACTGATAACTCGTGTCAGCATTTTTTGAAAGTGCTATAATATCCCCTCAAGCTGTACTTAAAGTGTCTAAAATCTGTATTTTTTTAATATCAGCAACTTAGTGTGTGTGATGGACCCACGGAGGTTTATTGGCAGTGCTGCTGTTCTCATCTGCTGTATCGGCAACTGTTTTCAGTGAGAAGCTCTTAGAAATTCACTGCACACTACCTGGCCAGCACCAAACATCAGACAGACACAGTTTGAGACATAGCTGGTGTACGTAAGTGGGCATTTAGGTAAAGAGCCAGAGATTTTTCTTGAGCGATAGTGGAGACCACAAATAGAGGTAGAGTGAATATCAGACTTACATTCATCAGGTGGACACAAGCATGACTCGAAAATGAATGGTAATGTTGCTCTGTCTCTGCTGGATGTGTAACTAAGCAAGTGCTAACAAGTTTACGGATCAGTTTATGGTTTTCTTGTGGTTTCACAGCTTCTTTCAAGCTACAGTGTGTTTTGTATAATTCTTCTTTGATGGTTAATACAACCGTCATATCTTGAAATACATCTTCTAACCAGCACTTTATTGTCTCATATGAATTATGCATTCATAATTACATAGGGCTTGCACAGTGTCTAATTATACCCAGCTCGAAGAGGTTGATTGTCAACTCATTATGTGCAGCATACAGGAGAAGTGTTAATTAAGATATTCTATTACATTACTCTGATTTTTAACTGGAATTTCAGTCAGTGAGTATAGATAACAAATGGCACAACCTTAACACCATCTAACCTACCACCCCTTTAAACCTGAAGGTCAGAGGTCGTAACTCATGACTGTTTGCATGAATCCAACTTGTGAATGTTCCTCCAAATATTTTTTTTTTCCTTTTAACATTCAAGTTTTATTTATTTATTTTTTTTATTCAAGTGTTAGAGTAACACCAGGTCAACATCAGTATCACTGGTGGACATGCTTATTCTTCCTGGAATACAAATTAAATGGGAGATGTCTGTTCATTCAGAGACATATCTTGTCAAATGACTTAAATGTAAAGATACTGTAAAAAAAAAAAAAAAAGTGCTTCTCAACTGCTCTTACAGCTAATTAAGCCTGGAATCTTGTTTTCAAGCACTGAAGCTTTCAGTTCCTCACTTCATGAAATGAATCCATTTTTGAACAAAATTCAAACAAATCGAGGCCAAGGCAGTGATTTTTTTTTTTTTTTTGGTTTGGGGCCAATGACTGATTTCAAACAGCCTTGAGTTAGAATAAGAAAATTAATTACCCTTCTCCAGCTCTCTCTCTGTCTTTCTTTTTTTGTGATTGTGAGGTTGCCATTTACATTTCCATCATTTCACATTGTGAAGACCTACAGGTTAGACCTTGCACATCTTCTCAAGGTTGAAACAAATAAAGCATTCTTTCTGACTGCTGTGAAGAACAGGCAATGCAATTAGCAGGAACATGCATGTGGGTGTACATGTATCTGTTATATGCAAGAATGATAAGAACCAGATTTAATACTAGCTAACTGCACTCTTTTAGCAGCAATGAAAACCCATTATCACATTTCTATAGATATGGAAATCTAATCATCCTAAATAATCACTCTTGGATGTTCCTTTAGAAAGACACAACCAACAACAGCTTCAGAGCTGTGTTTTTTGGACAGGAAAAGAATCCACGTCAGTAGAGACCCTTGAGTATTCACCTTTTCATTGATTTGTTTGAACTTGTTGCTTCACTTGTTGCAAGAGAAACACGACCTTCCCCTTGCAAACACCTGGTGTTGGGAGTAATGCATTACATAGTGTTACTATAATCCCACTACAGAGGTAACTAATTACTACAAATGCAGCCTTTTGCCCAGATTGTCCAGTTTATGATCTAACCTGACCTCACAGTGGTGCAAGTAGTGATGACGAGATGAAGATTCTTGAAGCCTTGAAGCCTTCCAGCCAAATGGTTCACAAAAAGGTTCATTTCTTAAGTCTTCATGTGCACACAAACCCCCCTGCTGGTCAAAGACTGTTAAACATTCATTCATTCATTCATTCATTCATTCATTCATCTTCTATACCCCCGATTATCCCCTTCGGGGTTGAGGGGGGCTGGCAGCGGGCAGCTGTCAACGGGCGAGAGGCGGGGTACACCCTGAGCCGTTCGCCAGTCGACTGCTGGGCAGACTGTTAAACAGCCAGATATAATATAGGTAGTGATGGGTGGTACCCTGCCGACGCTTCGGAGTGGAACCTATAAATAATAGGTAATTGTAATTGTAATTTTATCAATTTGCAATGCACTAAAGACTGTCCCTCAACAGTGCAGCCATGAGAATGACTGCCATGTAAAATAAATCAATTCATCTTAATAAATGCATTTCAGGTATCGTTCAGGTATTCATTCATATGAATAAAATTGTTTAGTGTATTATGGGTATCTAACATGACAATACAATGGAATCCAACATTACTTGTCAAATGTTTATCAGTGAATAATTTTGTCAACATTGGAATAGCTCATGGCGGCACGGTGACGCAGCAGGTAGTGCGCGTGCCTCACAGCAAGAAGGTCACCGGTTTGATCCCCGGGTCAGGCGGGGGCCCTTCTGTACGAAGTTTGCATGTTCTTCCCGTGCTTGCGTGGGTTCTCTCCGGGCACTCCGGCTTCCTCCCACAGACCAAAAACATGCTCATTAGGTTAATTGGTGACTCTAAATTGTCCCAAGTTGTGAGTGTGAGTGTGAATGGTTGTCTGTATGTTGCCCTGCAGTCGGCTGGCGACCGGCTCAGGGTGTACCCTGCCTCTCGCCCGTTGACAGCTGGGATAGGCTCCATGGATGAGGTGTTGTTGTTGTACCCCAATTCTTTAACACACAACAAACACTTCACCTTGGATTAAAAGAAAAGACAGTGAAAAATGTAGTACATTGCATAACAAACACAAAACACGTGTAATAATGTTACTGAAAGTATACTTATTTTATTGGGAGACATCAGATCAAAATGTTCCCACACTGGAGAAAACTTTCTCTTTCCCACAAGCTCCATCAAAATGCACCTCTATGTCACACACACAACCAACAAATCGCCAACACTAACCCACAAAGTTGCTTTCTTTTTGTACTAACACTACTTAAAATCAGACTCAAATATATTCAGTACATTTTGTTGTTTGCGGGAAGCTCCATTAATGTATTTTGGCCATTTGTATAAAAACATCTGATATACTATCAACCTTTAACTTGATATGACAAACATGCCAGCTCACACTATTTGCACATCCAGTAGACACAGTGTAGGAGTTGTCATCATGTTTCTGTCCACCTGATGAATATAAGTCCAATATCCACCTTCATTTTAGCTCTGTTTTGGTCTAAACCAACTCCAGGGTGTCACCAGGTAGTCTCTAACTGTCTCTGTCTGATGTTTGCTGCTGGACAGGGAGTGTAGAGTGGATTATCAGAGCTTTTTCTCTGAGAAGATCTGCCTTATACTACACTTGAAATTGCTTCCAGCATGGTATGTGTGCATGCATATCAGGAGTGAGATGACCAAAACACTTTAGAAACAAAACGCCAGTGCAATGTCCAGACACATTGCAATGCCTGAAGAATTTATTGCGAAGCACTCTCAAATAAGACTGACGTTTGAAAAGGCATATTATGTCAGCTGTGAAGGCAGCATCTCCTCCATGTGTACTGAGAATGCTGCCTGTGAACGTGACTGACAGGAGGGGAACATCTCCCGCCATCCTGAGGTCCCAAGGAAGAGCACATTGGGCAGTTATCACAGACTTTTTGTACAGCATATTTAAGAAGATCCACTTGTAAATCAGGAGGAAATCACAGACCATGGGACGGTCTGTTGAGTCTTAAATCAATATAGCAACTGAATATAGCACTAACTTCAAAAATTTTGGTCTCTCCAAGGCCCCTGCACTAGCCTAGGTCACTTTGGGAAATTCCTTAAAGAATGAAGGTTTGTAAGGTAACTACCAGACATCAAACAAAATAATCCGGCAGTACGGGAAATATCTCTATCTAAATAAAAACTAACATTAAGGGTGGTCTGAGGTGGAGTAGAGACCAATGTATTTTTCTTTTCTAAATCATAATTGAGTTTTCAGCAGCCTATCAGACACACATGATTCACAGTGTTATGGATTAAGCCACATTACCTGTAATACTGGCAGACAACAGTGACTCTTAGTCATGCTTCATGCATTGTGGGGTTGAACTACATTTCCACAGGACAAAGCATTGCATGAGGTCTGGTCACTGCAGTGTTGTGATTAACCTTGTCAGTATTCCACATCGTATTGAGATTTTGTCATTGGATGTTCAGGATCTTAGTGTTTTGGAGCTGTGAAGTGTAAGGAGGCAGGATCTCACTGTATGTCTATAGCTCCAAAACTGTAGTTGACAGCAAGATAAGAGACAACTGAACAGACTGACCTGTAATGTGAACATTACTAGTTTTTGAGACATCTTTTTTTTTTTTTTTTTTTAACAAAATCTGTTTATGGGAAATGCATGCCTCTTATTGATTTTAGAGCAAATTGGTGGCATGGTGGTACAGTGGCAACTCTGTTGCCTCACAGCTAGAATGTCCCGGGTTCGATTCCCACCTAGAGCACTGTGGGTGCTGAGGGCGTGCTGCCCCTTATCTCGAGGAAAGGGGCCTTTCTGCGTGGAGTTTGCATATTCTCCCCATGTTCACCTGGGGTATTCTCCATAAAAAATGAACCCCCCTCTAAAAAACATGTATGAAGATCACCACCTGACCAATGGTGACGACAAAGAAAACTGGGTCCCCGGGCACCGGGCAGATGGCAGTCCACCGCTTACTCCGACTTACTAGGATGGGTCAAAAGTGGAGGAAAAATTTCACCAACGCATGGCGTGTGTGTGCATGTGCATGTAGTGTGTGACAAATAAAAGGGATTGTCCCTCTGATTCTCTCTCTTCTCTGAAACAAAACAATAAAGTCATCTGTTTAAGTAATTTGTTTTTAAAGACAGTAACTGTATTCAGAATACCACCAATTTAAACTGTACCTGTAATGGAATACAGTTACTCATATTTTGGGGATTCCTTTGACCTTTCCTGTGTGTCAACTTTAAGCCAAATTTTCACTTGTCAAAGTTTGCATTTTTAAGCCAAGAACAATTACTATAGGCCCCTTAATCATCAGCTTTTTGTTCTGTCCCTAACTTCTTACTGAGAGGAATAGTCAGGATTTTAGCCTCAATGAGCTGTTTGAAGGTATTAGCCCTGCTTTCTCATAGTCATTCACCAAATATTTAGTTTCTTTACCCTTTCTTACTAGCCAAAAAAAAAAAAAAACAACTTGTTGACGTGCAGTATTTTTCAGCGATAATGCCCACTGTTCATACAGTGTGCTACAGGTCTTGACCTGTGGTTGCCCACTCATTCATGGACATGGGGTGGACAGTCTCTTGTTATCTACTTATGTGCTTGCTTGTCCAACGCTTTTATGCAAATTGGGTTTACATAAAGTTCAGCCAAACTCATGGTTCAGCAGTAATATTCCATTAAAATACACACCACTGAATACAGAGGTGAGTTGATGCAATTGTAGCCTACATGATGACAGAATGGTTGAGCTTTCACAGTACAGAGGCTAAATAGCTGCTGTGTGGAACTGGATGCCTGCAAATTTGTAAGGTCACGGCAATGTGTGAGCTAAAATAAAGGAGGAGATATCACTTTTAACCTCCTCTGACAGGATTAAAGATATGGTGCGTAATTAATGGAACGCATTTTGGAGCACACTAACAATCTGTATGAATATTCACATCAGGATTTTAGTTTTTATTGAAAATCAAACAAATATCATAAAAACATAAGAATAAAAAGCAATGTGCAGGCAGTTGTATTTAATTTGATCTATTTCTCTGTAATAACTGAATTCATTATTTTTCAGTGAGGCATGAATTTTCCATGTCACATTAAAATCAAATCACAGAGGAGGTGTGTTGTGTCCCAGCACTGTCCAGCAGAGACCAGCTTGGACTTGACAATGCTAAATACAAAGCACTGTTTTCATGAAGAAGTGAACAAAGCTTTTCTTTTGTCACCAAAAGTGATGGTACTGCGGAAGTATCAGTGCTTAATACAAGAAAAGGATGATGATAATATTGTTAATGTGTACATGGTAATTTGTTTGGCTGCTGGTTGAATTTTATACAAGGAAACCAGAAAAAGCCTTAGACACCACGCAAACTGCTTTACTGTAAGTTACCCAAAACATTTGTTGAATAAAATTTACTAAGCGTTGCGGGACTTCATTTTGATGCCTTGACATACAGCATTCATTGAGGAAAACTGATTAAAGCTAAAATATGTAAGGGATAATGCCCGACGAGGTGTCCATTATCAGAAATGAATGGACGACATGGAGGCGTGAACCAATAAATATTAAATCAATTATTAATACGTTAATGTTGTTTTTTACCGTTAAAATCGTAAATTTTTCACAAGAAGCGGCTGAGTGTACCGTACCGTACCGTCTTCTCCCGCTTCATCCGGGGCCGGGTCGCGGGGGGAGCAGCCTGAGCAGGGACGTCCAAACTTCCCTCTCCCTGGACACTTCCCCCAGCTCTTCCGGGGGGATCCCAAGGCGTTCCCAGGCCAGCCGCGCGACATAGTCGCGCCAGCGTGTCCTGGGTCTTCCCCGGGGCCTCCTCCCGGTGGGACATGCCTGGAACACCTCCCTTGGGAGGCGTCCAGGGGGCATCCTGTATAGATGCCCGAGCCACCTCAGCTGACTCCTCTCGATGTGGAGGAGCAGCGGCTCTACTCTGAGCTCCTCCCGGGTGACAGAGCTCCTCACCCTATCTCTAAGGGAGCGCCCTGCCACCCTGCGGAGGAAACTCATTTCAGCCGCTTGTATCCGGGACCTCGTTCTTTCGGTCATGACCCAAAGTTCATGACCATAGGTGAGGGTAGGAACGTAGATTGACCGGTAAATCGAGAGCTTCGCCTTTCGGCTCAGCTCCTTCTTCACCACGACAGACCGGTACAACGACCGCATTACTGCTGCCGCTGCACCGATCCGCCTGTCAATCTCACGCTCCATCCTTCCCTCACTCGTGAACAGGATCCCGAGATACTTAAACTCCTCCACTTGAGGCAGGAACTCTCCCCCAACCTGGAGGGAGCAAGCCACCTTTTTCCGGTCGAGAACCATGGCCTCGGACTTGGAGGTGCTGACTCTCATCCCAGCTGCTTCACACTCGGCTGCGAACCGCCCCAGTGCATGCTGAAGGTCCTGGCTCGATGGAGCCAACAAGACAACATCATCCGCAAAAAGCAGAGACGAAATCTGCCGGCTCCTGAACTGAACCCCCTCCGGCCCCTGGCTGCGCCTAGAAATTCTGTCCATAAAAATAATGAACAGAACCGGCGACAAAGGGCAGCCCTGCCGGAGTCCAACGTGCACCGGGAACAGGTCCGACTTACTGCCGGCAATGCGGACCAAGCTCCTGCTCCGGTTGTACAGGGACTGTACAGCCCTCAACAGAGAGCCTCCGACCCCATACTCCCGGAGCACCTCCCACAGAATGACTCGAGGGACACGGTCGAAAGCCTTCTCCAAGTCCACAAAACACATGTGGACTGGTTGGGCAAACTCCCATGAACCCTCAAGCACCCTGTGGATGGTATAGAGCTGGTCCAGTGTTCCACGGCCGGGACGAAAACCGCATTGTTCCTCCTGAATCCGAGGTTCGACTATCGGCCGGATTCTCCTCTCCAGTACCCTGGAATAGACTTTCCCTGGGAGGCTGAGGAGTGTGATCCCCCGATAGTTGGAACACACCCTCCGGTCCCCCTTTTTAAAAAGAGGGACCACCACCCCAGTCTGCCAGTCCAGAGGCACTGTCCCCGACTGCCACGCGATGTTGCAGAGGCGTGTCAACCAAGACAGTCCTACAACATCCAGAGACTTAAGGTACTCAGGGCGGATCTCATCCACCCCCGGTGCTCTGCCACCGAGGAGCTTGCAGACTGCCTCAGTGACTTCAGCCCCGGTGATGGATGCACCGACCCCCGGGTCCCCAGTCTCTGCTTCCTCTAGGGAAGACATGACAGTGGGATTGAGGAGATCCTCGAAGTATTCCTTCCACCGCCCAACAATATCCCCAGTTGAGGTCAACAGCTCCCCGCCCTCACTGTAAACAGTGTTGACAGCAAGCTGCTTCCCCTTCCTGAGGCGCCGAACGGTTTGCCAGAATTTCTTCGAGGCCGACCGGTAGTCCTCCTCCATGGCCTCCCCGAACTCCTCCCAGACCCGAGTTTTTGCTTCTACTTCGGCTGAGTGGACTATTTAATATCTCTCGTTGTGACACGTTGCCAAGGTCGGCCGCAGCTGTTACATTAGGCCTAATCAGTGGAGGGAAGTGAGATGATTGCTTAACGTTATGTTATGTGATACAAAGTGTGATTTCAGAGGGCAAGTGCACCTCTTACCGCTTGTGTGTGTCCAGAGGATGATGCAAAATTTTGTTTCAAAGAATCAAAGTCCACAGATAGTTTCCTAAATCGTTTTTTATTGCAAGTAATGTTAACGTATGTCCTGAGTTTTTGTTGCCACGGTTACCAACTAGCGTTTGAGCCAGCACAATAATTTAGAACAATCAGGCTATTTGACCGGAACTTTTTTATAGGTGTTTTTAACGGACACCCTGCAGCCAGTCATAATCGAGTATTCACTCACGCCATGGTATAACAATAAGTTAAGTCTATGGAAACATCAAAGCCCTACCTCTGAACCAGTAACCGACAAATGGATGTGTTCAATAAATTCATTCAAATCAGCCTAAATGCACATCCAGTCAGAATTTGTGTTCATTTCGTAGGTTGAGCTAGCACACTTTGGATTCAGTCAACAGAATGCAGGACAAAAGAGAGGCAGTGCGGCTGCAGGTGGATGTCGTGAAGTCAGGTGAGCAGTAAAGTGTGAATGTAACACTGAACATTCAGTTTGAGCTGATATTTGTTAACAAATTAATGAATCAAGCAGACTTCCTGAATTCAGTTTACCAGCAGCTGAGTATAATACAATATAGTTCAGTATAATATTACTTACGACATCTGTTATTGTAACAGATGTGAACTATAACATGTTTTAATTTGATTTTAATGTTGTAGCAAATACTTCTGTGTTCTTAAGTACCAAATGTTAAATTAATTGACCCCTCTAAAGGATCATTAGAATATGTCACTGTCTTGTGAAAACCATGTAAAAAAGCCTTACTGTGGCAGCATGGCTTATACACTAATCCATATCCAGTACATACGGGAGCAGCAATATCCATATTGCTGCTCCCATGTGTAATGCTCACTCCGACTAACCTTTGTTTAGTCTCTGACTTGCTCCACTGTTCATTCCTGCATAATTACTGGCTCTCCATATAGTAAACAGCACTTAGGATAATGTCAATGAAAATTTTGAGTAGAGCTATAACACACTCATTAGTGCTCAATATAGGGAGCTAACAGATGCAAATTGAACACATACTGTACAGTCTGAACATAGGTATACTGTTAACTGGCTGTGGGCAAAGTTTTTATTTTGGTGATTAGGTCACAGCAGCAGAAAAAAAGAAAGTTAAAGCCAATGTGAGCAATCCCCATCAAAGCCTGAATCTGATTTTATTAATATTATTTGGTTCAGCCGACCATACAGATTGCTACTTGGATGAGAAAAAAGGAAATTGATAGCATGACTTGCAGAACAGAAATGAGAAGTCTGATATGGAAGCAAAAATAATGAGAAGTAACATCCCCTCTGGTCCTTCTCCTTGGTGTTTTGTTATTCTTCAAGATCTGCCGCCTGAGAAAGTTGGGAGATGGGAGAAAGCCAAGCTCCCTATTAAAAAAAGTCTTAGAGTGTGAAAGCAACATCCAAAGAAGCATTTTACATCCGTGGCTGTATAGGTGAGCTTTTCACAATCTCAGCCCCATGTCATCGAGAGAGGTGGATCTTGTCAAACACTTAAAATGGGTGGTTTTCTTTGCAAGGGAGTTTTAAACCTGGAAAGAGTAAGAAAGATGAGGATGAGAGGCTGTTCGGCTGAGAATAGGGAGAGGGAGAGTTAGAGAGACAGAGGCAGGCAGAGAATTGGAGAATGGAGCTTTCTTCAGGTTATATTTGGGGTCTCTGTGACAGCTGAATTCCCTTTGCTCCCTATTCTTCCAGGCATCATGTATCAGTCTCGGCTGCCAGTGTTAAGATAGAAAAGGCAGCTGATGAAGAGAGCAACCTCAGACAGCCTCCGCTTGAGCTGCGCTGCCTCCAAAACCATTTGAATGTGTTTGCTACAGCGGATCATGAAAAGAAAAAACTCCTGCAGGCCAAGTGGCATCAATACAATTTCTCAACTTTTCATTGTGTTGCAAAAGGTCCTGCATCTGTTCAACGCAATGTAAATCTGCAGTTTTTATCCTTAAAAAATCGGTGCTATTGACCTCTTTTTATGATACAAGCTGTGTTTTGCTGAGAATTTAATCAATTCCTATACAAACAGCTTGGTAGTAGAGGGAGCTTTACAAGTTTTTCAGCTTATAACGTGGATCGATAGGTGCAGTCAGATTAGATGAGGTCTCTGAGGGACAAGCATTACCTCACTCAAGAGGATTTCCAATTCAAAAATAGAGGACTCAAACAGTGCTTGACACCTGTCAAGACTTACCCATAATTGATGTGCATGTATCCAGATAACATACATGTACGCGCACAAAAAAAAAAAAAACGCATCCGAAAGTGTTTTTTAACAAGGGCTACCTCAGGCAGGAGCAGCGCTCACCGCAGGACATGCAGCTTCTGTTTGATGTCTGCATGTTGCTGGAGTCAATACTGCTCACCTTTTCTGCTGTGTACACTTTCCTTTCTATGTTTCCATGCGTAAACTCAGCCTCAGCAAAGCACCTTCACTATCAGTAAAAAACATCAATGACAAATTTGCAATCTGCCTGAACGCTTTGCTCTGATTTATTGTTCATCCTGGAGTGACATTCATGCTGGAAAGTAGCTGTGACCACATCTTTTGATGAAGTGCTTGTCTTCTTTAAACCAGCATCAGGATCTTATAGGGGCTGTTCATCCAAATTATAAGAAACTCCAGCAGTAAAAACATGTTGTCTTTGCAAATGTCATTTTGTCAATGCTGTGAGCACCAAAACAAATTCCTGTACCGTGATATGGTGGAGGCAAAGAAGGTGTCCAAGCAGCAGTGTGGCTCAAAGATCGTGTAAAGCAGATATAGTTACTTCATCTACATCAGCTAATGAACATTAATAAAACTAGGAAATAACTGAAGATGCAAAGTAGGAAAAGTGAAAAAAAAAAACAAAAAAACAAAAAAAAAACATGTTTAATTACATAGAGTGAGGTCAACTAAACTGAGGATTAAACTGAACACAACTGACCTAACATTGATCACCTCCTAACATTGGGGGGGTTTTACACAAAGGCCTACACAGACACACAAGGCTAGTTTCCCCCATTTACAATGAGCTACCTGGCTCTAGCCTATGATAAACCTAAAATCTACCATAATTTCCCCTACAGGGGATTAATAAAGTGTTATCTTGTCTTATTTTACTTTATCTAGATTCATATACAGTGCTTTCAGAAATTATTCAGACCACTTTGTGGCAGTCTTAGGCCAAAATTGTTGAATCAGTTTTTCATAAGTCAATATTCAACGCCCAATAATGACAAAACTAAAACAGGACTTCAGCATGCATTCCAGGTGGAGCACAATGTGCACCAATTGCAGCCACAAAATCTATGTGCATACCAAAGCATTAGACATGAGCAGACACATTAAAGCAAATACATAACTTGTGAGTTAAGAAAACATTAAGAGATTAAAACAAGATCAGCAACTGTTAAAATAATAAGACGTGAATTAAGAACATTAAGAACCTAACAATAAAGTAAGATTTAATAAAGACATGCAGACACGAGACATGGGTTAAAACAACAAAAGAAGTAAATATAAAAGAAGATAATAATTAAGATGGCGAATCAGACTACTGAAAGGTGCAGCTAAACATGAATCTTTTCATTTGACGAAGATGATAGTGTTGGAGCACATTTAACTTGATCAGGTAGGATGTTCTAGAGCCTTGGAGCATGAAACCTTAAGGCAGCTTCACCAGTTTTGGTTGGGACCTGCAAAATAACCAGATGGCTGGGAGGCCTAGCTGGTTCACAGCTCACAGGCATGTCAGGAAGATATTGGGGTGCCAGACAAGCAACTTTAGAATCACTTCCTCAGCACAGGTGTTGTATGGTTGTGTTTCCTTTTTCTCGTTCAAACACTGGCAGCTGTATTCTGGAGTAGCTGCAGTTGATCGATGAAGCTGACTGACGAACATTCCTACAGTCTCTGAAGAGGGCATAACACTTGTAGTAAACATGCCTTTTTTCAATAGATGTTCATTGCCTGGGCTCACAAAAACATAGAATATGAAAGCATACATAATCATTAAACAAGTGTGGACACTGTTGATACGAGAGAGAGAGAGAAAGACTGTGTATTGTATTATTTGCTGTAATAACCATGTTAAAAAGGAAGCAAGGGTGCATCTAAAGAGTACAGTAACCACAATACACTCTTTTGTCACCTGAAGAGAAAGTACCAGACTTGCTTAAAAAATATGTTCTGTGAGTTGTTGAGCTAGGGGAAACTTTCTAAACTTTATGAAACACTGTCAACATCAAAATCTGTTTTTGTTTTTTATTTTGGAGGCTTTTTAGACCTGTATCTTATGGTAAAACAGCTAAGAGACCCACAGGAAAAAGAACATAAGTAACGCTGAAACACAAAATGTTATTAACCATGAAGGTGCCTGAATACTACTGAATGCACTGGACATCCTACAGTTGTGAGAAGGGTATCAATCTTCTCATCCAATCTCGGAACCCATTGGCCATCGTCTGACGATGATTTTGCTTCTTTTGTTTTAGGTCCAGATGAGATGAGATATCTGCATATGAATGACTACAAATTTGAAAAAAGCTGATAAAAAAAACCTGAAATGTTGTTTGACAATAGCCAGCGGGTTTGAGACTGCATTTTTGGCTAAATCCCACAAATGCTAATGTTGGCTTCTTCTACTCTCCACATGGATTGTTAACCTGCATGCAACCGAAGCCTACACAAACGTGATTGGTCAATACCACTCCCAATACGAACAAACTACAGAATGCTTCCGATACCAACTAATTCTGCATTCATGTGCAGATATTTGTTTATAGAGATGACTTCAGAGCATCAACTGGTCCATGCATTCATTCATTCATTTGCTGCTCTACAAATACTGTAACAAAGAAAGCAGACTGTTGCATTCTGCATCACTATTCAACCCAGCCTCTCATTTCTTCTTCACTCTCCCCTCTCTTCTGACTTGTCCTTCCCTCTGTCTATCCCAC
Source organism: Chaetodon trifasciatus (assembly GCA_037975065.1). Lineage (NCBI taxonomy): Eukaryota > Metazoa > Chordata > Actinopteri > Chaetodontiformes > Chaetodontidae > Chaetodon > Chaetodon trifasciatus. Next base: position 1,386,966 of record JBBMOE010000043.1, on the reverse strand, counting down.
TTTCCACACAGCCGGCTGGATTTATCCTCATTTCACCTAGTTGACTCAGTTATTACTCATGCACTGCAGTGCCAGAAGAACTTGTTGAATTATACAAATGGATCCTGAGCAGCACAGCTCTTTGGAAGCAGCTAAAACAAACAGTTGTGTCCAATCCGAGAGCAAACTGTTGTGTTGAGAAACTGTCTTCTTTCCTGGAAAGGCTTCGAAAGGATGTTAACAGCAGTTTGAGTTTGCCATCAAACAGAAAAAAGAGTGTATTCAGACATTGTTTGACTTGCCTTTCTCTCTCAATCGTGGCACTTGTCTGAGCTCACCTACTCGCCTCCAACATGCCACACTACACACATACTTTCTCTTTCCTTTCTCCCCTTCCCTGCTCTTTCTTTCACCATGCTTGAACTTATGCACACACTTTCCCTGTAACTCATCCTGTTTTTACACAGATGATGCATATATTCCCATATTGTCATAGTTTTTACTTTTATTCATCTCCCTAAATTTAATAGTGGGGAAATTCACAGCGTTTGTGCTCGGCTTTAGTTGAGAATGTTACAGTATGTAAATTCACTGACTGTATGTTGATTTCTGGAAATGAGTCACATCTGTTTTTCCTTAAATACATCCAATAATAACCCTGGAACATGTGCATTATTCCAAAAGGCAATGAGGGTGGAGAGAGTACATGACCATTCATATTTGGCTATTATAATAGTCTATAATCTACAGCCATGCTTGCAGCTCTGTCAGGCAGTATATAAAGTTTTGCAGTTAAATGCAGAGAATTCAGAATAACTGAATAACTGAATGAGTGAAAATGCTCTGTTTCTGACAGTAGGTGAAAAAAAAAACACGTCAATAACTTTGATCCTCTGGCCACTGTAGATATCTGTACCATATTTAATGGCAATCCATCCTGTAGTTGTCAATATATTTTATTTCTAACAGAAATGTCAACCACATGGGAGCACTATTTTTTTTTAATTATGTGATTCAACCATGCAAGTTGTAAACTGTTTTGGGTGATGGGTGCTTTCTTTATCATGTGAGCTGTCCTTCATGTCTATATTAAATAAATAAAAATAATAACAAAGGTTATAACATTGCATCATTACACTTTTTGGAGCTTCAAATACTCTGTGTAGGCTAGCCCCGTTTTTCATTCTTCCAAAATGCCTACTCCAAGGTTCCCATGCCATGTTTAATATCTTAGCGTTCCTTACAAAAATATTTTATTACCATGGTCATAGAATGGTCTTTTAGGATCATTCATTGTTTTGTTTTTTTTTCTTTAAGTGAACTGTTTTCATAAGGTTTAAGTCATTTATTTTTGTGCTGATTCCACCACCATTCCTCATGCTGAACAGGTTCTCAGTCTGCATGTCTTTGTCCATGTCCCCTGAATTCACTATGACAAGAAATGCCTATATATACTGAATTACATTCAGTAGCCAATGCACTTCAAATAATACAATTATTCCACAAGAGCAGTTGATCATGTCAGACAGATTCTCAACAATTTGTATACAACTTACATATCAAACTTAATGCACCTTCAGTATCCATCTTTCATGATTCATTATAATCATGTGCAATCGAAGAGCAAGTGAAAGAATGAGCCTGCAACTGTAAAACTGCAGAAGCGATAATTAGACTGAACTATACTGAACTTAACAGACTGTAATGCTGAGACTTGTTATCTTTAAATAACATGACCATGTGGTTGCACTGTGGGCTGTTTCTGTGTGAAAGTGAGGTCCTGTGTGGAGATGTGTTGTGTGAGTCCATGAGGTTTATTATAAGGTTAGTTGCATGCAGATCAACAGTTGCTTCTTGGACACCACCGTCCCCTCGCTGGCCTTTATTCCTCTTTTGGGGTTGATACCACTGAAGCGCCTGAATGTGGTGTGGTAAGTAAAGATTGTGTGTAATACATTCACCAAGTACAAATTCTAACATGCTTTCTTGTGATAATAACCTCTGTGTCTCATCAAAACAATGATTTTCTACATGATTTTATCACAATGAGGAAGCAAACATGATTACAAGTTTCCCCATCCCAGATGAGGACAAAAGCAACTTGACATATACAAAACTTGAAATAGCTCAACAAGAAATGGTAAAATAGAGCCTTACCGCAGACGTTTGATTAGATTACAAATTAACATGAGATACACATGAATGACCAAGGTAGCTAACTCAGCTTAGTTTGTTGAGTGTGTAGGAATCTGATCCTGTGGCTATGAAAATCTAATAAATTGATACGTTCTTGATAATGTGGTTTAACAGAAAGATATCAGATGTCCACTCAGCAGTTGAAGGGGAGATGCTAGCTAACGTGAACTGAAAACACCTGCATGCATGCTAGCGTCATGTGGTTAACACAAAAAAGAAAAGTTCTTACAATGTAAAGTCGACACAAAATGAGGTAACAGGGTAACGCTGACTTTGATAAAACCACCGTTACCTTGTAAAGTAAACTACAGAAGCAGGATGGATTACAATGTGCTGTGTTTGTTGTCCAGGAGGACAGCAGCACTTTGTGTCCATCCACAATCCACAATCTTTCCACGTACCCCTTATCAACTGCAGACATACCCCATGGGTATGAGTACCCCTGGGTGGAAAATGACAAAGAAAAAACACATTTACTGTCGACAATTTTTAATCTGTTATAAACTTGGTAGAGAATAGAAACTAAAGTTTAACACAGGAGTAATGTGTTTTCTCATCTTTGAAGTTTCATGCATCGAGCAGCCTCATGCTGGTGGTGAATAGGTCAGTATATGTCTTCACTTGTTGTGTATGATGCTTCGTCTCAGCCAGCAAAGAAGCAGAAATGGCTTAAAGATGAGGGCAAAAACTGCTGCTTCACAGAGTGGAAACAACTTAAAAGAATTAAAAAGAAAAAAAAAAAGAATTCCAACAAAATGCAGATGTCTTGTTTTTTTCTTGACAAATAATTCGTTCGCTGGTGATAAAAGCTACAACTAGCTCTTCAGATAAATTACCCTTATTTTGCAATTAACTCAATGCTGCGTGTAGAAAAGCTGTGTCTGGATTATGTTGGTTTAAGTCAGGTCTAACAGCCACTTGAGCTTAATTTCACAACAAACGATGTTATGTGAAATCACTGTGCGTAAGCTGCAGTCCTGTAATGGTGTTAGTCTGTATATATAAGAACTTTCACTTTTGGTATGGTCCTTCAAGACATCAGCTTGCATACAAAATGTGGACAGTAGTCTTCATTAGCAGATGGTGTTACTCAGTTGTCTGTAGATGCTTTGTTAGCTTAAACGATGAACTGATGACGACTGCACGGTATGGTCAAAAGCTCGGGAACAAACTTGCATCATTTGATGGGGTCTGTGTGATCCAACTGAAAGCTCAGGACAAGCAAACATGTGAACTGTTAGGATCTGCAGTTTTCCTCCTTTTCCTATGGTGCCTTTGTGTTTCCCTTCCCCTCTGTCTCCTGCCTGTCTCACATGCTGCCACAGTTTATAAGGACTGGCCTTCCACTCGCCATTCGTCAAATCGTCTGTTCATCTACATGGTGCCGAACCATTGTTTGCTCCAGTTCACGCCCTGTCAGTCTGTGTATTGTGAGTAATCTGGATTTGGACACTCTCCCTGCTTGTTTACTCTCAGTCGTCTCGTCAGCCTTTGTGTGTGGATCTCCTCAATTGTCTATTGCACATTTTAAACTATTCATTAACCACTGGCATTTTCTTACACCTGCCTCTGTGTCTGAGTTCAGCATTTGAGTTTGTTTTTCTATTGTGTGAAAACGTATTATGAACATTGGCCATGTTTCCATCAATGTACTTTCATGTGAATTTTGAAGTATTGCCTTTGAAAAGGTTGATGGATATGGTAAAAAATGATGGAAATGGTAATAGTAATAGTTTCACAAAGGTGTTTTTTGTCTTTTTCACAAAGAGTTAATGCACGTTATGGGAGCTGGAAATAGCTTTTCTGAAAAGTTTTTCCATTTTTCTCTCATATATGGCAAAGGCAGCTGGTTTTGTTTCTTCTTCTTCTTCTCTAAAAACCAACCCCTCAAATATTACACTTTAAAATGTGTAATGCTTTATAGGTTTACTGTTTCGACTACCCCTGCCTTGATACTGTGTGTACCCCCGGAACATGTTTCAACACAAAAGACAACACTGACAACTGCATTCTGTGCCTCTTGGATACATCTTTGGACCATTAGAGTGAATACAGTGAATGCATGCCTTTCTATATAAAAATAAGCTACTCTTGAACCTGTTTTGAGTGGATTGACAGGTTCAGATCAGACATCGTTAGGTAACAATTACAACCATCAATTTCTAAAGGACATTATGTTATTGTGGACTGATGGATGGATGAATAGATAGATAGATGAATGTGTGAAGTCCCTCAGGAGATAAATCTCCTCTCCTTGCACAGAGAGGAATTATTGCACAGCATTACTGCGGTGGGTAAGAATGACTTTCTGAAGCAGTCAGAACACAGAGCAGCAGAGTTGAACCTCCAGCTGAAGACACGCTGCTTTCTGATGAGTCGGTCATGCAGGGGATGTGAAGTGTTGTCCTTCAGCAGTTTGTGCAACATCCGGGCAGTGTAATTAGGTAAATGTACTAACAACAGAAATGGTTGAAAATGATCACATGAAACAGTAAAAGCAATACAACGAATAACTGGAGTTACAGCCTCAGTTCATTCTACTGTATATTTGCTATCATCTTCTCATCTTGTAAGTTGTGAAAGTATAAAAGAAGTTATTAAATATGTCGTTTTCTCAAGAACAAAGTAAAAACTGAATAAATATGAGGAAAAAAAGTTTGTCCTGCCAAGGCTGGAGGAGGTCATGAGAGGTCAAATGCAGAGATTTAAATGCATAAATATCAGCTGTCCTGTCAGAAGGGCAGAGTGGACGTACACTCTATTGCTTTACAACATTACAAAGCATTTGAATAAGTTGGTCTCATTGTCTTTAAACCTACAATGAGAGTGTGAGCATGGCAGGCTGCACTAAACCAATAGTCAGAAGGTACATAAAATCTAGACTTATTCTATCTCTGATACAGTAATCATGGAAAGGCAAGTAATTCTACTGCTCAGCTTTCCTTTGAAGAGGCCTTTTATCTGATAATCCAATAACATTTCATTTAATTCAAGGTCTCTGATCTGCTCTTCTCATGTCCACAGGGTCTCCTCTCAGGCTGTATACAGCCCCAACAAACTCTCCCAGCAAGTTCGGACAGAATGTATGAAGCCTGCGTGGTGAAAAATGGGTAAAAACACACCCATAGTCTCCTCTGCTTCTGAAGCTTATGTTGTGAGCTCACTGTAAAAATTGAAGGCAAATTAGATGACCATATGACACTTTTATCAGTTCCTTATCTGGATTTTGGCAGCTGTAAAGTCGGAGGACAATGTTCACAGAGTTCAGTGAGAAAATCAATCTGAAACTGTAAAAGTGAGGCAGCCAAAATTGGATTTTGAAAAGTGAGAGGGACATGCTTCGCCATTCCCACTGGAAATTTCAACATTGTTTGTCTCTATTAAGTTTATTACTTTCACTATTAATAGTAACATTATCATCTTTATGACAGCCTCCCTTCCAATTTACCACTGTGTCTCTTACTTTGTTGTATTGATCCATCTTAAATAGCAACACTTTTCAAAGTAATGGGAACATCCATGTATTGGTGGTGTTAGACAGAGGCCATAGAGATTAATAATCATGTTGCTCATCAATGTGTCTGTCAGGAAAATGGTGGATGACTAGAGCGCTGGGTCCTACCTCCAGCTCCTCCATCAGCCATCTTCATCAATAAAGCTGACAAAAAAATCTATGTGCTCAAATATCATTTGTAAAAATGTCAACCAGTCATTTAAAATGTCTTGTAATGTGTTTGTAATTGGACTGTTGCACTGTGTGTTTTTTCAGCCAAACAAGAACTGATTCTTTTATCAGAGGATAGATTAACTGACCTGGGAAATTGTTTTCTTTTATCTCCAAATAGTTGTATCAAAAATACATATCTAGTCAATGATCAAATCAAAGTTATCTAACTTTAGTTTTACAATGTGTGGAAATATCAGAACTGCAGAAAAATTATTACCATTCTTTCTGTAAGGCAATTATTTAAAAAGGAGCACATTTTCTAAACCTACTTGAATTGAAATGGTAATCAGGAGTCGCTGAGAGATAGTTATTTTATTTTTATGTCCCTTCACGGTGGTCTATAATGTCCTCATGGTGGCATCTGTCTATTTGAACACATTCTTGTGAACATAACTCAAAAACATGATAGAAGCTGCACCACAGGACCCTCCTATGGAGAGGATTATTTAATTAGATTTAAGAGCCCTAGCTGCATAAATCTGCATACTAATGTAGAAGACCAGATTTTGATGAAACCACTACTTCATTTCTTATTCTATTAATGTGATATGATTCATATTCATTTCATATTGCCATAATATCATCATCGTTTGTAAATGTAATTATTATTATTATTCATGACTATGTGGAGAAATAAATATTTTCTACTTAATGCAATAAATAGCTAAATTAAAACATTCATTATGCCATTTATTTCTATTTATTGTTGTGATTAAGTGGGCAGCTGAAGTGCCTCTTCTTTTGTTCATTTATTTTTTGCACTTTCTTCAGCTATACTAGTTCCTATACCAACCACTACAGTTAATAGGAGTTGAAACACACAAAGTTATTGAATATTTTTGGTTGACATTTAAATTATTCTGCTCCTATGCCAAATCCAAGGAGAACCACCACTCCTCACGACAGCAGGGTCATGAAGTAGCTGTGATCAGAGAGAAAGTTGTCTGAATAGAAATGGAAAACATGACTGATTAATGTATTGACAGGAGAGGGGGGCAATGGACAACCACACAAATAGCAGGGTTTGTACAATATACTTTGATCAAGACACTCATAGCCTTATTGCTAAGAGCTAAATTTGAATGAGTTATTAAGAAGACTTAGGGCCAGATTTACAATGAAATGGTGTAGCACAGTGTTTGCTCCTGATTTAGTAAGACAGCAGCTCATTACACAATCAGCTCCTGCACTTAGCTTCATAACGAACCTCCAAGACACTCTGTCTGGGAGGGAGAGCTCATGCATGCACTTCAGTGGTGAGATTTTGATGATTACGATTGTCAAGCTTTGAAAATAAATGATAAATAAGTGATGTTGACTATGCTGACTAAACATAGGGTAGTGATCCTGATTTCACAATGTTTCCTTCGAATGCAGCCAAACTCCTCATGTGAAAAAAAGTTTGTTTCTCAGAGAAATCTGACATTCTTTAAGACTATGAATCTAATGTATGGGGAATGCAAAAGAGATGGAATGAGACACCCAAATACACATAAGACGTCAATAAAAGGAAATAGAGAGAGGGAGATGCAGCAGATCCAACAGCCTTAGAGAGCAGCAGGTGGAGGTGGAGATGGTATAGATGCAGCATGCATCCCCTGCATGCATGTAATTTTACTACACAATCAGTGTCAGGTTCAGATGAAAGTTTAATGAACACAAGCTATAACTGCCCACATCCTGTTCATTTGATAAAAAATATATCATTATTGCTGATTTTCCTTTCTATGCATCAGGTTTAGTTATGTTATTAGTTTATTTCTAGATATGCCTCCCACAGGATATTTCAGATTACTCTCTATATGATGCCACTAAGATTTCTTTAGAATAAAGGTAAAGTCTCTTCCCACTAAAACTTCCTAGTGGCCGGTGTAAATCCAATCTGTGTGATGATAGCTGCTATGCAAGTAAAGTAGCTGTAGTTGTAAAATAGCTGTGGTCAGTGTCAGGGGAGTATTTATATGTCTTTATTAGATAATGCCAGTAAAGATATCACAGGAAACGAGGCAGAAAGAGGTACAACAAAGGCCTACAGATGGACTGGAACCAAGGATGTTGCAGTTTATGGTCAGTTTTTTGCTTTTGAGGTGCGGTGATCCATCAGTCAGACTGCTACTACATGGACAAGTGAAAGCTTTGTCTGGGGGTCCATCATAGAAAAGGGATCACCTATGAGCCTCTCCTGTCCACCCAGAGGATGAATTGGAATAAAAAAATTCATGGCAATCCAGGAAATAGTTGTTGAGATAATTCAGTCTGGACCAAAGTGGTGGACTGACAGACTGACATTGTGATCCAGAGAGTCTCGCCATTAGCAAAATCCAATCCACTGGCATGGCCTAGAAGAGCAGGGGAAATTCTAGTCATGTAAATGCAGCCCAGCCAGCTGGCAGTGCTCACCAGGCTTCAGTCTGTCAGAAGCATAAAGTGCAATTGTGTAGCAGCAATAAAATCACAACAAAAGTCTTATAATAGAGCGACATCTTAACAACAAGTGCATCAGTTTAATCTAGAAATCAATGACCAGTCATTACACAAGCATCAGAGGTGACATACGTTGGTTTAATGCTGGATTTACATTTATATTTTGAGAATCATGTTCAAATTGTTACCTAAATTCTGAAATACCATACTCATGTACTGCTGTGAAGATTTTCATTCACTCAGTGATCTTTTCACAATTAGGTGTAACCTCATGGTCTGAAGGAAATCCTGCTGTAACCAAACCTCTTAAGATGATTTACAGTGGGACAATAAAAGCTTTGGACTGGAAGCCAATACTCTATTGGCCTCATATATCAGTCTCATCCTGGAAGCTGCTGTGACTGCAGGGCTCCACAATGTTGTTCTCCATGTTGAGGAGTATCCTGAGGGAGCAGGAAAGTGCTAGGTCTGACCTGAGTGTGCTGCTGATAAACAACCTGCACAATTCGAAGGTGCTGTACATAAATCTGAAACGTGCTACATACGTCATTCTAATATGGGTCTGGTTGTAAGATATGTTACACTGGCCTACAAGTTAGGCCAGTCTTAACTTCTTTTTAGACTGATTGTAGTTCCACAAAAATAAAGACTTACTTGAAAGTGATCTGTTTCCATGGCAACAATTAACGACTCCTTCAGACATCAGCATTACTGGATGTGGTTGGGTGTGGTCAGATGTGCCTTGTTGCACCTGTAACCAGAGCCTAAAGTGATGTCACAATGACTCACCTTGGAGCAAACATCTGCATTAATGCAGCAAGCTGAGAAGGAATCAAGGAACAAAGTTTTTTTTTTTTTTGTCAGTTTACACCACAGGGTTGCACCCCTTCATGCTACACATACATAGAACATATATACAAGTAAATTAGCCAGGATAGGTTGAGTAGTGGAGCAGCCTCAGGTACAAGCTGGATTACTTTACTCTTTACATTTTTTTTCTGTTGTACTCTGCTGTACTGCCATGTTTTTATTACTGTAAAATCTCAAATTGTGTCTTAGCCCTTAATGTTCCTAATCTCTACAGCAGAGGGAACCAGGCCTTGCTGTCTGATCCCACTTTCATTTGCAAATGATATATTATCAAAGTTGTGAATTAAACCACCAATCAGGGGCATACACAGTAATAAAGAGAAAAATATTGGACCAAGTATCAAGCCTTGAAGGACCTTATAGTGTCGAGAGATGAACAGCAGTGTACAGACAAAGCTGGCTTTAAACTGTAGGTTCTAAATCAGTATATCTTATCATAATAGAAGAGTGTCTCCCTGTTTTCTAATCTGCTTTTCTTTTAATTTGTTGTTGATGCTATTTACTGTTTGTGGAAACTCTTAAATTCCTCTGTATACCCGTTCTCATGATAAATTTATGATAATCATTAGTCCCATCAGTACAGCAGTCATGACATACTACATACCCACTCTGCTGCTCCAAGTTTTCAGTTTTCTGAGAAAAATGTGACCCGCCACAAGAAAACCAGCAACATGTCGGCCCGGCACAAGTTGTGTAAACAAAGAAAAATCTATTGTTTTTTTTTTTAAATTAGTGATTTTTGTTTTTTTGCAGAATATGTAAGTTGAAATCATGAAGAAGCCACTCCATGTTTCAGTTCATGTGTTCACTGACAGTATTTCTGTTTGCCTTTTGCTGTTCTTTTGATCCATGTAAAGCTACTGTCAATGGCACTCAGCACTTATACATGTGTCAAAGTAAAAGTTTTGCAGTAACTCAAAGAACATACTCACTACTGCAACATCTGTAGGAAATCTTAGTTTCATTGGCAGTAGCTTAACAGCTGAAAAAAGTCAAACTGGAGCCAAATTAAGTGATAAATAAAAACAACTCTATTGTTGTACTGATGCAATTAGTGGTGTAGATATGTTCATTATGTTGACTTTATCATGTGAACCATTACATTACAGGGTTTAAAAAGTCTTTGAAGTAGCAGATATTTCATTTAAGGAAAAACCTTTTAACTTGAGTCATCTTCATCTTCTTCATCTTCTGTCAATTCTGATGATAGGTGGCGATACCATCTCTCTGCACCATCAGATGATCAGTGAGGCAGGCCGTGTTCTTTCACAACCTTCTCTTCTGAGTTAAATACGATTTCGGAAGCATCAAGCTGGTTTCAGGAAGTCTGTTGAATAGCAAGCATCTCTTTGGCACCCCAGCCCCGTGTGACCTCCGGGCTCCCATTGATCATCAAATGGTCCCTACAGAGCGGCACACAGCACACACCACGGGATGACACTGGTGAGTTGGAATTATAAATCGGCAACAGACTCAATGAGATGGAGAGACATGGAGAAATGGGCCATGATAGGTGCAGTGGATATGTTTGGGACCCATGTTTGAACTGGAAGGAGCTTAATCTCTGTTGCATGGGGGTTTTAGAGAGGTGGATGGGTGTATAGTGTGGTATAAAAGACCCTATAACTTCTTATGTCAACAATGATGTCTCTGGAATATGTGGCACAGACCTGATTTTGTCCTACCTTTAATTAAAAAGGTTGCATTTTTGATTTTCATGGATATACTTACATGTCACAGTCTTACCTGCTGCCATTGTTTCCTCATCTGCTTACCAGTGCCCTCAGTACTTTTCCACTCTCAGCCACACTCACCCGCCTGCTCACCTGATCACACACCTGAGACTCATGCAATCAGTGCAGTATATAAGCTGCACTGCCACAGTCACTGGTTGTCAGATTGTCATTGTCCTCATGCGGGACTCTCCAGCTAAATCTTGGACTGTTCTCCTGTTGCTGACCCTGCCTGTCTCTGACCACACCTGCTCTCCTGTTCCCTGGTAACTGTCTTAGCCTTTTGTCCCTGACCACAAGTCGAGTCTTGCCTTTTGTTTACTGGACACTGTTTGCCTGAGTGTTGAGACTATGATTGTGACTGTTAATCTTGTCCTGCCCATTCAAGATTAAAAAGTGGATAATAGCTTTACCCGTGCTGTGGTGGTTCTGCACTTGGGCCCAAAACCCGCTCCGTGACACTTTCAAATGTACTCTGTCTTTGGAAAATATACTGTTCTCTCTTAAATGACACTTTCAAATAAATTACAGCTAATAGGGAAATTTGTCTAAGAATTTGAAGAATAAAATCTAACATAAATGCAGACAGGAGCAGTCTGCTAAAATTCAAACAGTGAAATTTTAGGCGATACAGACAGCTGTTCTGTTGTTTTGACTGATTACTTTTGTGGATTTTTTCGAGGATGTTTAAAGGGAGCAGCATTTGTCCCCAATTTAGTTTGTATATCGTTAAGTACTGGTGTATGGAGCTGGTGACTATGGCCTATGTCTCAGTTGGTAAAAGCCATGCATCCCCTTGGCGTGGCGGAGAATGTAGGTAAAGACAGTGTCTTGCTAGCATTTCCCTGGTTTTTGGAGGGTCATCTGCAGTTTTCTATGCAGTGGTCTGCTAGGGTTGTGGAAACTCAGAGAGGGACAGGAAAAGATTGAACAATCTGGTCAGGAGAGCTGGCTCTGTCCTGGACTGCCCTCTGGACACCATCGAGAAGGTGGGTGAGAGGAAGATATTAGCCAGGCTGACATCGATCCTGTACAACCCATCCCACCCCCAGCATGAGACAGTAGGGGCTTGTGCAAGAAAGAATGCTACCGCAGGTCCTTCATCCCGACAGCTGTCAGACTGTTTAACGCCAGCATCATGTGATGTAGAACTGTGTTGATGCTTTCTTTCCCCAATTCGACATCATAAACCCACTTTGTTTTGCACTGCTGTTATCAATGCTAATATCCGCTCACATTATCCAGTGCATCTGGTGCAATTTACAATTTTGTTGTATATTTCTCTCAATTGTGCAATAGCACTAATATTATCCATAGTGGCAACACTAGTATATACATATATCTATATGTGTGTGTGTGTGTGTGTGTGTGTGTGTGTGTGTGTTCTTTTTCTATTCTGTATCCTTTTTTTTTTAAATCTTTTTGTGGCTTTTTGTAATACTTGGTGGCTGTAACAACTTCATTTCCCCGGTGTGGGATCAGTAAAATCTTATCTTATCTTAGTCAGATAGGGAACAGAATTAGTTAGGGGCTGAGAAGCTTGAGCTCTGTTGTGGCTATCTTTATTTTGCAGTTGTAATATTGTAAAATCAGTGCCTTTTGTCTGGTCTTGCTGGTATGCTACATTATTGACTTTGGTTCAGCCTGCTTCAAGATGGTTAGGCACGTGGTAGAATTTGGTTGGTTAGGTGAGGAACTAACATATTACTGCACCCCAGTTATTTTGCACCATATCTATGACCTGGTCAGACCAGGAATGAAGCCAGTTGGTGCAGACTTTCTTCATACAAGATGAAGACATGCTTCCCTATGAGATCTCCTTCACATTGCCCTGAGTGGTGTTGGAAAGCTCAGTGGTGTGGTGACTGTAGTCTCAAATAGTGGTGGCTCTGTGCCATCTGGGACTGTTTCACTGACACCAATGGCAGGCAAACCTGCAATGTACAAACATGGTTGAAGTGCTCTACCCGTCCTGTCAGTGCATGAGGGTAAACATATGAATATATGTTTATATTTGTTCCTCTGGAAAACCATTGATGCAAGCACTTCTAACCTCTGGAAATCCTAATAATAGAAGACATAGCTTACTCAATGTCAGGGGGTGCATCATTTGGGCCAACAGATGCCGCTACATTATATCTGGTTGCAAACAACATATTACCAACTGACTTTATTAAGACTCAAAGCTTTATCTCACTCCTTTCGCTATGTATGCAACATGGATGATACTGAACTGATTGGATTTTGTATCAGAAAGCAGTGATAGATAACACATCATATACAAAGACCAGGGACAAAGTCTTCATCTGAGCTGTCACTTTCAGGACAAGCAGAATCGACCTCTTGAAGATCTCATCTGTCCAGTCAATACTGCCAAGTACATAATTTGTAATGAAAATCTGAACCCAATAAGTAAATGAAATCAGTCAATACCTTGCTAGTTGTGATAATTACTTCATCGTCATTGTAACTTACACACTGTTCCTCAGATAATTGATCTCAATGTTTCTGTCCAAGTTCTGTTCCTCCTTGACATTCATGTCATGTAGGTTAAACAGAAAAGTAAAATGTCATTTCTTCAGATGTGACAGTGTCTTCTTCACTGTTCCCTCGCTGTTGATGCTCCCTTCATAACAAGAGTCCCTATATTATAAAAAATATTTATCCAGAAAAACATCTTTTGGGACTTGCCAGTTTACTTCTATGACTTAGTGTTTGAATGAGAATCTATGTAATATGTAAATGCAGATAAATAGCAGGAATATTGCTTAAAATACTCATCGGTCTGGTGAAAGTGAACCATAAATACTGGATCTGGCAGGAGCTGGAGTCAAGCGACAGTTTTTTAGTTTGAATGGTGTGTGCATGTTAATAACTTGTAATGTGCCTGGTGCACACTGCAGGACCTTTACAATCTTAGCAACATGCCTTTCTGTGATGACATTTTATCATACCATGTGCATTTGCTTAACATTATTAAAAAACACTAAATTCTATCAACTTGTGCCACAATCACAAAAATCCAGCTGAGAAAAATCAGAAACAAGGCTGATATCACCAATCTCCATGCCCTGGAAAAGAAACAAAAATCACCAGGGATTACCTTGGATATCCCAAAAACAAACAGCAGGGTTGTCATTGAGGACAGATATCCAGTTTGTAAAAAGTGTTGAAGCAAAGTGGCTGCCTAAGGAGGAGATGATCAAACATGTTTGCCCGTCTTGGAGAACACCATCTGTTCATGCAGATCAAGGTATGTCTCCTGTTTATAACTGTAATCCCTTATGGAAAAAATTGAGAATGCTTAAACATCGAACATAAAATGTGCCATATAAAATTATTTTCCACATCCTGGCTCCAGGCTACATATGTGTTGTCTGTTAACCTTACAAGCACACAGACACACACAGACACACACACACACACACTCACACACACACACACACACACACACACACACACACACACACACACACAAAAAAAAAAACACTGACCCCAGTGTGACCCCGTAAAGAAATGCAAAGAAAACTTCCTCTGCTCAGGCAACCTGATATATGTGAGTGTGTGTATAAGTTAAAGATACACAGTTTGACTTTGTTAATTACCATAATAGCCATATTTTCATTCCATAGTTAATTTTAAGTGCTATGGTGCTAACCTGTTAAGTCAAAAATAATAATAATAATAATAAATAAAAAAAAACTACTCTTTTCATTCCTTTAAGGGTCACTGTAACTGATAATAATGTACTGTTCTGTACTGTACTGTACTGTATATTTTATTTTTTAGTGTTGACCGTATTGTGAAAATCTCATACCATTGCAACCACAGCAGGGCTAAAGACTACAAGTTTGAAACTGAAAAGATTTTAGGGATGTGGAGTTGAACTTAGCTTCTGTACTTCTATAGCTCATTCCTGATCTCTGTTTGAAGCTAGCTTAGCCATTACTAGCATGACACGTGGAACACATGTTGACATGACAAGGCATTGGGGGTAATGCCTGTCCAAAAATGAACTCAAAATTAATTGCCCTACTATTCTAATAAATATTAATCATAATAACCATATAATGGTAAATCATGAAAACTATTAATTTGCTGACAAACCAAATTTGATGGCACTGCTTTACTGGTTATTCAAAACATGTTGTCATCGTCACTGTTGATTCCTGTTTCACTTCCAGTGAAGCTAGCTAGTGAAGTTTAGTTAAGATTAACACAGAACAACTGATTAGAAATTGCTAGTACATGCCCTCAATTGTTGATATTTTGGCATTTCTGGCAACAAATCATTTGGCTTTGAGAAGAAAGTGGGATGAATTCATCCATAATGCTTTATAACTACACTCATAAACACATATTTTCTAGTTATAAAGTGGAGGTTGATTGATGGGACCTGATACATTATGACTACATCCACACTTTTCGTTTACTTCATTTAGTTATAATTCTCGGCATTTTGGTGTCTTACATAATAATCACATGAGGCAGAATAGATTCTTTTTTATTCTTTTTCTTTCAGGAGTGTAGACATAAAACATCATGAACATTTGTTTACCACTGTTTAGCACTTCGGAGAAATTTAATAGCTATGAAATGAATGGTTAAAAAAAGGTTATGCAGCAGTTGGTTGACTACTATACAATGGCCTACTGAACATTTTTAAGAAAAAAAAGGAGAACTTGTCTCAAGTTATTATGAATATGTGGATTTACAGTTAGCCTTTTGAGGTGGAGTGGAATATCTATAGTTTTAAATGCAAAAGGCATGACCCATGTGGTAGATGATGCATTAATATTTATTAAGATAGGACCAAATATCAATCAAATTTTTTTATAAAGGACATCTGAGAAGTTTTCCCATGCTTTACTCTTATGGTGCACTTAATGTTTAGAGGTACGATAAAATACGAACTCAAAACACAATATGTACCTTTGCAGAAGGTTTTAGTCTGTTCTCTGATTTATCCTGTGACCTTTGCAGAGCCAAAAACTCAGTCTCCTCTCAGGGTCAATAATATTTCACCTTGTCTCATTTTCAGAGTATTGACAAGCCTGAAATTGGCTTGGATTTTCAGTTCCAAATATACAGCAGCATCAGTATCACAGTGTCATCATCACAATAAATGTGTTACCACCATCATTTGTCCCTCACAAGACTGTCAACTGAAATTATTTACAAAGTCTTTTTCCAGAGCTGTCGCCTCCCGCCTTGCCTCTATAACACTTGACAACTCCGGCACTTTATCCTTCCACATTGGTTGCAAACACACCACAGCCCTCGAACCGAAGAGGCTAAAGGCTTTGGGTTATGATTACCCTTGAACTACAGAGGTGGCAGCTCTCGTATTCTCTTTGAAAACTAAATCCTGTCTCCGGCCCTTGACATCAAAAAAAAGGCAAGAGATCAAGACGAGGAGGAGGAGGTGCTGCTGCTGGTGGTAGGGGTGCTAATTAAAGGCATGGATTATTTATTTGCATCACAGTGGCATTTTGCTTGTTTGCCAAACAGCTGCTGTGGGCTGAGCACTGCCTTAGCTTGGCTGACTGCCTTACACTGGCTGTATTGTAGACACATGGCCATACACACAAATTCTCCTGCAAACAGATGCATTCACTGCAACACACACCAGTATTTCCGCTAGAATTTTATTCCTGTCAGGGTGGAAAAACCTCTGAAAAAGTGTTAGGTGGAACTCACACTGAATGTTAAATCAGCTACAGTGTGAAGGCAGGTATTGAATTTGAATTTGGTGAAACAGAATTTGTATTCCATCTTCCTAAATTTGTAATGTTTCCACATTGAATCGCCATATCTCTCTAAATAACGGCCTCTTGTAAGAATCTGCTTTTGTCAGACTTGTGTCCTTGTCCTCATGCTGGCTCAGCCAAGCTGCTAAAGTATGGCAGGTGCCTCAAGTGAATGATGTAAGAATGACTTATTGTCATGGTAATGCTGACAAATTATAATTGGTGTGTTCAAATGCAACTTGCATGTAGGTCACTTGCCTTGGGGATCAGATTTGGCACTGCGTGTTGCATATCCATGTGGTCCAGATGGAATTTAAAAAAAAAAATAGAGAAATACAACTCCATGAAGCTTTTTTGCTGCTCACACTGATTAAAAAACATCAGATCTGTGTCACATGTGAGGGGACTGAGAACTGGGACACTTCCAGCTACAGTGTGGCTGTAACCTAAAAGTCTTGAGTCAACCCTAATGAAATTCTTGTAGGTGGGTTACCAGTTTGTTAGGACAGAGAAAGGTTAGGACAGTTAGGACAGAGCTGTATTAATTGATTAGAAAGGAGCACTATTGTTAGAGATAATGACTGTTTTGTGTCACATGTAATAATATCAGATGAGTGAAAAAAAGTATCAATAATGATACCATTTCTAAAAGTATTAATTCCTATGTGATGTTAATTTGATAAAAACACAAACTGACAGATAGTACAAGGGTCAAGTTTCCATTTCGTTAAGCACAGTCGTCAGTTATTATGATGATATGTTGTATATATACTGTATGAAAGATGGACATTGTAGTCAACCAACTCACATGGAATAGGTACAGTGTAGATATGCTCTGACCTCGCCAGTCCCCAAAACAAAACTCCAAGCTAACACAGCAGCTTGTTCAACTGCACATTCACACACATTACAGCAGTTATTACATTATCTTCAGGTGCACATGGTCAAACACCTCTGCATTGAAAAGGTTGTTGTGCCCTTTGGACTATCAGAGTCAGGACTTCTGGCTTTCCCATGGTCAAAACTGAAACTAAGCATGACCATGCTTTTTCTGTGGTTACACCTTGACTCCAGAACTGTGCCACAAAGTCTAAGAGAAGCCAGATCAGTGCTTCTCAATCATCTCAAAACTGGTTTGTTTTCTTTAGCTTTATCTTGATTTTAAAACTTCTATTTTGTGGGTTGTACACTTAACACTGTTCCATCTTCCTGTAAAGCACTTTGTGACATCTGTTTTGAAAAGTGCTGTATAAATATAGTTTGCCTGCTTGCCATGATATTATGAATGTCAGTGTTGGTGATAGTCTGACACCCATTAACCTATAAATAACAGCTCAATTTTTGAGCTGAGGAGCACAGTGGACTGCATCTCAGTGCGGGTGTCCCTCAGAAAAAATTGTTGACAGTCCATGTGTCTTGGAAGATTTCAATTTCCTGGACAAATGGGGGAAATGTTCTGGTAAAGAATAAGATCCTTTTTATTTAACCTGAAACAGCCACAAATTAAACACAACCAAACCTTCTTGGTTCGTCTTTCCATTGGTTTGGTTGAAATAAACTTTAACTCACAGAATTGGGAGAGGAGTGAGAGACAGGAATGACATCAGAGAAGTAGTGGGAAAAAAAACATCATGTAGATCTCTGAGCTAGATCACTACCACCTGTCACTTCATCAGTGCTGACTGGGAGCAGGGTTTTCAGTCCACATTTAAATTCTTTAAGATATTTATTACCTCTGACCTTTAATTTTTTGCAAATAAAAGTTTGTAATTAATCACTTTATTCTTTTAGTGTGTGTGTATGCGGGTAGGAGTTGGGATTGGGGGGCCTGGCTTGTCTTGGACACAGGCAAGGGGGGCTTCAAGGAAAAAAGGTTGATGTAGAGCAAGAATATTTTCATATTTAACTCTTATTATTATATTATTCTTACTGGTAAAAAATGCAATTACCAGATACTGGAAACCCTGCTCCCAGTCAGCACTGATGAAGTGACAGGTGGTTGTGATCTAGCTTGCTTGTGAGAGCTGTCCAGCAGTTGGTGGTCAGAGCTGACATCCCTCTCACATCCAGCTTTCTTCTTCTTCTAATTCTTATTTGTCTTCTTGTCACGAGATGTTACAACTAATGTTGTACATACTGCCACCTGCTGCACTTAATTTAGCAAACAGGTCAAATAGGCCTCCCTTTCGTAGTTCACAGCTACTCAGGCCTGAACTCCTAACAGGAGGGTATTGTGTGACAGACATTTTTGTGGCTGTCCCTGACTCCAGTTACCAACTAGATGCAGCTGATAACACCATGAACTATACAAAGTAAAGGACTTTTACTTTGCAACAATACAATATTACTCTTTCTGCTTTGGTTTATACTTTCAGACAGTGGTCTTTTATTTTTTAGAAGTGCTCTTCAACACACTACTGTTGTATTATTATATTCTATTATATAGGACTGTGCTTTATCAATGATTAATGTAAAATTACAATATGAGTTCTTTTTCCAGTTTGACATGCACTTTTACAAGTTGGATGACTGAGCATAAGGTCTTCTGGTATTTGTGTCAAGTATAATTTCATTTTGGAGTTAATCTACAGCAGTTAATGCAATAACTATTGCATTACAAAGCTGGAGTTACCCTTCAAATAACACTGAAATTTAATATGATTGAATAGCAACAGCTAATACAGTACATTTTCCATTCATACTTACTTTTGAATAATGCTTGAAATACAATAACCCAAAAGCAAAATTTAGTCTTACATGCATTCCCCAAGAGGACAAATCTACTTTTGGGTAACATCTGGTCTATTTAGTCAGAGTCTTGCCACTCTAATAATGATACAGATCATTTGTCTTTCCTTTTTTCTGGTCTTCATAGTACCTCAAATGAATTATCACTTCATATACTGACCAAGTGCAGTATGCATGAGAACAGGTCAATGTAGCTGTTCAAAACATGTCAAATTTGCACTTGAAGCTGTGTGATGTCTGAAACAGTCATTGGGACACTGCTCAAAGGGAGGCAGAGCTGTGCTCACTGTGAGTACTTTCATGAGCGATCTAGCCAACCAATGGTAAAAAACATACCAGCAGGGAACCTTCAATTTTGTGCAGCGGTTCTGTTCACAGGCTAATCGTGTGATCATTATGTGAGGTTTGGCTCAATACATAATATGTTGCATACATTTCTGGTAATTGATGTTTATGTGATTATGTTTGCCAGTTCTATTACAATCCATTGCTGTATCTCTGTCAGCAAACTCTAAAATTGACCTTCTTCTGTTTTTAAACAGGCAGTAATGAGAACCTGCATGTCCAGGGGTGTGGGTCCTACCAGGCCAACTGACTGCTTCAGACTGCTGTGCACTGCCTGGTCTCACTGGTGGATCATGGTAATTAAGACTCCACAAGAAAATCAATGCATAAAGATTCCTGACAGGGCAGTTTTAGAACTGAGGAGCACTACTTCAAAAATACTCATGAAATATTTTCACGTGTCTGTTTTTAATGAGGATTTTAAATATAAATATGTTTTTTAAATAGTTATCAGTGTGAAGACTACCTCTTTGACCGTCCTTGGTCTCTTGCCGAAACTATCTGTTTCTCACAAGAGATTCTGCTGAGAGCTGATCAACTGAGTTGTCTACTAGAGGCTGCCATCTTTCTACTCAGGGCGCTGCAACATCTCTCAGACTGTTGTCCACCTGCACAGGCTACCAATCAAGTTCCACATCACTGTAAAGATCCTCATCTTCATCCTTCAAGTCCCTTCATTGCCAAGCACCTAATTTTTGGAACCTCCTCTATAGTTACACTTCATCCTTCAGTTTGCGCTCCACTAACACCACCAAGCTAAGGTCTATGAGTGATATGTTTTTTGGTGTTTCTTGTAGTTGTGGTGTGTTGAATCGCCCTGCTGTTCCTTTTTGTCCTTGGATTTCTTTGTCTTCTAGCACACTAAGTTTTGGTGTTCCAGGTGACTGCAGCAGCTGTGAAGAATGAATATACCATATTGATGATCAACCTTTTTGTTTTTAACCAGTGCTTTGCCCAAAATGGGAATGATCTGCTGCAGTTATGTCCCATAAACAGTTTGCAGCACATAGAGGTTGAACTAATACAGTAATACAGGCAGCACCCTCAATCTGCTCACACCTATGGCACCTTTGTGTCACCTGCATGTAATGAAAAGCAGCATATTTTTGTGGTGGTGTCATGCATTGATAAATGCATTATAACCACCCACTCACCTACAATGCTCCTCAATGCTACAGTGCTCCTACAATGTTTGTGCAAATATATAAATACAAAGAACTGTGATAATACTTTATTACCCAGCCGTGGGAAGTGGTATTAAAGACTGACTGGCCATGTTTTTTGGATCTGTATGTTGGCAGGTTCAGCACCCTTCTGCTGTCAGAGTCCGATCACCCACGGTGTTAAACTGTTTCCCAAGCTTCCAATTTCCTTCCATCTGAGATGGCCATCTAAAACAAACATATTTTATATTTTCTTCAGCTGTGCAACATGAAGTGTTGAACAAGCCAAAATGGAAATGAGATTGCAGCCATATCATATGAAAAAGTGCCTTAAATGTTTCAAATCTCTTTAAACCATCTGAAATGGATTTGCACGTCAGTAATTGTTTAAATTGAAGCACTTAAAGGAACTGAAATTCTACCTAAAGCTGAAGCGCTGCAAGAAGTTGAAGTGGCAGTTAGAAATAGAAACACTATAAGACAATTAAGAGGCAATTATAGTGGAAGTGCTTAAAAGAGATGAAGTACAAGCAGTGAATGGTGTGCAGGTGGAAGACATGAAAAGATGGTGCGTCGTAGTGACAGCTGAAGTGTAACTGCCAAAATAGTGTGAAGTAGCAGTTGAAATCGAGGTACTGAAAGGAGATGAAGTGGTACTTAGAGTTTAAATGTAGAATGTGATGAAATAAGTTTCCAGTGATGAGTAAGCATGAATATGAGTTGAAATGAAAAGTTTAGACTTTGCTGAAAGGTGGGATTATTTCTTTGATGGAAAGTAGTTCCAAGTTCACAGGAAGGTTTCAGTGACAGGGACATTTTTTCAAAAATCATCATTGCTGTTTAGTCATTTAAATGTCATTTTTTGTACTTAACAAGCTTTCCATTCATCTCCATGGAATTGTGAGAGGAGGCAAAAATCAAACATGCCTAGATATTTACCACATGGGTAGAACACCCATAGAAATATCACCCCTTTTTATTGTAGGAGTGACTGTGTGGTTGTCTTTTTGTAACAAATGTACAATATTGTTGAACTGAACAGCCTTTGACACTGATAACACCTGCATATACAGACAGACACACACACAGTGGCAAGCCTAGTGAGACTTTTGGCAGGGCCAGCGTGAAACAGAGTTCGGAACTGCAGGATATCACACACAGAGGGATGGGTGGATCAGATTAGCTCTGTGTGGGGAGGTGAGGATGTATCTGGGGTTGTGGGCATACAATTAATAAGCAGCCACTGCCTGCCTGTCCCAAAGCCATGCTCTGATCACTAATGATTTGACACTTATCCTTCTCCTCTCCTGCTCTTTTTCCCGTTCTCATCTTTGTTCATCATGATGTGTGCTTTTCCGTGGCAATTAGTGTGTGATTTGTCCACAGATATTGTAAGGCAGGCGCTGGCTCGCAGTGATCAATCTCTCTAGTAGTGTCCGTCTGCCTTTAGTGCAGCAGGACTCTACAGCGACATGAAGGGTTCTCTGCAGCTCTGATTAGCACTTAGTGATTGAAGCTGTGCCTTTGAAAGGGATGCTTTTAATTGACAAGTCTTCAGACCCCTGTCTCCTGTGATATCAGATTCAGATAAAAATACTAGATGAATTCTCTCCTTTCGTTTATCTGGAATACCAGCTAGAAGAGGAACGTGTCATATGTCTAAAATCCAGCACCCATGTCTCTTCATTTCTCAACCAGATGAAAGACAACATGTGACTGGCAAAGGTATCAAACAGAGACAAGATATAACATTACTGGACAGCGGCCACTGTGGCCCCAAGATGAAGACATTTAACCCATAAACTCCACAGATTCAGAATCTGAATCTGAGTCTGTTGCTGTAATATCATGAACCTCAGAGAACATCACATTATTGAATGGGAGGAATGGGACCACCAGCAGGAAACAACAAATATGTATCCTGGTGAGGTACAATGTGTTTACTTTCTGTGCTTTTTGTGATAAAACCAAAGGAGTGCCTACAGCATCTATGACATGCTGAACTGCAGCAACAGTCCAACTAGTAGAATAAAGTCACACAAATTAAGTGACAAAATAAGGTGTTTGTAATTTCCCTGCCAGAATGACACTGCAGCATATTCTTATCTGACGGCCTTGTGGACAGGACATGTTTGTCTCTACCTGGTTAGAAAGCCTTCATCACCATGCTTAAAATAAATGAACTTTTACTGGTGGTAATTACTTCTATATATAGTAGTCAACATTGGTAGTGGGGGAGTCTGCCATTCCTGGACTGGATTCATATTGCCGTCACATGAGGATACTAAGAACAATGATACATGCATGTAATCCAGCATGGCTTCATCTCACTGATAAGTCACATTTTCTGTTCCATGCACTTCTCAGAGCTGTATTAATTTACTGCTAATGCAAATGGAACATCCCACTGCTGCTGCTTCACATTAAAAGCATTTGACCAGTAAAACAAGGGGTGGCTTTTGTTGTGAAGAAACTATCTGAAACAATATATACAGTTAGCTCTCATCACATTCATAAAACAAACAAACAAACAAACAAACAAACAAACAAACAAACAAACAAACAAACAAACAAACAATTTTCAGCTTTTTTTGACAGCAGGTCTTTTGTAATTTTCGCAGGGAGTAATAGAAGAGTGTGCAGACACCACATGAGCTGTTAGATGAAGAGCTTCTGGCGACAGACTGCACACCTCCAGCTCCACAGCAAGATAAAAAACTTTACTGTGTCCTGCTGTTTTTAGAAAACTACTCATGCTGTGTACAGCATGAAATAAGATGGTGGTTGGAATTATCCATGACTGACTTCTTTACTGTAACAACAGTTTATTTTGGCTACACTATAGACAGATAAATCAGCTGGACCTTTGTTGTAATTCTGATGTGGCTGCTAAACCAGCATTTGTTGTGCTCAGAATTTTGGCACCTTCACCAGTAAACCACACTTGTTGTTGCCACTGTACCAACAGGAGTTGGAAAATTAACTGAGAATGAAATCTTTAAGAATTATAACTTAAACGTTCATGTGATATACAGGTTTTTGAGTCAAGGATACTTCTGTTAAAATGGAAGATCATCTGTTCCATGAGATGGACAAGTGACAGTTGTCAAAAATGTGGTTGCTGTGCCCAGGATGTGTGTTATAACTGCACTTTAGCTGATTAATGCAACAAGATACAGAAGAGAGAAGCTGTTTTCTGCATCAGGAAAGCAGGAGATCAATTATTAAAGCAGGCTTAATACTGTGCTTTCCAGAGCCCACTTTCAGCAGGGCTCGTCAATGCCTGAATTGGTTGATTTTGGTACATTAGGTTAGTATTCATATAATATATTGCGTCTATAATTACTTGAGTTTCATCTCAAATAAAAAAGAATCATCAAATCGAACTATAAATAATGTATATTTTACACCAGCTGCACAGAGCACACCATGTCTGCTGAAAACTGAAAATGCTCTGCCAAACGTATAATTATTCTGGTTTTCTAGCCTATCCCTCCTCTAACTTCCACCCAAGAAAAGGTCTCAGTATTTGATCCCTGAGATATTCTATCAATTCAGCTCAAAGGGCCTTTGTTGATTTATCTCCTTCATGCAATCACTAAATGTCAGCACTGTGCCGTTTAATATCTAGGAAACTAGATGGGAAATGATGGGATGGGGATAGAAGAAATTTTGGGTTAATAGTGTAGTGCATTATTTATTTTCCACATTCAGGACCACATGAACAGAGCACAACAAGAAACATCAGCAGTGTTGGCCCAACAACACTGTCGTCTTCCTGCAACATGAAGATGAACAAAACAGCTTTTAAACTCTGACGGAAGATTTGGTATTTTTGCATTTTATATTCATTCTCTTTGTTGTTCAGTCAAGTGTTATTGCACTCCAGTTTTTTTTTTTTTTTTTAACAATAGAATAAAAGCAGTGGAGGTTTTCATTGAGCCTCCATAGACAAAATACTGTTTCAAAGGCTTTTTAGACCCTGACAAAAAATAAACCTACATTTCACATTCACTGCAATTCTTATCATTTTTCACTTGAATAGAATAATTCAAAACTTCTCGGCCATTATGCATTACAGTATCCAGGGCAAACTGAAATTCTGAGTAACTGTGGACAACCTGAGCTATAGATCCAAACCCTGGCAATTCCTTATCAGACAAATGTGATCAATAATTCCAACACAGAAACCTGTCTCACGTTTGGATGTCAGTCACACACAGCACAGGATCAGTCTTATCGGGAAGTGAAGCTGCAAACATACCAACTCTTACTCCGAGGAGCCGGTTTGATGGATGCAGGCAGTGTTACAGTTCGAAGCGTCTTTGACATTTTGATCTGAAAATATTTTTTCTTCACTGGCTTTTCACTGACGTCCAAACATTCCATCCTTTGGGTTTGCATCAAGTTTAAAGAGAAATTTATGGAAAAATGAAGCATGTTCCTGAGGTGTACAATTCATATTTAGAGTATCAGGTATCAACTATGGAACTTCATATTCCATATTTAAACCTTATGACCTGAAATAGAATTAAACAACAAGTAATTTGGTAGCTCCCAAGAAAATGTACCAGTGCTGCAGCATGTGTATTTTTATTATGTAACTTGGTTTGGGAGACAGAATTACTTCGCTTTCTCTGGAAAAAAGGCAAAAAACAACATTTGCAGTAAACACTGTAGTCTTGGACAAGAATCAGTTGAGAGATGATAAATTGACTGTACATATAATTTACTAGTTCAGAAAGTGTAATTAGCATGTAGCATATTTAGATTACTCTTTAAAGGTTTTCTCTGTTAACTAGTCACATTCAAATTTTGCAACTTTATACTTCAAATCCATCACATCTCCACTACATTTGCGGCTTTAGCCACAAGCTGCTTCACAGATTACAATTTTTCATATCCTTCCTGTCCAGTGAAAACCACGTATCTCCTACTTTTTTGATGAAATGTTGGATGAAGTGTTCCTTTTTGGGTCTCCAAATAAACTATTCAAAAACCCTCTTTTATTAGCTGCAAAATGCTTCGTCTCAAAGCTCATGAAAAGTTGACTCTTAGAGATATGTGGTTCTCACAGGACAGCGATGCTATAAACGTATGATGATCTTAAAGACTATGATGCATCGTTGTAGATTAAACTACCCAACAGTATTTTAAGTAGTTAGATTGAGATTAGCTCAACCTTAAACATTTGCAGCAGAAAAATGCAACATGCACCTTCATGCAGCAGTAAAATTAATCCAAAAACATCATATATGATAATAAAATGTTGACAGGGAGCATTTTACAGAATAATTACCTCTTTTTTTATACTTTATTGTTTGATACTTTGAGTACATTTTACTGATAATACATTCTTTTACTTAAGTAAGGTTTTGAATACAGGACTTCTACATATAGTGGAGTATTTTCACAGTGTGGTATTTAGTACTTACGTAAAGGATCTGAAAACTTCCTCCTTGTTGAGAAACAAAGCTAATAAATTAATGCTGAATTTGACTAGTGTGAATGAACTTTGCACATGTCGGCTCCTGGTTTGACCCTTTGTTAATGATTTCTTGTGATCATCATTCACTCTATATTTCTCAACACTGGTTGGATGCCTCAACGTGATGTGTTATTTCAAAATCTTTTTGACTTGTTTTTTTTTGCTTACAATTTGCATAAGAATGTGAGATTCTTTCCATCGCAATCTGTACTGATTTATTCATGAAACTCCTTCAGATATTCATAGTTACATTTGAATTGCCAGTTGCACTAGGCATGCTGGGAATGTCATTAACTCTTGCAGGAGTTAACAATGCTGACAGTCACTCATTGCAAACTGATATGTTCAGTTCACCATTCACAAAAGCCATGAGCACGTTCAATGAATGTACTCTTTCAGCGTGGTCAGACACGATGCTGTGCATCAAGGCTCTGTATGGATACCCATGGGTGTTTACTGTTAGCATTCTCATACATAACAGAGCTTTAGTGTCAAATGGAGGCTACCTCAAAGTTAGATGAATGTTTGATCAATAAAGCTCTTGATTTTAACCACACTCTACAGGTAACAAGTTCATATTCAGCAGTTTGTTCAAGACAAAAGGAATTTACTTCACCTCAGAACAACCCTGTCAAATCTCAGATCTGGGGAATAAGATTGTTCAGTAGTGTCAACTCACTCTGTATCTGCAAGAATGATTAGATATTAATGTTAAAGGAACTGACAACATCTTTTTTTTCTGAAAGTGAAGCAGCTGTCATGTCACCTCCATGCCAACTCGTCAACGTGACATCCGTGACTTAATTATTTGAATTTTCCTTTACTCCTCTTTCCCATCCCTTTCTCTCTGCATCGCCCACTGTGTCTCTTCTAGCTTTACCTCGTCTATAGATCAACCTTGCCAGAGCCCTCAAGTCTCCGGCACATATCACTTTTGACTGGTGAATCAATAACTGAATTACTTTTATGAAACCACACCACTAGAAGTGATGAGGGCTCTGCGGCTGCCTCTAGCCAACCACTTAACATTTTTAATCTTGCAGGAGTTCAGAATGGATCAGCCAGTTGGGGAAGAAGTGGAGGGAAATCCGACACCCGGATGTTTTTTAATTAGAGGCAGGAGCCAAACAAGCAATGTCAGCTGGGCTGCTTATCAACATTAGTCAGCAATAGTGAATGTGTGTGGAGGGTGGGGGCAGAATGTGCAATCGTACAGGTCACTTAAATGGACAAAAAATACATTAGCATTTTTGGCATTTGGCTGAAGCTGTTATCCACAGCAATTTACAGGAAGCTGATAAGCAGACACTAAATGGTAAGTCTGTCAGTAAGGATTCATGATTATCAGTCAAAAGACATTTGGACTGAAACTAGGTTAAATTTAATCAAAAAAGTTAACATTTTTCAGGTGTCTTTTCAGCAGCATTATGGCATATGGCACCGCCATATAATTACTAAATTTAGACATCTAAAAAACAAAAAGGCTTTCAGAGTCAACCCACTGAATTTCTTTTAACTTGACTGGATTCTTACAGGGAATATCATTTGGTGACTGTCCTCCCAAGCAGAATGATAGCATCAGTTGTTTCAGCAAGTGTGCTGAAACAACACATCTTTACATCAAGTGACAGCATCCTCTAGTGGTCATAATAATCACAATGGGAGGAAAGGAGGAAGCCAGGCTGTGTTTTTCTAAAGCAGCAAAGTCCACGTAGTGAGAAGGCCGTTTGGATGGGTGGGTCAACAAAACCATACTGAAAATGGGACCAAAAATGTAACTTTAACATGGAAACACACTGTTCAAGGACGGTTTGCGGCATTTTATTTTTAAGGAATGGCTATAATCATTTCCTAATCTTAAGTTAGTGTTCCACTCATTTGTCTATCAACAAGATGTCTGGTTGGTTAGCCACCGCCATCTTGTCAGTCTGAATCTGGAAGTCTCACAGGACCTTGGCTGTGTCATTTTTACCACTCTAGGAGGTGTCTCCCACTTTGACCTTGGGGCTTCCAGCCCATGCTCAGTACAGATGTTCCTGTACACAATACCTGCCACTTGGTTATGGCTTTCCATGTATGCTTTTCCTGCCAGCATCTTACACCCTGTTACTATGTGCTGAACTGTCTCAGGGGCACCTTTGCACCGCCTGCACCTGACTTGTGCAATTGGCTTTGAGTTTGAGGCCTCCAGAGTTGTTTTCCACAGGCCCATTGAGATCTTGACGACGGCTCTTAGTGTCCTGTTGATTTTGTACAATTCCAAGCATTCCAAGACCCACGTGTCTGGCTTTTTGTAGTCAATCCAAGTGGGCATAGGTTCTCATCCCATTTCTCATCAGAGGCCCTGGTTCCCCAAAGCCTGATGTGGACCTTGTTGACCCGTGTGACATCCGAGCCAGTATGACTCCTGCAGTTGCAGATTCACTCATACTGAGGTAGGCAAGCAGCATTAAGGAGCTTGCAAAAGGGTCCTCACTGGATACCCTGTGCCCTGACCAGGAGTTGAGTCTTGATGAAATGATCAGTTAAGTGAGTGTAGCCTTCTACTGACAGTTCACAGGACTCATTTCACTGTTTATTACCAGACTTCCCAGTATGCATCGTTTTAGGCTTGTTTGAAATGCCTTTTTTGTAGTTTGAAGAAAACAGACGTGAGGGAAACTTGCTGTGCTTTTAATACATATTAAGATAAGCTGTGTTTGTTTTAGGGAAAACAAAGGAAACTGTGATGAAGGAATATCAAATTCAGTCAAATTCAAAGTCATTAAACAAGTTTTCTGAAATTCAGTTAATTTCACTCAGCTGGTTTAACTTTTTTAAACCATGAACTTATTATCGGACCACAGTTCACTTAGCTCACATTTTTGAAGCAGTAGGGGAACATTAGTTTTAAGTTGAACAAGCTTAAAATAATTTCCAATGTGTCACAATGTCCATTCACTGTTCCTCATACTGTTGTCTTACTGCTGTTCACAATAAAAGTCAATGTAACCTTTAAAAAGTTTTAATTATGGTAGGAACAGGATATAACTGGTAGTGAATTCATTTTAATTAAATAATGCCAAGTTTTCTATTTGCCAAGTAGATAAGAAATTGTGAAAATTAGAAGGAGAGAGCACATTTTCTGAAGCACATATTCACACATTTTATAGGTCAATTTGCCAAAGTGCTGCATTATTTGTAAAATCATGATTGCAATAACAACAAAAATCTAAGTATATTCAAAACAACCACAAAATGTTCACTGGAGTATTCAGAGGCAACTAAGACTTTGGTTCACTTTCATCAACTCTCTGTCTGACTTTGTGTTATTACTGCACAAAACAATTCAAACATTTTCACAGGATCAGTAATGAATCTGCTAGAGGAGGATGAGCTATAGAATGAAGTGGTTACTTCTCTATAAGCACACTGGAAGCAGATAACCTCTGTTTGAGCCAAACCATCAGCCGGCACTCTCACTGGCCACTCTCAGACTCTTCATACCCACTATGGAAATGCTTATTGAAGGACGGCAGTAATTTTATACGTGACTACATTTTGTAATATATTTCTGAAATAAATCTACAAAAGTTATTCACTAGGATGACTGCAGATTTGTCCGGATGGGCTGGTTATTTCCTTGTGTGATAGTAAAAACACTGTAACAATATATGCTCAGAGGAAGTCTGGGGACAATCATGGATAAAGCCCCACTGCAGTGAAGCTTTGTGCATGTTCTATGATGATAAAAGCTCATGTTACTGGAGTGTTGGCACCAAGCAAACATTTTCCCTCTACTACAGTTGTAATTTACCATAGCCTAATTAATTAACAACATGGCATGATTAAAAATTGCTCTGTGTCAAGCAACCTGGAAATTCAATTTAAAAAAGATAACACAGGCAACTGCTACACACCCCTCCCAGTGAGCTGGCATGTGTAACCCTAGTAATGTAATTATGACAAAACCAGCATGATAAGTACACTCATCAGGCCATTTTATTTTATACACCCTAATGCCAGGTAGGAGCCCATTTGTCTGCAGGTGGACTGAGTTCTCTCAGCGTGGATGTTCTGGATGTGGTCAGAATCTGGAGGAGCATGGACTCCAGATCAAGATGAAGCTGGCACTTTCTTAGTCCTTCCCTGTTTTTTGGCCACGCATTCATACTGTGAACACTTTGTCTTACCTCAAAGGTGCTCTTTTGGGATGAGATGTGGAGAGACCACAGAGTAAACTAATGGCACTGTTACATACTGATACTGTATATCCTCTTATATTATACAAACAACCACAGCCAATGTGAGAATGTGTGCGCACATGGAGATAAAAATGCAAAAGTATATGCATTAAAATTTGCAACTGACAGTGCCAGGATAGTTTCAATGGGTCAGCAGGTTGTAAATCAAGTGTCACAACAATTATACTTGTCTTGAACATATGGTAACACGTGGTTCTTAAATGACAAGGGAAATTGTTGAATTGAAGTTTGCTCCAGTGATCCAGCTCTGTTTATTGCACCAAAACACACAGATGCTCATTTATCAAACTCTGGTAGATGACTGGAGAGACAAGGAGAATGCACCTCTCAGCATCTGACTTATGAAACTGTCACACATCATCAACATGACTGCTGATTAGGATTGACAAACTAGATTCACTAAAAGGAATGTTTTACACTTGTCACTTATTTACATAGAATTGGCATATGGCACGTCCCAATGCCTATTTGGCTACTCTTTGCCTACTAACAGGATGGCTTGGCTCAGCAGAATTAGAATAAACTAGATGCAAAACAGAACAAAACTAAACACTGAGCATGGTTATAAAGGCTTCAGGATGGGAACTGGCCCACATGATAGTGTCCCCTACACTTCAAACCTAACTGTTGTAAAGACCACATCAAATGCAATCATATAATTCTTTGAAACATGCTTACACATTTTCCGAGCAAATATGGGCTATTCACGGCTTCTCTAAACTGAAATGGTAATGATGGCTAGGAATTATGGAAATTGGTGTTGGATGTACAGTCTCTGTGCAGCTGGGACTGTTTTATAATTTTCAGTTGCATGATAGACTACACCTCCATGCAGAAAAGCAACACGCCATCAATTCACCTCACACTCCTTGCAGACAAGTGTTTTAGCATTCACACACACACACATGCATGCACGCACGCATGCACGCATGCACACACACACACACAAATTCCACCTCTCCAAAGCCTTTACTTCTGACCTTGTGTGAGCATTAGGGGCCCGGTGGTGAAACCTGCCTAAACAGTACTGTCAGGTAATGTGATCTTTCCTTCAGAGTGTTGCATGTCATGAGATGTTGAATCTGGTCTAACCCTGTACCCGTACACTGTGGCAGAGGGGAGTGCCAGTCCTTTGTATATAGTAATGAAGACTTTCCTGCTTGCAAATCCCTGTTGTTCTGCTAATTTACCCAAATGTATTACAGTTTTTGATTACCTTTGTGTTGCACAACTTCCACTATAGGAGAATCGAATGTCACACTCAAGTATGTAAATAAGACTTGCTTGCACACATTAACACTGTCCCTAATTATAAGT
Source organism: Chaetodon trifasciatus (assembly GCA_037975065.1). Classification (NCBI taxonomy): domain Eukaryota; kingdom Metazoa; phylum Chordata; class Actinopteri; order Chaetodontiformes; family Chaetodontidae; genus Chaetodon; species Chaetodon trifasciatus. The sequence continues at coordinate 1,354,982 of JBBMOE010000043.1, read as the reverse complement.
TATGACGTTTTGGAGAAAGCCCAAGAATTGAAGAAGATTGAATCCTTAAAGATTTAATTGATTATCTACAGAGTTTATTACAATTTATTCTCACTAAACCACAGAAGAGCTCTTTCCATGTCCTCTGTTACAGCATGATGATCATTGTTTCTGAGTAGTAAAGAACTGTAATACATTTGGAATCTGCACTTTAGGTACAAGCATGGTACACACAAATACACAAATGCAAATTGAAATGCCTAGTCGAGCAGGGCACACGCTTATGTTGTGCAACGATTTTTCAGATTACACACCCCAGCGACAACACATGAAATCGATGTTTGATAGCTTGAAGCATCTACATTTGCATACTTGTGTGGACGATGTTTGTGTCCTTTGTCAGCTGTGTAGAACGTTCTTACATATAAAGGCAGATGGACAGTGGTTCAAGTACACATCCCAGTGGCACATCTTAAGAGCATCATTTTGAAAATAAATGTAGTGACCCCTTCCTATAGATAAGATTTGAACCATTTAATTTTAGCAAATGCAAAGCTGAGCGTTCCAAGAAATACTTTGTGCTGAACAATATTAAAACCCTTTTTTAAGTCAAGAAACAAGGCAGCAGTAACTTCCTGTATATTAAAGGGAAGTCTCACATTTTATACATCACAGTCTGTTACAGGTCTTCAGCAGTACCATTGCTCCTATGTGAAAAAGCCTTTAGTAGCTCCTGAGAGAGCTTTGTGAGTTCTAATAAAGTGCCTCAAATGATGTCACCTGACTCAGTGTGGGTTTGTTTGTGGGGGTGGGGGGGAGTCAGAGAGTGAGTTTACCAGGCCTCTGGAGCCAACTCCTCATCTCTGCAGCAGGCTAGAGCTGCAGGCTACATTAACCCCAATACAACACACCAGAGTCTCCCACTCAACTGTTGGTGGTTTAGTTTCATTGTGTACCCACAATGAATGTAGGCGCCAGGTTTTGAAAAGAAGAATGCATGGAATGCTGCATCAATTTAGTGTCTTTTTTTAAATGTTCATCATCACTGCAAATGTAATCGTGCAGTGGGAAAATGGGTGGAATACTTAAGCAATACATCACGATAGGTTGTGATATACGCTCATTATACCACAGCTAAGGGACGTTCTGCGGCCTGACGCGTAGCTCTCCGTACGTTAGCTCTGCATGTTATCTATTCCCCGCCTTTTTTTCGGGAGAAAGTCACTGCTCAATCAACTCTACCATTGTTAACCCTATCTGGAGGTGAAAGTTAACCTTAAACATGTGAAGTCAACTATTTGTTAATGTTGTCAAAACACCGCAGCAACTTTTTGCTACCTACTGTAACAGTTTGTTGTCACTGTTGCTTCTCTGACAATCAGCCCCCCCCCGCAGTTAACTATGAGTGAGTGGTCCGGAAGAATCCACCCAAAACCTCAATGAATGAGAGTTTTTTTTAATAGTTTTAGCTTTGAGTGATCACTGACTTTATTAAACCGACTATATGTGACATCGCGGCAGGCACCTGGAGACGCAGCAGCAGCATCTGAATATCATGACTTTAAAAGTACCAAATTACTTGCCTTAATGAATTTCATTAGTAAATCATGTGAAGAATTGTAAAATATCATTTCCATGAGGCTGTTCAATCAGACAGTGACAGATCACCCTATAGAGCCCTAGGTGTCATAGTCGCTGTCAAGGTGCTGATCCTGTGACTGTCATTATACGGGAGCTGTCTGTGGTACTCCGCTATTTGACTCCAAATTACTCATTGAACATGTTTGAATGTTGTTAACGCCTGAAAAAAATAAACATCAAAACCGGCTACTTTTTGCTGCGTACTGTAACAGTTGGTTGCTGTCATGGAAACATTGTTGAAGCTGAAGCGGAGTGATATGCTGTGATAAGGCTTTTTAGAATAGTAGCTGTGGTATATGCTCATTATGTCACAGTTAACAGCCAATCAGATTGCCGGATTTCACCTTTCCGTTTTATAATATTTAAATGTTATACAGTATATCTGTATCTATATCTATCTGGATAGATAGATATAGTTACAGATAAACAAAAACAGATAGATAGATAGATAGATAGATAGATGTGTGTGTGTGTGTGTGTGTGTGTGTGTGTGTGTGTGTGTGTGTGTGTGTGTGTGTTGTATGTGTACTCATACCTGGAATATGACTCCTTCTTTTTCATTGCTCTCAACAAGAACAAGGACAACACAGCTGAACAAATAAGGGTAAAGAATAGACAAGACTTTTATGTGTTATGTACATGTAAGTATGTGGAAAAAAATAGCTGTATACACACAGAAATATGACCAACACCATAAATAAAATGTCTATATAGGCGACAACTTAATTGTTCTGTAAATTGTAAGCATTACAAACATTGCAAAGAAAAAAGTATTAAATGGATCAACAAGGAGTGGATGATTATATACAGCACAAGCTTGAATACATGACTACATACAGTAGATGCATTGTAAAGGATTTGTATTGACAGTGTAATTGCATGTTGAAATGTACACATTAAAAATGGTGCATTGTTTTGGTGTTATTGACACTGCGTGACTGATTTACAGTAACTGCTGGTCAGAGTGATAGCCTGTGGAAAAAAAAAAAAAAAAAAACTGTCCTTGTGTCTGCTTGCTTTGGCGTACAGTGCACTGTAGAGTCTACCAGAGGGGAGAAGTTGGATAAGGTTGTGTCTCGGGTGTGATGGATCTGCAGTGATGTTTCCTGTCCTTTTTCTGACTCCTGAGGGGGGAAGTGTGCTCTTTGGTTCGTCACTTACTTCATGCATGTACACATGTGCAGAGTGTAGGTTTGATTTAGATAGTGCTGGGGACATACATTTGGCAGATGGTCTTCCCCTGTAGGAATTTTTCACTTAATTTACATTTACAGTTCTACACAAGATACTATGACTAACTAATGATACCATTGTTATTATTATTAGTTGTTTTTTAGCACACCGGAAAGACAAGCTCAATGAGATAACATTACAAGGCACAGGTCTGCCTCTCTGATACTTAGAACTAAAAAAGGGCTCTTTTTATGCACTTAAAATAAGTGATGGGAGAAACTGGCTTGAAACAATGCTGAAATCAGAAGGATGTGCTCTTTCTAACAGCTCATAGTACAAATTCATACCTGTTCTAGTTGTTTTCTTTGCCTGCCTTGCCTGGGCTTTCTCTCTTTGATTTTCTGTCTCTCCCTGAAGTCTGTTTTTTGACAACAAAGCTAGGTAAATGAAAATGAATGAGAACTCCTAATTTCTTATACAAGCAATGAAAGTGAAGGGAAATTCCAATTTGCAATGCAACATTAGATCAGCAAGTACTGATAGATGTACAGCAAGTGAGTTAACTCAGCATTTTGGAACATACATGGCATATTTACTTTTACCAAGAAACTGGATCATATGTCAATCAGTCATCAGAAAATAATTCATTTTAATGTTAACTACAGTAACCCTGCAGATTTGAAACTGAGGAAGACAGAATAAATAAATGTCAGTTGTTGAAGAATTACTAAGGCTGCTCTTGTTTGGCCAACAAGAAGGCTATAATGCCAACATGAGAAAAACAAGAACAGCTATGTTAGCCATTACAAGTAATAGCAGTAATAGCAAACTCACCCTTCAGCACACCCTGTCACAACATTTAGTTTTCTAGCTAACTTGTTAAGTATACTATTTACAAGAATATGAAGTGCTTTTGTTTGTACAGTGTAAACCTTAGCAAGACTATAACAATTTCTGGTCTGTAGAGAGTAAGCAGACCCAGGACAGCTGTGTCTTTCATATCACTGAACAATCAGTGTATTTAATTTAACATTATGATCACAGAAGCACCTGCAATACAGCAGGAATATGTTTGTACAACTGAAATCATATCTGATTTCAACATATATGCAGTTTATCAAATGCATGGTGGGGGCAATGCTAGGTAATGAGAAAAAAGTGGTACCAACATCCATGCAACAACATGCAGTTAACTTTGCAGGGAAGAGGGTTCATAGTGTTGGTGTCTGGTGACTGCAAAGAGAGCAGGCCCTGGGCATGTCTGCGGGTTTCGCTGTTGGAGGTTTCCCCAGAGAGCAGAGGGGGCAGGAGTAGGACTCTTTACTGTAGAGAGCCAGCAGGAAGAGGAGAGAACAATCAGTTATTCTTTAAGAGGTGTTCTCACGTCTAAGGGTGAAATGACTGCCGGCCAATTGGGACTCTGATTTTGGAGCTAAGAGGATCTGACATGAAAAACAAGACTTGTCTGGTCTCATTATTTGTCTGGTGTAGATACAGTCAAAGATGTTCTGTTAAAGTATGAAAGTGCTACCTATAGCACTATAGTCCTACAGCAGAAACAAATTCTGATATCCAAGACCTAATTCTCAATCAAGTCTTCATTCTGCTCTATACATGCAATCACTGGCCCCCCACTGCCCCCACCTGCCTCACAGAATTATTGTGGAGCTCAAAATGTTACACCATACCTAAAAGACACAGTCAACAAAAGAGTGGCTGGCAGGTGAGCAAGGACTGATTGGCTTCACCTCCTCCTCAAAGGTCACAACAAAAGTCTACTTCTACAGAAGTCTACTTTCTGCCCCCTGATAGTAACAATACTAGTTTGATAAATTGTCTTTGTAATTATTTTTTTATTAATCACAGACAAGCAGGAATCTGAGACAATGTTGGCCACACTGTTCATTCCTGAAATCTGGGAACATGACAACAAAGAAAATGTCAAACAGATCGAGATACAAGTAGTCCAATGATCAGACATGTTCAAAAGGACTCATAGCTAGATTGTCAATGCAACTTATTTGGAATTTGCTTTTGAAGTGTCAATAATAATCCCTTATTGTGAGATTCTTTTGAACGTGATCTCTAAATGCTTCCAAAGGATGTCCAGTTATCCTTTTTATTAGTGCTGTCAAAATATCGCGTTATTAACGCGTTAACGCAAATCAATTTTAATGGTGTCATTTTTTTTATCGCAAGATCAACACTCTTTGTGACCTAGTGAACTTGTAGTTTTTTATAACCTGTGGCCACTGCTAATAACGTTAGAAAAACTACAGGATCCGGTTGTAAACCGGAAACAAAACAATAGGCACACCCCACGCACGTGTTTGGTCTTGCCTGCTCGCTAGCTGTCAAAGGGTAGGCTACCGGTTTGTGTGGATGTCAAGCGTGAAACGCCGACATGGATGCGAACAAGATTCTGAATGGAAAGTTTAGTTTCAAAAAGTTGCCAGATGGGTTGACTGACAAGACCAAAGTTATCTGTGTGTATTTTTGGTTTGAACTGAGTTATCACCGTAGCACATCCAGTCTGAAATCCCACTTGATGGCCAAACACATGGCTAATGTGAATTCTCCGCTGCCTCCTTATCAAAACCAGATGACAATGGATGGCTTTCGACAGAGGCATACGGATGCTATTATGTTCAAAGGAAACTTAAGAAAGGAAAGTTTAAGCCATGGTTTAACTGCACTATAGCCTGAGTCCTAGTTTACAATGATGTGCACTTTGTAATTTTATTTTGTATCACCCTGTTTTGATCTCTTACAAAGGGTTGTTGAAGGGGCTTTTCTGTAACCAAGTATTTATTTTTTTGTCATCTGTTTATTGACAGTGTTAAATTGTGTGACATTTTGCTTCAAATGTGAATGACTGCTCAAAGTGAGAATGTTAGTGTGAAATATAACACTACACATTGTTGTTTTCAATAAAAAAAAACATTTGCACAAAGCAAGCCAATCCATTTTTCCATGTTGATAAGAGTATTAAAATGATAATTCAAGGGACATTTAGAATAGATAAAAATGTGCGATTAATTTGTGATTAATCCTGGGTTAACTATGACATTCATGAGATTAATCGCGATTAAATATTTTAATCGATTGACAGCACTACTTTTTATATGTCACTCAAACATACCTATATCACCTGACTTCTTCTATGCTCCACGCTGACATCATAATTACTACAGATGCTGTATTCTTTGTCATTTCAATGTGAACATGAGTCGTTTTGTTACACAGTGTCTGGTTTTCAACAGCTGGTCTCAATTCTTCTCAATCACAGCACCTGCTGCGTTGCTTTCCACAATGTTCAGGTTGATATACTGCCATTAAGTTCCAGAGCTCTTGACTCATCAAGTTATTTTTTTTCTCTTGTAGGATCAAAAAAAGCATAAAAAAAGCATACAGAAATGACCCCCAAAGTCCATACTGGGCCAGCTAAAAAGACAAGATGCTTGACGCAAAATGCTTGTTTCCTTTATATGATTATTAGGAGTCAGTTCATTGAGAAGAGCAGTAGGTGGTGCCAATACTCCGATCGGAAAAGCATTACACCTGTCACAATTGTGCAAGCAACAAAAAACTAGTAGAACAAAACCCAAACTCAGGTGCCAGTGCTAGTGCATTACTGTGATTTTATTCACACCAAACGGTACAAAAGCTTTGAGGTGGTCGAGCAAGCAAAGGTCAGATCTAGAGGAAACAGTGCAAACAGGCAAATAATAGACCTGGGAGACGAGAATCAAATGGCTTGAGGACAGAAATCAACGACTATCTGACAACGCAAAGAAGTGGGAGACTTGGAACCTGGAACCTGGTGGCGGTGATGCACTGTCTTTATTTTCCAAGCCCATAAAAAAACAACCATGAAGAAGATGTAGCCGCCGTTGCTGTGGCTGTACTGACCAACGTGACCGTCCAGACATTCTTGAAGGACCGTGGCTTCCCCGCACCTTTGAGCGCATCAGTATGGGAAACGTGCTGCTCTCCACAGGGTAACACAGGGATTTGCTGCTGTGATATTGCTTGTGTTTGACCTTCTCTTGCCTGAAAATAAAACAATCGTGGTCTGATGCTGAGCTGCATCCGTGTTTTTAATATGCATTTATGTTTAAATAAGTGTGTTTACTCAAGTGCTGATATACTTCTGAAGTACTTGTTCTTGAGTATTTGGATTTTCTACCATTTTTTTTGTATGTCCACGGGCTTCTTGAACCTCCAATTTTTTATCAAAGACATTCTGTAAAAGTGTTGTTTGTCTTTTGTTCTGATTTTTCAGGGTGCAAGGTTCATTTATTTATCATTGTACAACACAGGTACAGCACAGTGAAATGAGAGCTGTATTCCCTTTATGCTCCTCACAAAACAAAAATGACAAAAATGCATTAATGAATGAGAGGTCCAAAAATGAAAACACTTTTTATGGTGAGGTGGAACAGGTCGAAACCATCCAGCACCAGGAGATGAGCGAGATGGCAGGGAACCAGGAGAGACCACAGATGACGGTCAACCATCTGGAGCAGCAGCTCCAACAGAGGGACACCGAAATTGTGGATCTCAAAAAGGAGAAAGACCATCTCTCTGACATGCTCAAAAAGGCCACAGGTTTCCTCCCACTTAGAATAGTAAATTTGAAAAAAAAGAAAACTGAAAAATCAATAAATCAATCATTTTGAAAAAACGTTTGTGTCTGTGAATGAAGCCATACAGTATAAAAATAACTGTAAGACATTATGGTGGTTATAAAGAAGAAGTGATTTCAACATTAAAGTCCTGTCTGGACAGGATTAACTTAATATTACCTAATGTGGCAGATTGAGTTCTCTCCCTTCCTCCTGCAGCCATTCTCTCCCTTCCATATATGGCCTTCAGTATGGGGTGCAGGGCTCACAGATAGGTACAATGGCCAGTTTAATGTCATCTTGCCTACACCTTGATGTCCTGATGAGTGGGGTCACCGTTCCATGTTTGGTGGACACTGGATCCATGGTGTCCACGGTTACAGAGAGCTTCTTTTTGGAACAGTTTGTGCCCTGGGGCAGTGATTGCCTCCACTCCTGTCATTGGCTACAGCTCAGGGCAGCTAATGGTCTTGCTATCCCACTTTGCTACCTGGAGCTGCATGTCGAGCTGTGTGGTAAGGTTATCCCCCTTTGTGGGATCCTGGTGGTGACGGATCCCCCTGATGACATATTCTCCATCCCAGGTATCTTGGGGATGAATGTCATCCGTCGATGCTACTGAGAGCTCTTTGAGGTGTATGGCCCTTCTCTTTTTGACTTGCCTTTGGTGGTGGAGGCCCCTGGACAGGTCATTGAAGCCTTGCACCACCCAGTGTCAGGTATACACAGCAGCGGTGGTCAGGGTTCGTGGAAGAAGGGCCGTGCGCATACCTGGTGGGGTAATGACATTGGTGGCCAGCACTTGTTCCGAGCAGTTCTCTGACTCAGCCATGCTGTTCGAACCTCCAGAGTCTGGCTTCCCGGCTGGGCTGCTGGCTTCCCTCTGTCTTGTCCAGGTGACCCGAGGCACGGTCTACATCCCAGTGGTCAACGTGGGGACAACTGAAGTGCTAATCTATCCCCGTGCTGGTCTTGGGGCTTTGAGTTCTGTCCAGGTGGTCAGTCTCCCCACGGGGGTCACTGAGGTGAGGCCCACCACTGCCACTCTTTCGTCCCAAGGGGCCAGTACTTCAGTGCCAGGTGGAGTGGAGGCAGTGGACTTATCAGCACTGGAAGAGCCAGAACTCCGTCTTTTCTGCTCACAAAGGTGACCTTGGGTACACAAACCTCATCTCGCATGACATCCTGCTGCTTGATGATATTCCAATCCAGCAGAGGTACCGATGGGAAAGCAACAGCCCGTATGCCTCCCCTATTGTCCTGCTAAGAAAGAAGGATGGGAGTTTGCGTATGTGTGTGGACTACCCCAGGCTCAATAGCAAGCCGCAAAAGGATGCATTTCCCCTTCCTCGGATAGAGGAGAGTCTTGATGCACTTTCTGGGGCCCGTTGGTTTTCCACTTTAGACCTTGCCAGTCACTCCTGCCGTATCTTGATGACATCATTGTGTTCTCCTCTTCAGTCCCCCAGCATCTGGAACGTTTGGAAGTTGTCCTTGGTCGACTCCAAGCAGAGGGGCTGAAGGTGAAATTGGAAAAGTGTGCTTTTTTCCAGCAAGAGGAGGGGGCATGTCATTTCTGACAAGGGGCTGGCAACTAATGGTGGAGGGGTTCGCCAAGTTAGCAGCCCCTTTGCACAAGTTGGTGGCAGAACTGGCAGGTACCCGGTCCAAGAAAGGGTCAGGGAGGGCACTGGGCTCGGCATGGACTCAACAATGTGAGCAGAGTTTCGAAACCTTAAAGGCGAAGTTGGTTTCTGCACCAGTTCTGACTTATGCCGACTTTTCACGTCCTTTCATTTTGGAAATTGACGCTAGCCATAGTGGTCTTGGAGCTGTGCTCTCTCAGGAGACGAGGGTGGTGTTCGACCCGTGGCATATGCCAGCCGAGATCTCCGACACACCGAGCGTAACACCCCCAACTGTAGTTCCATGAAATTGGAACGTCTTGCATTGAAATGGGCAATGTCGGAAAAGTTTTGCGAGTATCTGTTGGGACACAAGTGTGTGGTCTTCACAGATAACAATCCGCTAAGCTACCTGTATTCAGCCAAATTGGGGGCAACCGAGCAGGGATGGGCAGCCCAACTCGCCATCTTTGATTTTGAAATCAAGTACCGCTCTGGTCGCAGCAGTAAAAATGCTTTCCCGGCAGTACATGTCTGGCTCCACATTGGTTGAACATGCTCTGCCTGGCACTGCAGTCCCAGTGCCGCTTCAGCAAGCCTTGTCCTTGGACGCTGGAGTTACGGTGACTCAGTCAGTGGTGTCAGTCCTCCCGCACCATTATCCTTCTGACCTCCACTCCTTGCAGGAGGCTGATCCCCTCTTGAGGGATGTCCTGGTGTTCTGGAGATGGAAGGCCCGGCCCGGGAGGAGAGTCTTCAGCTCCTCTTACCTGCCATCCTAGGTCCTGAAGCAATTACACCAGAACCACGGCCATCAAGGCATTGAGCGAACCTCTGAATTGGTGAGACAGCGCTGTTACTGGCCAGTCATGTTCTCGGACATAAAGCAGTGGGTCCAAGAATGTGAGCGTTGCCAAGTGGCGAAGGATTTGGGGCTTGTGCCACACAGTTTCATGGGCCATCTTCTTGCGTCTCGGCCGAACAAGATCGTGGCCATAGATTTCACCATGCTTGAACCCTCTCGGAAGGGCCTAGAAAATATCCTTGTGATGACAGATGTGTTCAGTAAATACACTGTGGCTGTCCCGAACCGGGACCAGCAGGCTGCTACTGTTGCACAGGTTTTGTCAACGGAGTGGTTTTTCAGGTTTGGCATCCCGAGTCGCATCCACTCGGACTGAGGTACAAGCTTTAAGAGTGCCATAATTCACCAACTCTGTTGCTTGTATGAGGTAACGAAGTCATGCACTACTCCTTTCCATCTGGAAGATTGTGGCAGTTTGAGTTCTCTGATTGCGAGGCAGTGCCGCTCAACTTTATATCTAGGTGTGTTAACACTGCTCTGGTTCCTCTTCCTAACCTTTGTAGTCTGTGTGAGCGGGGTGACGCACATTTATTGCGTGTGTAATTGGTGTAATATCGGCTGTTGTCCTCACTCTGTAGTGTGGCTGCTTTTGTCTCTCCCCTTTGGCGGTGAATACAGCCCAGTACAATAGTGTCCAGCTCTGAGCTCTGGCTTTACGCGGCTTGATGCTGTAAGGTAGGCTCGCTGGAGTTAATTTAAATCATAGCCGGTCTCTGCCTGGTCTCCTCTCTACTTAAATTACCTCTCCTCTTGGGTTTTGGTCAGTGCACAATGGCTGTGCGTCCTCGTCTCTCCATTGGTCTGAGAACTGCCCGCTGGGTGGTATGTATCTAAATTTATGATTATTGCTTTCAGTGCACATTCAATTTGATAATATTAGTATTTGTTAATCCACATTTTAGATACTTCAAAGACCCAGCTGTGTGCCGCGGTTCAGTGCCTCATCCTCTGAGTCATCCGCTGGCACCCCCCTGGCGCAGGCTGCTGTTCTGTCTTCCTATTTGTATGACATGGTCCACATAAGATTTGTGGCCGGCTAAAAGTTCCCATAAGTGTACAGACTCGCCAGAATTATTATTAGTGACAGCATTCTTTTTTAAAATCATTTTTATTACTTACAAGTGGACTATATCAGTGCGCTATGGGGTGCCCATTGTGTTTTGTTTATTCAGATTAATTTAGTGATTTGTACTTGATTTCCCGATTCAGTGTTGATTTGTTTAAGCTGTGTTTTCTTTCTTTTGTTCTTTTCCCCTTTGGGGTTGGTGGGCTTACGTCATTGTGTGACCTCCAACTCCTAGGGAAAGTATATTAGATTTCCTTTTGGTATATTGATTTAATTGAATTGTTTATTATTTTTCTTTGTTAATTGTCAGGGGTTTTTGGCCAGTGGCAGGCGGACCTCCTGGTGGTGGTGTCCCCTCACTCTTTTTATTGTTTGCTGTGTTTTGTTTGATTTAGTTAGGCTTCACAGGTGGTGTGTTTCTTTTTTGGTGGACCCGTCCTTGCTTCTTTTTGGTCTGTCCTCCATGGTAAGCTCCCCTCCGCTTTGCTCCTCAGGCCCCTACGCACAGTAGATGTTGTGATTATAGTTGCTTGATCATTTTATAATCGAGAATCGTTTTAATATATATACTGTTGGCAATAAACTTTGGTACGTCTATTTTGGATTCCTGTCTCTGTCAGTGTGTTAGCCTGTGAGCCTAGTTCTTGGTGTCCCTGGTAAGGGTTACATCACTACTTCCTGGGGGTGACCTTCCCCTAGGTGGCATTGTCGAAAATACTCTACCATCCCTTGGTATATTGCCCGCCTCCAACTTGCCACACTAATATGTCCTTCCAAATGGTAAATAACAGGAGCTGCTTCTGTACTGCTCACTGGTGTAATGTACAGAAGAACATTTACTCAAGTACTGCTGTTAAGTGCAAGTTTGAGGTACTTATACTTTAGTCCCTTCTCCAGAAACACCTGTCTGTAACATTCCACAGGTAAAACAGGTTCATTGGTCACAGTTATTCTATGTACCCATATGTATATTAATACATGTCTGATCAAAAACATAATTGATATCATAACTACACCAAGACTTCTGGCTTTGTAGATTTTATTCAAAGTGAGCACTGACATTTAATCTTTCTTAATATGACTTATGGTCCCATTTTATATGTAATTCGGCATCTTTACTGGTGTTGTGTATTGTTGTACTACACATTGGGCTCTACACCATTTCCACAATTTGTGCACTTCATTTTTTTGCCATACAAATTGTTATTATGAGCGAATACATTAGACTACAAGTGGTATGCATAATTTCTCAAGATCTTCCCACTCATAATGATCTGTTGTTAGTTGTTACCCATATAATTAGACAATACTGGTGCACATTCTCTAGTCCATTAATGCTTCATAGCAGAGACCCCAGGATCACCACAGTAATAAATGAAATACTGCTAAACCAAACTATTCTATTAACCTTCATTTAGGCTTGTCTAATGATAAATAGAGATACACTAAGAGGACAGGTTTAAAAAAACAAAATAGATACGGGACTCAAGCCACTTCAGTGTCATTCATGCCAGTTTCAATTTGCATTGTACTTTCTGCATGACAGTAATAGTTTTAGCACAACAGAAAATATACATGGCATAGTTACATCAATTTCAAAGAATAATACAGATACAGTAAACAATGGTAATTACTGCAGATTGACACCAACTGAATATCTAAGATCATCTTGTGGATCTATTATATAAAGTCACAGGCGCTCAGTCATGCAGTATGAGGGAAACAAGATGAAGTGGAGGCATTGATGGCATTATTTCACTCTGAAGGATGATTACCTTCTTTTCCTAATAAAAGCAGAATTCCACATCTATCCATTATTACATGGCTGACAGAACAGTTGGTTTGTGTGTCTGTATTTTAGAAATCACTTTGTATATCTGTTTACCACCAGGAGTTCGCTGGTATGCCACTCAGGAGTGGTTCTAAATTTATGTGCATTCTCAAGCACAAGAAGAAATTGATGGATCTGATCCTGAGCATAGAACTGAGTTATGCATGGTTGATAATTGAAGCCCCTGGTGTGGTCGTCTGATGCTGTAGTCTATTTTCTTCAAGGTTCCACGAGTTTTGTGTTCAGCAATGAACTTTTGAAAACAACTGCTGCTACTTGCACGTCTTGTTAGCTTTAACAAGCGTGGCGAGTCTCCTCTGACCTTGTGACAAAGTGTTTTAGCCACATAAACTGCTGCTAACTGCATTTCTGTGTTTGTTTATAACTTCACATCCTGTAAATTGTAGACACTCTAGTGAAAGAAAATCCCATGAGTTTTCAGCAGCTTCATGACATTGAAGCTCCCGTGTCTGGCACCAGCAATCACAACACATTCAAAGTCACGTAGATGAGACATCTGGCTCATTTTGAAATTTAGTCAAACAGTAACTGAACCTCTTGACTGTGCCTGCATGCTGGGTGTATTGAGCTACAGCCACATAATTTGATGTTTGGAGGAGCAGGCTGTTTGCTTTACCAGGCAGGTGTTACTAATGAAGTAGCTACTGAGTGGATATAACACTAAGGAAAGCTGCAACAGCCGACTCTAATGAAAGAGAATCAGACTGTTTGAATTGCAATACGTGTTCATATCTTGAAATGTAGTAACTTTGGCTTATTTAAAACAGACTGCATTTTCCATTGGAGCATTATCACACCGTACCATATGAACTGGGATAGCAGCCCTTCAAAAACACACTTTAATCAAATCATGCTAAATCTCAATGCTTTGGCTTCAGTTCACAATTTTATTTCTTATGTTGATATGATTCTGCAAATACGCCTTCATCAGAGCATCAGGAGTAACATCTTCATCCTTCTTTTATGGAGAATAACCAGTCATTCACAGGTGGGGAAGAGTTTACACCACAATGATCAACAAACATTTTTAATGTATAGGATAGACACTTCTGTGACAATTCGTTATGAACTCGCTTGTCTGGAAAAAAAAAAAAGAAAAGAAAAGAAAAGAAAAAAGGCTCTTAAATATGTCTATCACAAACAGATTTAATGACAAAAGAAAGGAAAATTCTAATTAATTTTTCAGTGGTTGCATTGCAGTCAGCTGGTCAATCAAAAACATTTTTTATTTTTTATTTTTTTTTGTAGATCGCCACTTCATGAATTTGTTCCAGCCTAAAAAATGTAAGTCTAGACAGGAAACCATTGTTGGCTTCAGATTTCTTTCCAAATGTAATGCTAATTTCAGCCAAATTTTCAGAAAATTAGCAAAACAAATTGTAAATAAATGTGGATTTGTTATGCATAATGAAAAGAAAAAAAGGTGAAAAATGCTTAAATAATGTGTATTTGTAATGTGAGAGGTAACTTCCCCTTTCAGACTCACCTTTAATCTAACAGAGCAGAGGAAGAAGAAACTGAAATACTTTACAAGTCAAATTCAATTTGTTGCCTTGAGTAGCATTGATCTAGAGGACAGTGAAGATTTTGCTCTGAATTTTGCCAAAGACTTCACCTTGGATTGAGGCAATTTTAATGAATGATTGTGTTCTTTTCTTTTCAACTTTGAAACACGTGTTAGATTGTGCTAACGGAGAGAAATAACAAATGCAAATATCCATGGTTGTTATTTTTCATCTTATAAAGAAACCAACTGTAAAAGAAAATTTTTATTTGATATGTTTAATTTTTTTCCATGTGAAAAAATGCCAATATCAAAAGTGCAGACGACGGGAGGTAGAAGTACTGCTCCATCACCATTTTGGGACATGCAGTAGCATATTCCCTTGGCAGTAATAATATCTGATGTATTTTGTGATATTTTTTATAGATGTTTTATTTCTGTGTGAACTGATACATACATACACAGGTCAGGGTTTTGTTTTGTTTTTTTTTCTCCTTCTTCTTTTGAATGTTTTTGCCTAGGATTCGGATCTTCGTGCTGTGTGCAGGAACACCTGAGCAACACATACCTTCACAGGACATACCCGATGGCGAGCCTACACTCACACAAGACATGTAGAGATTATAATATCAAAGAGTAACTTACGTGTTCACCTGTGAAAGGAAGAAAAATAAGAGTTCACTCAAGAAGGAACTAACCAAAGTACAACATGTAAACCTAAAGGAAAGACAGTGAACAAGCAATAAAGATCAGTCTAGTCTAACCTAGCCCAGTTGATTATACTAATCATGAACAAGTTATCTGAGCTAATCTAATGAATCCACCTACTTTGAGTTAGGGAAGTAGGAACCACCCACTGTGGTGGTTTGGAAAACTTGGGTTTCATTATGTGCTGTAGAGAGGTCTGGGGGTTGTGTTTCCTGTGCTTCCTTTTTTGGCGGAGGCTGGGCGTGGTTCTCCAGGTGGCTTGGGAGCTGGCTTCTACTCAGTTGGGACTTGTCATAATCAGCACAGTATCAAGACTGTGAACTGCTGAAGACTCATTGCCAGATTGTTTCTGCTGTTTACTGGTATTGTTGGTCAGTTACCAGTGTTACAAGTGTTTATTATCACGTGCCCTCAACACAAGTACTCACAGCACCTGAGCGCTGTGCTCTCCAGTATATTTAGGAACTACTGCCTGGGCTTCCCAGCTACAAGTTTCCTCTGTTCACAGTCAATAAATTCCTATTTTCCCTTACTCCCTGTCTGCGTGTCTGCTATTGAGTCCACTTCCTACCGGAAACGTCATACCCAGTGTCACCTCTGAATACATCTCTGGGTGTTTCCATTGCTTGAGTGACAGCTTTATCAGTTACTTCACTAGGGTTTCGTCGCATACCATTGGGACCAAATCTAGTTAACTCTTTAAATCTATGGAGCAGATTTTTAGAATATCCATTGGCTTGTAAACACTGTATTGCACTGCCTATGCAGGCAGGCATCACACAAATAGATCTAAATGAGGAAAATTAAAGAAAGTTGGTCAGAGTTGATCAACATGATAGAAAATGATTAAAGCATAACGAGTCCAGCTTGTGAGTACACAAGTCTGGGAGCTGCTGGGTGTAAACACTGTGGGGATAAATATTGTTTGGCTCTTGTATAGCTGTAAAACTGAAACAGTGAATTGGCCCATATTTTATGACATGAGCACACGCTGTGTACTACATTAAGAAATTAATTCCCTGCAGAAAGACAGATACTGGCCCTCTAAAGTCAAGCCTGACTCAATTAGTTGGAGAAGATTAATTGCATCGGTTATGACAAAACATACAACCTACATATCATTTGTGCAGCGCCTGCAAATGTTATATCACTCTTTATGGGTAATTCGGGTGGAGTGGAGTACACCAAATAAATCATGGCAAGTTGCAGCCATTTGCATGACTTATTGAATTTAATTTCTTAAGGCTCATTTTATGAATATACAAAAGATAGGCTTTCATCAAATAGACCTGATTAGACTGAACCTCCAAATACCAGTGTAGTAAGCCTGTAAGTATGCCTTTCTGTTTCCCAGTGAGTCCTGCTGACCTCGATGCTAATGCTAGCTCAGCACAGGTGCCGTGGGTGATAAAACACAACTGATGCTCCTCCTCATTATCTCTGGTCGAGAAGTCGGACAAAAACTACTAACCACCGCCCAAACTATCCATTAGATATTTTAAACTTGTGTAAAACTGTCTGGCAACTGTAATTTCCTGAAGTGTATATTGGAATCCAAACCATGATATACTAACTCTAATCAGGTTGTTTTGTGCCTGAACCAAACCAGATGTTCAAATGGGAGGAGGGAGTAAGAACTTGAGCACAGCTACAATTTGCACACAAGCTCTATCAAAG
This sequence comes from Chaetodon trifasciatus, assembly GCA_037975065.1. Classification (NCBI taxonomy): domain Eukaryota; kingdom Metazoa; phylum Chordata; class Actinopteri; order Chaetodontiformes; family Chaetodontidae; genus Chaetodon; species Chaetodon trifasciatus. The sequence goes on along the minus strand of JBBMOE010000043.1, from coordinate 1,338,264 downwards.
CTCTGTTCTTTTAACTCTATACTCGCACAGCGTCTGCTCTCAGGCTGCTGTTGAATACAGTGCTGCAACACAGCACCAGTATACTCAGTGTGACTCTGTGTGTTTAATGGCATCCAGACAAGACTTATCCTAAAAGTAAAGTAATTCAGTGTAAATAAAGTGAGAATACAGAATACAGCCTTAAACCTATCTCAGTGAGAATTGACCTTTTGTGTGCAACATGAGTGATGGCAAGATGTAACCAAGGCCAGTGCTGTTTTCCATGTATTACATTCATATACATCTGTCTATATTGATTTACATTCAGTGGCACTATTCATCGCCAATTCAGAAAGCAAAAGTGAAGTAAGTGTGGAGATGGTTCAGCACCAGCAATCTAGGTCTAGGTTCACATCCTCATCCTCATGCTAGTAGCATGTTTGACATTTAGCCCTGTCCACCATCTCTCCTTGGCCTTAACCAAGCTTGCATAGTTGCTAGAAATGACACATTCTGCAGATACACTGAATGGACAAAATTATGAGAGCAACTGAAAGTTCCATTCATATGTGACTTGAATATTTTTCTGGGAACAATCTGCACCAGATGTTGAACCTGGCTGTGGGGATTTGCTCCCATTTAGCCAGAGGAGCATTCATGAGGTCCAGCACTGATGATAAGGCCTGAGGACCCACTACAGGACAGAGCCTCATGCAGGTGTTGTATTGTTTTACTGGTGCATACAGTGTTACCCATCCAATTTACAATTAATCAAATCTCATGTAACCTTCAGCCCTTTGGCAGTAACCCATTTTGCCTGGTTGCCACTCCAGCCTTGACTAAGATGCCAGTCCACAAGAAGAAAGAGTATACTAATTGTGCCCATATATGATTTTCAAAGTTATCAATTCTTTTCAATCTGATTCCAGAAAGTTGGGACACTGTCTAAAACTTAAATAAAACAAAATGTGATCCTTTTTCCTCATATTAAAAACAGTACGAAGACAATACATTTAATGTTTGAACTCATCAGCTCCATTGATTTTTGTAAATATATGCTTATTCTTAATATTATTTCATGACAGCAACATGTTTCGAACAGGAGCAAGAAAACACTGGGAATGTTGTGGAATGCTCCAAAAATACTTCCACAGGTAAACATTGGTAACAGGTGATAGTATCATGATTGGTGATCAATGATCCTCCAAAGGTTCAGTTGTTCACCACTTTGTGAACACATGATGTATAAAGGATATTACTACATGGGCTCAGGAACAGTTTGTTAAACCATTTTCAGTTAACATTGTTTGTTAGCAAAGGATTACATTCTGTTTTTATTCAATTTTTTTAGAATCAGGGATGTATCTGATATTTGTGAAATAAATGAATAAATAAATGAATGAAAATACAGCTATGCAAACATGCCCAGCCTGTTCACACATTCAAAGCCAAATATTTGCCATTATCTCTCTTTGATTGCAAACCCCTCATTTTTCCTGTAAGAACAGGCCAAATTCAGTTTCCTATGGAATGAGCTGGCAGTCTCTTGATGTGAGAGGCCTGAGCAAAGCTAAGCATGAGGCTCTATGAAGTCAGTCCAACCTTTTATTAAAAACTACTGTATACTGAATTAAGATTTGAAATTGATGAAGAATACACGTCATTAATTTTCTTATCTTTTGTGGGACCGTCAAGCTGCCAGGGCCTTGGACAGTCACAGACCTTTTACCTAATGGTAATTATAGTAATTGCTCTTTCTCTCTATCACCACCTGTCATTGCAATGGTAACCAGTGCCTGAGCCCAGCACTCCAGTGAGCGAGCTGTGCCGAGAGCCCATTTGACTCTCAGAAAATAAAGGGATTATGGCTCATAATTGACAGAGGGCAACAGGATTTTGTGGGATTTATTGCCATCTGAGCACATCCTTGCTCTGATAGCCCACACTGCCTGACCAGCTCTCCAATCCATTGACTGTCCAACAACATCATATTCTTCAGAATGCTGAGGCCTAATATCAGCCATCATGGCTCAGTGTTCGACAAAATGCATTTGATTCTTTACTGTCTTTGCACATTGGATCCTCAAATAAATGGAAGGATTAAGCAAGTACACAAGTGAGAATGAAGTCTGTAATTATTCACAAGGAGGAGGAATAGGAAGGCAGAGAGACATTGACTTGAGGTCAAACTGAAAACAGCAGGGCATTTTAAAAAGCTGCTGGGTTGAGCAAGTGGCTGTTTAAGTGCAGAAATTAGTGGCCTTGTAGGCCTGGCAATGAGGCACTTCAGCACACATACACACAGAAGTTTCCCCCGCTTCATCACCCAGACACACGCAAACATACATGAAGAACTGCAGTCGCAGGTGCAGGCCGATTCAAGAGCCAGGATGCATTCGGGGACACACTGCGTCATCCAGCCACTCTGGGATCCCGAAGTGTCCAGGAGAGCAATCCAGAGCCAGGAGGGGGGATGACAAGCCAGACTGACCTTGTCTGCGTTAACAGGTCGAGTAGAATAAATGACAGAAAGGTGAACATCAGTCTTTAGGGCCATGGCAGATTTAGAAGTGATTTCCACCCTCCCTCCCAAGTCCACAGTGTGCAGTGAGAGGCCTGGCATTTTCTGTTCTGAGGCCTACAATCCGTTAGATTCTCATTCAGCAAAGTCAGACTTTTCTTGGCTGTGCTCTCACCTGCAGGATCGTACATCAGATACAGCTCATTTATCTTCCTAAGGCATGGCCCCAGTGGGAATGAGGTGGATGGACCACAGGAATGCTTTAAATGGGAGAAATGGAGGATGGGAGAAATGGCAACTCATAACCAAAAGATTAAAAAAGTCAAAGTTGAAAGGGGCAGTGAGAAAGATTTTTATTTTTCCACAGCACAAATAAAACATCCTCCAGGGATCAATACTGTGAGCAATCACAGAGCAAATTCTGGCTTTGAAAATTCACATTTTTCACATATTAAAACAACTTTTCAACAACAAAGGGCAGATGAATGCACAGGTGCTGCCAGAGAGCTAATGTCAGCCTACTACTGCTCTTGTAACTCCTCTTAAGTTTCCAAGTATGGAGTAATAAATTATACATTATTAAAGTGTGTGTGTGTGTGTGTGTGTGTGTGTGTGTGTATTTTTCTTTTTCAAACTGATTTTTAGTTTTTCTTGTTGCAGCCTAATGGTGTCAGTAATAGTAAGAGGTCTCAGTTTATGTAGCTCGCCATGCCCCCCTGCAATATGAATATGATGAGCCAATCAGCTGATGGTGAAACATGAACCATGTCCCATGAAAATGCAACATGGTATGCATCTTAACCACTATTTAAAATGCCCACACTAAAACATGCCATATTAATGTCAAATCACGTCAGAGAAAGCAACGCTGAGGTGTACTGGATGTGTCAATACTATGATGATGATAATGATAATAAAAGAAAAATAAGAGGAAATTTTATTTGTATAGCAACTTTCATACAATAAATGCAGCTCAAAGTACTTTACAACAAAGAAATTACTCACCAAGTGTGTCATACAAAGCACTGTCATTATATTCATGAAGATGTGCTTTTTGGGATGCAAATGCACTGCCAATGCCAAAATGAGAATCAGTCAACTGTCCAATCACAAGCAGAGGACAGGGCCAAGGGAGGAACTTACTGTCACTGATACAAGCTGATGGCAGACATGACAGACAGCCTCTCACATAAAACAGTTTCCTGTGGGTGAGCCAGCTGGTGGAACACTGCTGTTGACTGTACATTTAGTTACACTTGTGCTGGACTCCCTGCAGCGTTAAGGGAAGGACTGTGCTTCAGGGAGATGCACAAACAGACACAAACAGAGGAATCTTCATGGCAGAATACTCAGTAAGTGCTGACAGGTAATTGGTGTAAGCTAGTGTTATCTTACAGTAAACATGGACTGGAATGGAGGAGGATTAGGTAATGCTATGTCAATCTGGGCATTTTAAATCTTTCACAAACCACAGGTCACAGCAGGACGGTGTATGCAGGATTGCCTTTAAATAAACTGCATAGTCTGTTTTCACGGCATTAAACGAGCTTGTCACCCAGTGCAACAATTTTTTGGAGTTGTGTTTGTGTTCACTGTCCATTCAGCTCCGTTTTGGTCTCCACCAATCCTAAGTAAAATAGCTCCCTCTTTCAACTATTAAATGTGAGTTTATGTTCCCCAGCTAGGCTGTGTCAGCCGTTGGGCACTCCTCAGGTAGTGGGTTTATCCAAGCTTTTTCTGTGACAACAGCTGCCTGCTGCTACTGCTGGAAACAATACTCATGACAGCAGTAAGACTGAAAGAAAACAGGAAATCCATAGAACGAAACATAAAGCTAAAAGTTGCTAAAATGCTACGGAGAGTTGAAGTGAACTACATGATGTAATAATTCTTTTATATGTTTGTCACTGTAAGCAATACATACATTTGACCCACTGTTACTGTGAACATTTGGATTAGTGCATGTTATCATCCTGACAAGAACCCTGACCAGTGAATACTGTACATAGTAACTACTATAGAAATCAGATCAAATTGACCCAGGATTCCCTGAACACTTACTGTGTCTATCCCCAGTTATCCCCAAAACAGCTTGGCCCAGCAAGCCTTATCTTTAAACTCTCTGCCTTAAACCAAAGTTGTTTCTCAGTCACCCAGAGATTAAACTGGTTCATATGTAGATGTTCTTTTGTGATCAAGTATTGAGGACAAAGTCAATGAAAGTAAAGGGTGGGGGGGTGTGTGGGGGGGTGTCATTCCAAATGGAGATGATATACTCCAACCTTTATTCCTAACACTCGTAAAACTGACAGACAGAGTGGAGGCAGCCCTTTATCGCTCTTTGGAAACTCAGCCTTTAATAAACTCAGTGAATTTGTATTATAGAGACACAATTAAACTCATTGCGAGAGTGGACAGAGATGTATTATCCATCCGCCTGTGGGGGAGCTGGTTCTAGTAATGACATAAAAATATAACCGTAATTACAAATGAAGGCAACAGTACGGAAATGAATCAATCAAGCTGTCCTTGTTTTAAGATACAGTGGCGTTTGTCGATGCGTCGGCTGTTAGAGAGAGCGGGATGCCTGCAGGACACATCCATCAGCTGAGACAGCACCAGACCTGGATGATGGTAAACAAAGCATCACAGAGTGTTAGGTGAGCTGAGAAACACTACGAAACAAACTAATAAGACACAAGAAGCAAACATCTGGGGGAAAAGCTTCACATACAGCTAGATTTTTAAGTAACACAACCAGTTTTTAAATCACAAACAGAGCTGCTGCAGAGTGCCCTCTCTGTGACTCTGCAGATTCACTTTCTGTCCAAACTGAATTCTGAGCCTAATTTTGAATTTTGAGGGCACTCAAGGAAGCACACACACACCCACACATGTTTGAAGAATGAGCAATTTGAACAGTACACAGGGCAGGTCCCAGGCTCTCTGGGGCTTGAATGTAACAGGCCAACCCCCTCCCTCCGCTCAGAGCCCACTGCTGATGCTGCAGGGCAGAAGTGTAGATGGTAAGACTTTTTAAGGAGAGAGAATTAAATTAATTCTGGCATCAGTAGCATTGTTTATCAATAGGGAAAAATCCACATTGACATTAAAGAGGAACTGACTGGGTCAGGTGTTGGGGGGTACTACTGCATTTTCTGCAGAGGAAGCTTTAAGATATCTCATAAATGTCCTCAAGTGATGCCACTTGAGTGGGTGTGGAGTTAGAATTATGTGAGTTTACCAAACCTGTGTCACCTGCTCCTCATCTCTGCTGCAGGCAAGATGCTCCAGACTACATTAGCCACTGATAGCATAACACTCTTGAGTCTCAAACTTAACGGATGGTGGTCAAGTTGCATTGTGGGTAATGAAGGCACTGTATTTTGACAGGGAACAAGAATGAACTGAAAAAGATATCTCTGGGTCTCCTGCATCGATTGTAATCATTTTTCTTATGCTTCTGTCATTGTGAGTCTGACAGTGTTAAAGGAGTGCAATGCTAAATCTGTGAAGTACTCTGTTAATGTCATAAAACATAACTGTAAATGTGCCAGTGTGAGCTTATACGTCAAATGTGACAATAAAAAATTGTGTAGAAAAATGTAAGAAAAAAGCTTCCTGATTTTCCTGATGTAAGAACTCATTAAACAACATAATAAAACATTTCTCCATTCTCAAAATGTTATATTAATTATAGATTAGATAATAATGTAAATGTATTCATTTCACTGATTGCAAGCACAATTTGACTACTTTTATTTTGAAAGTGCTCTTTGCAGTACAGTTCCCTTTTTCCATAGGAAGGAGTTTCCAGAAGTCAGAAGGCTGACTGAACAATGTAATTGCATGTGTTCAGGCTGTTACTGTCACCTCTGCCTAACTGACTAACCACATGTTGAACATTTTTCAACCAGAACAAAAACAGGTTATGTTTATGGAGGCCGTGTGTATTTTTCTTTTTGACTGACTATGTCTTACTGACAACTGTAATCCTTTGTCTTTGTTGATTCAGAGCTTGCATATTAACTATAATGGGTTTTTCCCAGAAGACATTTTGCGATGCCACAATGGAAAAGTGGAGGTATAAATAATAAATGAATGATAACAAAATTCCATTTAGTTGCTTCAGTATCAGGCTCTGGGTGTTGTGCATGCTTGCTCCCTGTCACAGTGTCATGGCTGACTGGGACACTAGAATACAGCAGAGCTATTGTTAATGTTATGGTAACGTGTTCTGTGCTTTTCCTACCGTGACAAGTCAAAATGTCTTTTGTCAGAAATGTCTTCCTCCCGATCTCCAAACAAATCATTTCTATGAAGGAAGGGCTCAGATAAAAAAGACAATTATCTGCCAGTTCTTTAACACATTTAATTATTTAACACGATGGATCTCTATATTTGTGTTTTTCTAAGCACTGTTCCGTAGTTTGAAGTGGGTAAGGCCCAGGTGGAAAACATGATGTTGCCTAATTCCATGCACCAATCAGAATTTAGCAGTATTTGAATTTGGTGAATTGTTTGGCCAGTGTAAATCAAAAACACAGCCAGCCAGTCCTGATGAAGCAGATTCAGTTTTTAAGCATTTTTTTTCTGAACTTTTTCTTTGATTGTTGTTTATGTGGCCATGAATACTTAATAAATACTTTTAATTTAAAACCAAGTTTGGAGGGACTTTAAGAAAAAGGCTGAGCATGTTGACAGGATGTTCCTTTAAACCATATTCCTAAGGCTAATGAGCTGCTCATAAACCTAACTGATGGGAAAACTGGCCTTAAAAACTGCAGTCTGTGAAGCATTAGCTCACATGTGACTATTGCATACAAGTCCAATTTTAAAGCACCTAGAGTTAGACAAGGCCAGCTCAACTTAAAAACTTTAGTGAACACAAACAATAACAGGAGAATTAAAATTGTGATATCTGACTGCCTTTCTTAGCTGACGGATTGCATTGACAACAGAGTAAACCCCACTGGTGAAGTCTGTGTGGACAACCATGAGATAAACTCTGCTCGCTCGGTTTGTTTGATTAACTCCATCCACTGAAGAAGCACATGGAATATAGTTGAAAGCACCAGAAAACACAATCAAGTTGATTTATTATTATTATTATTGGTATTATTATTATAACTATCAAACTACAGTTTCCAAAGTCAGGAATGAGGCCTGAACATGCTCATACTTTAAAGTTTTTCTCCTGAAAACGAAAGGTAAGAAGCCATTTAAAGGACAGTAATTTGTGTAAAGTGTAAACGTGCTGAACTCCAATTAAGGTAACACAAAGGATGGAAGTTTCATTGTATCTGCTGAAGTCACTAATATGTTTTGGAAAGCAAAAATAAAAACAGTAAACAAATATTCAGTCACATGACTTACTAAACAATTAAACTGTGACAAAAATAAAAAGAACAAAAGACATTTTATTTGTAATTTACTCACTTGGGGGTCCCAAGCAGCTTAGCAGCTTACTTTCCTCAGGCCTCAGGCTGCCTTGAAAAATATTCTCTAATATTTTTACCAAAGTATTTAAAATGCTACACTGAATGGTCAGATCACTATCACAGAAATTGAATTTGCCAGTGACTCTTTGAGATAGAAAAGTTTTAAAGCAGTGAACCTGCAGTCAGTATGAAGTGGGCATTTCCTTAGGCAGCAGAAAAACACTGAAGCTTTGAAACCACTGTTCTATCTGTCTGTGTTTGCAGCTTGAAACGTTTTTTTCTGCTGAGATTGTGCTTACCATACCAGCTTTCTCATTTGCCTTTACAGTCTGCATTGACACATTTCTCACACTGTGCTCACTTTGCATTCTCTTTTCTATACGCCATGCCATTAAGCCCACGTTAGATAGTGCTGTAAAATGCTCCCATGCTTTAATCCTGGAGAAAAAAGAGCTGGGATATAAAAGGCATTTCATGAAGGTACTTGCGGTAGCAATCTGTGACTGGCTGTGCCGGATGGTGCCATTATGAAAGTGTAAGTCTATTCACTTCTCCGGCATGACTTCATCAGCAGGTGTGGGATATCTATGCAGAGGTCAAAATGAAAGGAAAAAGCGAAATGTATATGTTGTGCACCTGAAAAGTAACCAGTTTGCAGATATATAAACATATAACACTGCCAACCTGAGATATTAGGTACAAAATGGCTCTTCCTCCTGCTGTTCCATATCTCTGAAAGAGGGTTTCATTGTCTTTGCAAATACATATGAACTGGTTCTCCAACACTTGTCTGACCCAATTTAAATGATGTGTGGAGAAGAGCGAGCGGGGGGCATTTAAATGCAGGAGATGACAACATGTTCGCCCCCGCATGTATAGACTATGTGGCTTCTCTTGCTCACTTTCACACCACGGCTCCCTCCCTCTCTTCCTACTCACAGTCGTCTCTTCTTCACACTCTCTTTTTTGTTCACTTTTCTTTCCTCTCAGTCTCTGTCTCTCTCTCTCTCTCTCTTTCCTCTGGTTGTTACATTAGCATAATGCAGCCTTTGCCTGCCAGTGAAGGGGAGCGTATCCGGCCCACACTTCCCTCGTAGTGTGCCAGCCGCGGCTGTATATACTGTCGAGGCTCACAGAGACGACAGCAACCCTCTCTCCTCACATATGGAACGCCGTTGACAGGATTATAATTAATGGAAAACAGGGGACCCACAGTGAACTCGCAACAAGTTAACTTTGTAAAGCTGCATTTGGAAACAAATCCCACACAGTCGAGTAATGTTTGGTTAAAGTGCCCATAACACAAAATGCCTCATTTGCATCAACTCCAGAAGTGTGTTAGCTAACATGTCATGATACCAAGACAGACTGCAAGGCATAAAAACACCAAACACTGACAGCCTGTCAGCTTGAAATTAGAGGAGTTTATCTAAGTCAAGTGCAGTTCTGAGATACTGAGCATGACAGAATTCACATTTCACCTTCGAGAACCGTGATAGACTTCAAATAGTTAACCCTACAGGGTTATTCCAAAAAATAACCCAATGAAAAATAAAGACTGTGAATATGGACAACACACTAAGAAAAAATGAAGCATAATCTTAAATTCTAAGATCATGATATACTGAAACTAAAAATACAGAATAAAACCACATATTGAAGCTTTACAATAAAACACAAAGTAATTATGATTTCAATTTTAGGTTCTGAGGTTAAACGTGAACCAAGTACTCCCCATTTTCAAGGAAATATCCTGACCATTCACAGATGTAGCAGCATCATCAAAGCATGATTCAACTTATACTTAGCTTTAAGTGTCCCTTACATTGTCCTATTCCATTGGGCTACATTCAAAAAAAGCAGTCGAGAAAAAATGAAAGAGGAATGTATGACAGTATCCCACATACATGTACACTATATTCTATTTCTCCTTGTTAGCACTCTTCTTTTAGTGAGTGAGTGAGTGAACTTTTCAAACATAAAATAAGTTGTTTTTATGGCTGTACCATCAGATCAAATGGAAATATTAATATCTGGATGGCGCGAGCATCATTTTCAACATTTCCCCCAAATTTAACCTGACATATTTGGTGTCTGTGGACATCTCAACTAGAATTTAGAATTTCTGTTCTTAAATTTTCAAATGAGTTTTACAAAGGTTCTGTGCACTGACCACACAACCTGAGTTTGTTATAATAAAGCCAATGGTATGTGTGTGACTTAAATTGATACAAATTTTTTTTGCTTGAGTACCATATGAAAGAAAAGCCGTTAAGCTCTCAGTTTACCATGTGCAATATGACAGCCTATTGATGACATCATAACATCATAAATATACGTGACCCCTGTAATCATGAACCCTCAGTCGTGTCAAATTACTGGCAGTTTTAAACTGAAACATCATGACCACTGCAGTACTCGTAGTACACATGACAGCTACAACTCTGTCTCAAGAGAGAGCTGTGTCATCTCTGACAAATGTCCTCAAGTGATGTCACTTGAGTCAGCATCAGTCGGGTATGAGGACTACAAGTTTGAAAAATCCAAAAAATCTTGAGGTATGGATTTGAAAAGAAGTGAGTTCACTCGACCCAGGCTACATTTGCCGGTCTCACAGTGTTAAAAGAGTGCAATACTAAATCTGGGAGTATTCTTAATTCTGCTGACATTGATCCAAGCCTTAAGAGTATACCACCCTGCATTTCACTGCAAATATTGTTTGCATATGCAACAAATAAAACCGTTGAGTCTACACTGATCAGCCACATCACTTAAACCACCTGCCTAATATTGTGTAGGTCCCCCTCATGCTGCTAAAACAGCTTTGACCCATCGAAACATGGACATGGGACCACTGGAGGTGTCCTTTGGTGACATCATTAAAACCACCTGCCTAATATTGTGTAGGTATCCCAAGTGCTGCCAAAATAGCTCTAACCCATCGGGGGTGTCCTTTGGTGTCTGGCACCGGGACGTTGGCAGCGGATCCTTTGGGTCCTGTGGGTTGCGGCTTGAGGCCTCGGTGGATTGGCTTTGTTCCAGTGCATCCCACGGATGGTCTATCGGATTGGGATCTGGGGAGTTTGGAGGCAGAGTCAACACCTTGGGCTCCTTGTTGTGTTCCTCAAGCCTTTCCTGAGCAGTTTTTGCAGTGTAGCATGGTGCTGCCATTGGGGAGTGCCAATGCCGGGGGGTGGGGGTGGGGGGTGGGGGGGTGCGCCTGGTCTGCAGTGGTGTTGAGGTGGGTGGTATGTGTCAAAGCAACATCCACATGTATGCCAAGACCTCAGGTTTCCCTGCAGAACATTGCTTTGTAATGAGATGATCAATGTTACTCACTTCATCTGTTGGTTGCTTGAAGTTCCCCCCTGCTCAAAATGGAATACTCCATATTTCTAGGATCGCAATTTGTAACATCTGTAACACAGTAACACTGATACACATATTTAAGTACAGTGTGTATATGTGTGTGTGTGTGTGTGTGTTATCTCATTAAACTTTCTCCAACCAAACAGTGCCTCCTTGCTGTTGATATGCAAATTATTTAAAGAGGCATAAAAGTGGAAGCGTGTACAAAGCGGTTGGTCACAGTAGCAGCACACTGACACGTTTAAAGGAGCAGAAGGGTTTCTTTGCATCTCTGAGGCTGTTTAATCAATAGAGCATATATCCCAGAGAGAAGGGCATTTTCTGCCTGGCTAAGGTGGAAATGGCCAGAGAATTAACATGTTTTAAAGTCCTGAGAGGGACCTTAGCCGTGAGGTCAGTTTGGCTAACAAGATTATCATGCTTGGCTTGAGTAGCAGCTGAGCAGTAATATTGTTGTGACATCCTGCATAAAAGATCTGACCACAATCTCACACAAGCCAAGGTGACTGTCTATAACATAGCTTTCAAGGTCTTTAGCAAAAAAAAAAAAAATGCTTAGAATGTAGCAGTTATGTTTGGAGAGATAAGTGAAATGTATGCTGGATTTACACTGTATTCCACTTGTAGATGAGAACAAGTACATGATTTGTACATGATTTAACTGGCACATCTTCAAGAGTAAATCACGTCAATGTTTTTCAAAGTCATTGTTAGTATTTAGTTATTTTTTTAATGAAGAAAGAGGATATTTGGTACATCAGAAATACGCCTTTAGCCTCCAAGCCTCTGAATGACAACTGAGACGGCAGCCATGCAGAAAGAAGGCGTAAAGAAAGTTTCTCTTGCAACCACTTACAAGCCAAGTACAGCCAGTACCACCATTAATGGTGGCCAGACAGTCAGTCAGTGACAATGTTCACTGAGAATGAGATATTAGTATTTTTTTTTTTTTTATGTCAGTCACATACACCCGTTTGGAGAAGAACTCATCAAGATTGTATTTATATAGGCCTAGTGCTTGCATAAAAGCTGGTCTGAGGTTATTGTGCTGTCCCATTCAGATGTGCAAAGTACTCACTCAGTCAGCTCCCACTTGTTGATGTAATACAAAGTGATACAAAGATAAGCAATTTTGTGGAAATCATCTGCCTACATATCCAAAGTATCTGTGTCATTATAGCTGCATCCTCAGCTCCAGAATAATGTTTTGTCCTCTGCATATTTTGTCAGTCTGCATGATACAGTTGTCGGACCAGTCAGAACCGGCTGAGCAGCACTGATGTTAATCAAGCCCTGTACCAGTTAGTCGAATCCATCACCACACACAGTTTCTTGTTTTCAATGGTCTGATGTACCTACACACAAGTTTTACCGCAAACTGGGTTATGGCCTCCTTGTCCTCCCGTTTTGGTGGTTTGAGTGTTGTGTTCTTGGATCTGTCGACCGGAGCATTACATGTGCTTGTGTAGCTGTCAGTGTGTTTCCTCAGTGATGATGTACCTCGCCAAAATTCTTCTCACAGTCTCTGATCATACCAAATTTCTCACAAACATCAGACTTGGGCTTTAACAATGTATTGTCCACAATTTGGTATTGTCCGCTGGCTATTTTTGCCTTTATTTCATTCATTTGTATGTATTATCTAGCAGTTAGCCTACAATGCTGCTGGATCAGGGACGTCCCAGTATTTGGTCAAATGTGAAGTTAAGAATCAAAGATTTTGTTGTAGATATGAAAAATGCACAATGCACAATCACAAAAACAAACCATTGCCTACCCACATTTAGACCATTTTACCTGTAACCAAGAACATCCTTAAATGTATGTATGTTTTTTTAACCTGTTACAGGTTACCTGGCAGGTACCTGCAGGTAGACAGCCCAGAGCATGCATGATTTAGTGAGTGTCATGGTCAGCTAGTTGTGGCAGACGAGCGCCTACTCAAGCATTTAAGTTTAAAATGAAATTTTTGATTGCATGCACAGAGTTTCTCTGTCTATGCAGACATACAAACATGTGTTTGACTGGCGTATGCATTAAAGGGGGCGCCATTATGACAACAAAGGAATTGAATAAAGATTTCTATATAGTTTTTTTCCCTTTAAAGCAGCAGTACATGTAATTTACAAAGTAGGTGCTGAAAGAAAACATACAATTTCTTTTAAATTGAACTTAATGAGTCTACCCTTTTATTGCCTTTTTTAATGATTTTTTTCATTTTATGAGCCTATGGAGGATGCTGTCTGTATGTAACGAGACACTAGAATATCACAACACAATGAATAGTACCTGAGGTGTTTTGTCCTGATAAACCTGCTTGGCACACAATTGCAAATGTCATCTTTATGGGTTGAGGAAGTGTATTATAAATAGAAGTTTATACTTGCAAACATTAAAGCAAGTTGTGACCTCCATATTTTTAATGATAGCCTGGTTACTGCAGGCAAAAACATAATTGCTTTTTCTCTAATGTGAAATGTTCATCTCTTCTGTGCATTGTGCTCTTTATCATCAGATAAAAGCAAAATCATTAAGTTGTGTAACATGTTCTGTGATCACAGGGGCTTGTAATGAATTTGGGAGAGGAGGAAGGACTCAAAAGTAATGTCAAGCTTTTGCCTTAAAGGCACACCAACTGGGAACCAGTGAGCTTAGCTAATTGAAGTTGGGCTTTGTTCTGCGTTGTGCCCACTGAAAAACACGCTTCTTAAGTTGAAAATAGTTACTGAAGTTGACTGGGGAAGAGAACAGCAGAGAATTTGGCCAAAGTTGCTCCAGTCATAAGCTGTGTTGTTAGCGCTGCCCTGACAAGGCTGGGGAAGCAGAGACATCATTGTGAGCTCTCAAGGCAGTTCATTTAGGATTGAGCATGGTGAGTGGACTGGAGCTGGAGCTTCATCTCCAGTGACATCAGAAAACAGATCAAATTCAAAGGCGAACCAAAAAAAATAATTGTCATTCCTGCACTTGCAAAACCATTCCCAAAACTCTCACAAAAGCAACAGCGCTTGATAATGGCCATGATGATTAAGAAACACAACAATATTTGATTCATCCCCAAGCCTTGGAAAACATTCCCTTTTTACCATGTGTTTTCTGTGATGAATTCTTCTTCCTCAATAATCCCCAGTTGAGAATCACCAATTAGCCAAGCTTAGCTTGGCAGTGCACTTGCTTGTGTACAGAGTGTACAGTGCCAGGGAGGCAAAAACTTTGACAGAAAAAGACAACATGTTATTTACTCTGTCGACAGACCCAGAATTCTCACTGCACATAGAACACACAGAGAGCAGGAGGCTTCGTCTGGCTGACAGCTGGGCTCCAAAATCCTCTTTCTCTTTCCCTTCCAAAACTTTCCAGGAGCGAGTGGATGTGCCATTTGGCATGACAGCACAAGGACCAGATATAGTGAAATTCAGCTGTGTGAACTGTATGAAAATTACTTGCAGTAGTGAATTACGAGCAACACTAAACATCTCAAGCCCAAAGAGACTGCAGTGTTCATCACATCATGTAAGATGTATAGCTAAAACGTTTGAGTGTGAATGCAGAATTGCACGACAAAACAATATAAAACAATAAAGCCAAATTCAAAAGGGCCATTCTTCTTGGGGAGCACAAAATTGCAAAATACTATTACAATCACACCAAAATTAACACTTATATCTGAGTTTTTTAAGCATGGTAAACCTGTTAAAAATAAGCCATTGAGTTCGCCTTTCTGTTTTTTTTTTTTTTTTCTATATCGTGTTACATTTGACAGCACAAATGCACCAGAAAACAGTAGAAAGCGGCATGGAGGCCAATGAAAATATTATAGTGGTTCCTTTTTCAGAGAGGTTCCAGCTCAGTAAATTGTATGTGATCACATCTTGTGGGACTTAAGATAGCGACTGCATCATTTCCATGTTTATGACTTACACACATTTACTGTTCGTCATTGGAAAACTCAAGAAGACCAGTGACTACCTGAAGGATGAGGCTGGCCATATCTAATATTTTTCTTATTAACATCAATGTCATTTTGACACACAAAAAAACATCAGTTAATCCTAACAGGTATTATATGTGTATAACAGCCTCATTCATCTTTTTTCTCTGTGTAACAGAGCTCTGCTGTTGCCTGAAAACTCTGAGTGCTACACTGTTGGGCAAGTTACTAATAGTACATATAACTTGTTACTCTTATTTGAAAGTACTTCCTTTACAGTACATCTCCTTAACAATATTATTGTCTGTGGAGAGTAATGCATTGCTGATTACACTATTTTTGTGTTACTTTCACCAAAATATCCACAGATGTATGACTACCATTATATTTGGCTATACATTATAGGTTATATTATGGTTTCTAATAATAATGCGGCATAACCTGGTCTCTATGGCAATGTTAGCTAACCTTATGATTGGTTTGGACAGGAACTTTGTTGTTCCTTCTTGTACATCTCAAACAACAGATACACTCATTTTAATCTCTGCAGTTGTGTGCACGGCTCTATTTTTGGCTGTGTTTCAAGGGTGTAACTGCAACCTGAAGCCTTTATTCACACTTAAATTCTTCAACAGCATGCAAGTAAATGCAAGAATGATGCCCATTAATAAGACCCTGAATAAATATATTGTGTGGTGAGAAAGAATAGGAATGATTTAATGCCAGCACTTTTTGGATTAGATTAATTTTCTTTGTCCATTGTTTTGACATGTTGTTTTTAGTGTTTTGTGTTTCTTTCTTTTTACCTTTTTTTTTCCTTTTCCTTTTCCCTCTTGCCTTGGAGAAACACAGAAACCAATGTGTCCTTATTGCAGTTAACTGACTGCTTCTTGCTTCTTTCCAAAGCTGCCCTATAAACATCCTTCCTTTACATGCTCCATCACACTTCTTTCAGTGCCATGTACAAAGACAGATGGCTCACAGCAATGCTATGAAATCCTGAAAACAAGTTAGGGCTTCAATGATATGTAACAGGCTTTTTTTCCCTCTTCTACAAGAAACATACGAATAAGGTTTTAAGAGGTCAGAATCAGGACTTTTGCAAACTTCAAAGTCCTCACTGAATAGATTGTTCTGTCACATAGTGGAGAAACCTCCCTTGGAGAAGCGATTGTACCTTTGAACTCAATGCTTCATAAAAATGGTTCTGTGAAATAGTAAAAGACCTAGGTCAGACTTCTCATTGTCTCTGTTTGAAGCTTGGACTGAGACCTATCTCCTGCAAAGTATGACAAATTGCTTCTGCTTCGGCAAGATGAGCAAACAGAGCGCAGTGGCTTTGTGATTAAATATGGGTGTCTGGTATCCTCTGTCTGAGCAAATATGGACATGTCCCTATCCATGTCCTTTATTAACATTAAAAAAATATCACTCAGCAGTCAGAATGGGAAAAGAATGAAGTAAGGAATACAATGTTCAGTATACACATCTAGGTATTTGGAAGTTAATTCATTGAAAGCTTTGCCCGTTCTCATAAAATGTCATCTAGTGCTGTCACAGATGGAGGGAAAAAACACAGTAAATGGCAAATGAAGGCTAACTCATTGAGAGCAGAGCAGCTTTCATTTGAGTTTTACCAACTTTCATTATGTATATGCACATTCATCACTGTTCCTTCACAGAGACTGCATAAACATCACTGGGAATGATTTATTTGTCCCCAGAAGAAGACTGAGAAAATGTTATTAACGACATGGTATTTTAAAAGCAGTATTAAGATTAGAGTGGACAAAAAATAAAAAGAGATCAATAAACTGTGGTATGGATGTTGTCTGTATTTAATTGTTGAAAAGTTCAAGAATACATACAAAGAGGCCCTGTGAAGCTGTACAAAGCGGTGCTTTGAGTTAAACGCCAACAGCAACAGTACAAATCTCAATGACAATGATAACATGTTCATATTTAACAGGTATAACGCTGTATCATCCGTATATCATCTGTGTATGTTAGCATACCAACATTTGATAATTAGCACAAAAACACAAAGTACAGCTGAGGCCAAAATGTGGGAATATGGTTAGTTTGCATGTATTAAGTCATAAATATAAAATGTACATATAAACATGAAAGTATTGGGCAAATTGATGACTGACTTGATGATGGCGCTCACTGAAGTACAGGGAAACACAGTTAATACAATTCATCCTGAAGGGAAAATGACTGTCAGTGTTAGTAGATGTTGAGATATTTCACTGAATAACTGAAAAGTTTGACTTGTTGGTGTTGCTAGAAGAAATGTCAGAGGATCACCAAAGTCATCAAATCATCATCAATGTCATGATCTTCTAGGGAGCTCTCATATATGTTGAAAAATCCATCCTTCAAGATATTTCACTGTGTACCACAAATTTCAACCTCATGGTGGCTCCACATGAAAAGTCACAGGCTCACAAAGTGAGTAGAATTCATCCTTTGGAGAACATGAACATTTAGAAAAATTTCAGGTCAATCCATTCACTGGTTTTTGAGGTATCTGTGTCTGGACCAAAGAGCTGGACTGACTGACTGACTGATGGACACTTCCATCCTTAGAGCCATGCAGTGATCATGGCTCAAAATGCTGGATCCTGCATTCCCATAATGCAACTCTGTGGCATCTTTGATTAAACTCACACTGCCTTGTAAATGCCAGTTCCGCCACGCACCTAGTTTGGAATGCAGGTTTTCTGATGAAGGTATCATCTCCGAACCTAAGCCAAGATAACCCAGATGACATCACTATGGCATCATTAGGGTTATTTTATCAGACTTTCAAAATATCCCTGCAGTGTCACAGAAGACATTCCACAGCTGTTTCTCCAGGCTGTGTAGCACTCCTCATGATGAGCACTTTGTGAGGTGGCCTTTTAACGGATTGATCGAGCTACAGAAATGTTTAGACAAAAGGAACAAAAAGACAAAATAAGTTTCTGTGATCACAGGCTTCAGAGAACTGGGAGTTTGAGTCTTCTACAGTTGCAGATCATAACCATTAATTGTATTAAAATTACATTCTCAGTTCATTTTATTTCAGTTGACTCAGTATTTGTATTTGCACAAAACCAAGCACCCGCTTATTTGCTGTGACAGCATTGACTCTGCATTATTTGCCTAGGGACGACACATGCATAAAACCAACAAAGCAATGAAACAGATAAGAAGTAAAACTTCAGAAAAGCAAATACATAAATTATGTTAGCCATTTTCAAAATGTGTAATTAAATCCCTGCTAAAGTCAAAGAGAAGAAGAGACAAGTGTACCCAATGTCAATGAAGAAAACTTTGTGTCAGTATTGAACAAAGGCTTGTTCCATTGTGTGAAATGTTTCTGTGATGGAAAACAATGAGAAAAGTTGTCACCTCTACACAGATGCATGTTGCACCACAATAAGGTATGCCATTAAGGCAATATGATATAGTCTGGATATCTTTTGTAGATCACAAAAACACATTAATGCAGGTGTAAAACACTAAACACGTCCAAATGCAATCTCAAGTCTGCTGAGTTCTGTTGAACATGCCTAACTCTGTCTCTTATTAATTTCTCATGCTGCACATCCACAAAATATAGAAAGCCTTTCTCTGTAAGAAGGTGTAAAAATGTGTATGATGGTTGACAGTAGACCAGTAATTTTAAACATCATTTAGACAGTTAAAAAAGCTTATAACAAACTTATTGTGAAAACAAATTTGAAATTGACAAATTGAAGCTGCTGTTGCTATTTTTCAGACTGTAGCCTAACCACTCTATTACTCTTTTCAATACTGTAATTAGACTAACTGTTCACTGTGAGTACAATCTGCTTTAAGCCAAACTCTGCCAAGTGCAGCCCACCCTAAACACAAGGCTGCAAATGACACAGCACACATTGGCAGAAAGTGTGATAAGTGCCTAATTAAGCATATCTTCTATGTAAGAACACATAACACTACAACAGATGCTAATGACAGAATCTAAATAATGGTGGTAAAATGAAGGCACACCTAGGACCATACATTAAAAGTGACAGACCACTGTTGCCAGCAAAGGGTGCTGAAGCTTCAGTATGTGGTACACATCCAGTATCCACAAGAAAACACGTCCAGCAAATGTGGTCGCTTTGAGTTGCTAGCAATGCTACACCAGCAAGTGTCCGGCTCGGATTATATGTCATTAGTAACATTAGCCTTCACTTACTGATATATGTACTGAAGTGCCAACACATTTTCATGCCAGTTTTTCAAATACTGATACTGCTTTGTCATGCTTCTCATCTCATCTCACACGGAAGCACAACATACCCTTTAATGTCTGTGTATGACATGCGAAGCCATCCTCTCAGAAAGCCTTTCTAAAATGTGGGATACATTGTCAAGTTGTCACTGCTGTGAAACACTGCTTGATTACGGTTCTGAGAAGACCTGTGACTTTTGGTGTAACTTTTAAGACTTTTGGTTTCACATGGGATATGAACCCTGGTCAGATGACATGAAAGCCCTCTGTTAGAGCCACCATTTTTACCCCAATCCCCACCCTCTAAAGACTTTGGTGATGTGGAAGAATTGAATAATCTTGAATTTCTGAATCTTTGAATTGAACCGAACCAAATCATTTTAATCAGCAGAGTGATTTGTAATTTATACCTCCATTCCCTTCACCTGGGACATACCATTGTTATGGGGGTGTAACAATGGCATGTGAGAATACAACATAATATGGGACACAGAGAGTGAAAGTGAAATGCAAACAGGTGTAATTTATTATCACACACAAAGAAAGCTGATTCACATTCAATAGAACTGCAGATATTCTGCCTAAACTCTGAAGAAACAAATAATACCTCCCAAGGCTAACAAAATAAAGCAGTAGGCTAACCCAGTCAAAGCCAAGAGTCTTTGTAATCACAATGCACAACTAAATGTTAGCACTAGAGCCAGAGCTAACAAGACTACAGGCTAATGTTGTCTAAGCTGACAGATCTCGACAGCCCTTCATCACATAGTTTCACAAAGACTTCATGGAAGTTGGAGGATGGGGAGGACCGGGGTACCACTGCCAGCCATCACCCATGGCGTCGCCTCAGACTGAAGCTCCTGGCTCAGCCAATCTGCAGCAGCCACATCCTTGGAGGTCAGCCAATCCGTGCTGGAACCGGCACCTGTCACATTACACACAGATCCTCACACAGAAAAGACGTCTCACTCTGCACCATGAACAGATTTATGAAATGCACATAATAGATATATATAATATGAAAAGGACTGGGGCCCTAACAGCCATTTTTGTTGAAAAATCCACAAGCTTCACCTGCCTAATTTGTATATTGAGATCTGATCACAATGTAGGTATAATTAAGACTGTAACTGACTTGTATTTGCCAATGCATATTGTTCACACATTACATGTTATGCAACTGAATTCAGAAAGCTGCATACAGCAAAGCTGTATATAGATGAAGTTATATAAAGGGCAGACGAAAGAACTGTTCATCTGATGAAATTATCCTGGAAAGCTGCTCTGCAAGCTACTAATGGGTGGAAAAGATTCAGTAAAACTAAACTACTACTGCTAACTTCTAAAATATATGCTTTATCGTGCCATTGTAATGTTATTTTATGTAGCAGACCAAATGTCTGTAATATATAATGTACATAAATGGCTGACTGCTGATGGCTATTTAAATAAGCCCTGTAGCACAACACACTTTGAGGAAAATCTGGAAGATCCTCTTTGTACAGAGAGCAGTGGGACTTAATATATCTCAATTATCTTGCCTGCTTTAAAGTACAATGTGTGTGTGTGTGTGTGTGTGTGTGTGTGTGTGTGTGTGTGTGTGTGTGTGTGTGTGTGTGTGTGTGTGTGTGTGTGTGACACAAATTACATTCTGTCGTGAACTTCTAATGGACACCCTGCTTTGGATTCTGTGGATGACTCATCAGACTCATAGTCAACATTCAGATATTAGACACTGTTTTTCCAAGACTGAAAGAGAAGCAAGCATTCCTCCTTCTGAAGTGTCCTATAGCAATATACTACTTCCTGCCAGCTCCTGACCTTGACCTGCCTGTGGAGGGGGTAAGTGAAAAGAAATTTCCCTCCAGAGACCATGGACATATCCTCTGGTATAAGTATTGAACTTAAACAGTCAAGTTTCAAAATTAGATGTTTGTAAGAGTTGTCCACAGTGCATTGGATGGATGACTACCAATTCAAATCTTGGATGAAATTATTCTTAATTTACTCTCAGGATCAAAGTCCTCCATTATTCTCAGCAACACTTGTAGCAAATCTTGTGATTCTTCTGCTTCTCTGTGCATAATGAGTTCAGGGGATTTGCATCAGAGTTAAGTCTGACTTTTCACCTCCGGACCAAAGTGAACAATTATAGAGCGTGCTGTAAAGGTAGAGTATAGTACTGCAAATATGTGCGTGTGTGTGTGTGTGTGTGTGTGTGTGTGTGTGTGTGTGTGTGTGTGTGGGTGTGTGAGAGAGAGAGAAAGACAGAGATGAAGCTTATGTGCCACTTCTACAGTGTTTTGATGTCTGTTCAAGCAGTTGCCTGTCAATATGCCAGCTACTATAATCCTTTAAAAAGATTAGGATTAATGGCCCTTGGGCTTCACTGAATGCTCCACTTGGAAAGATAAATACTTATGAATGAATATACATTAAAATAATCAGTAAGTGTTTTTTGTTTTTTTCTCCTGTTTGAGAGCAGGGGTCGTGATTAGGTTCGGCCATGGGCCAGTTTTTATAAGTGCTGTTCCTTGAGGACCCAGCAGGTTCAGTGGAGTCACAGGACTTCGTTTTGATAGTTTTAGTTTGATCACATGTTACGTTCTTATTCATTTGAGAATTAACTGATTGTCAAATATGTTTTTATTCTTCTTCTTCTTCTTCTTATTATTATTATTATTATTATCATTTTACTTCTTACACCTGAATTCCTATTATTCTCCATCATATTTAAGATAAGAGATTTCCAGTAAATGGTAATATTTGTGGCCTCTTGGTGGCAGCACAACAACAATAACATATTGAAAACATTTAGTTGATACAGCAAAAGTTTCAACAAACAGTTGCCTGTCGAGACATCCAGAAGACACAGAGCAACAGTCTCATCTCTTTAGAGTACTGCTCCTGTCCATTACTAACACATTCACTCTTCTTTTAGCTCTGTTTTGGTCTCCACCTACTCCTAAAAAGAATATCTGGTTAGCTGATTAACTGCTAAATGCTCCACTACCTTCTCCAGTCAGTCTCTAAATGCGTCTGTTTTGTCCTGAGCAGGTAGTGCACAGTGGCTTTTATTAGATCTTTTTCTGCCTGCAGTGGCTGACAACCAGCCTGAAGAGTGAACCAAAACAATGAAGTGGTGGGCCGTAAAACTGAAACAATGAGCTGAAAACTACGAAGAACAACACTTTGTAAGCTGAGGGGAACTGAGGAAGAAGAAGAAGAAGAATCAGAGGGACAATCCCCTTCATTCGTCACACAATTATTCATGCACATGCAATCACACGCCATGCAATTGGTGAAATTTGTCCTCCGACTTTATCCCATCCTGGTTGTCCTTCCTCCGCGGCAGACCAGGAGCGGTGGGCTGCTAGCCGACCGGCGCCCGGGGACCAGTTCCTGTTCGTCACCACTGGTCAGGTGGTGATCTTCTTGCATGTTTTTAGTGGGGTTTTTTTAAAGGAGGAAACCCCAGGTGAACGTGCGGAGAACATGCAAACTCCACATAGAAAGGCACTTTTTCCTTGAGCAGCAGGCACCAAAGGCACGGTGGAGGACACGCCCCTGACGCCCACAGCGGGATTCGAACCGGGACCTTCTTGCTGTGAGGCGACAGTGTTACCACTTGTTCCACCGTGCCACTGTCACCTGCAGAGCCAGGTGACAATGGGGTGAGCCCTATCACATTGCATGTAGTAATTTGGCTCACTGGCAAGATAGGCATATTAATTAGGTGAAGCTTTCATACTAAATTAGCTTGCTATCATCATAACATTAAAGTTTAAATGTTACCTGAAACATTAGCATTTTCATAGCTTCCACATATTAAGATTAACATTAACAAAAATATAATCTTAAAGTACTTGTACCTGATATAATCAGGTGGCACGGTAGTACAGTGGTTCGATTCCCGTCTGGGGTGCTGTGGGCGCTGGGGGGCGTGTCCTCCACCGTGCCTTTGGTGCCTGCTGCCCCTTATCTTGACGAAAAGGGCCTTTCTGTGTGGAGTTTGCATGTTCTCCCCGTGTTCACCTGGGGTATCCTCCACAAAAACCCCACTAAAAACATGCAAGAAGATCACCACCTCACCGAATGGTGACAAAAGGAACTGGGTCCCCGGGCGAGCAGCCCACTGCTCCTGGTCTGCCACGGAGGAAGGACTTATCAGGATGGGTCAAATGTGGAGGAATAATTTCACCAGAAAAGCATGGCATGTGCATGTAGTGTGTTGTTGTGTTGGCATGTGCATGTTGTGTGGTGATCAATAAAGTAAAGTCTTCTTCTTCTTCTTCTTATATATGTGTTAATAATATTACTCCATTACATTTCAAAGGAAAACTTCTTTAAAATGTCACATTTACCTGACAGCACATTGTTTAAGATTACACCAGCTGAACCCAACATGTCTACTTGAGCTTTTTGTCATGTATCAGATGTGTTAGCTTTTCCACCAAAGAGAATTTTTTACATTATAAATTTCTTACTTGGTTTCAAGAAAGTGTTTTTTTTAAAGGCCCAAAGTGGTAAAATGATCAAATATTTCACAAAGTTCAAACAATGAAAACATATATGTGTATCAGGAGGAGCCCAACCCCTAGGTTGAGAACCACTGGACTGAACTAGTTAACTGTATATCAAATAGTTCAAACTATGTACACAATAAAACATTGATACATCAGCAATGACACTCTAAAAATATCAGACTGAATAATATATCAGTCAGAGGAGACATGTTACTACAGAATAAGTACTTATACTTTTCATACTTTCTTACTTATGTACATTTAGTAAGATGAGTAGGATTTTAAGTCAAGGCATTTTTTTTGTCTCATCTCAGAACAGGAAAGTTGGGTATACACTTTTCATCCATCCAATTTTTTTTTCTGACTGACCCCATAGAGCAGGAACCATGCCGACAGACTTGAAATCTTGTTTCATTGTATTTTGCTATAGTATTACTGTGAGAATCAGCCTTTGGTAGAAAGGAGAGTCCATGCAATTTCTATTCCCATCAAACATAATTCAAATACAATTCAAAGACCACCACCAGTGCTTGAATTAATGATTCCCCTTTCAGTTTTATATTAAACCAGGCTACTTCACACGCTTGTCACAGCTGGAGACTCCAAATAGAGTCAGAAGTTCACAGCTTCAAAAATGTTTGAAATTCAATGCCCACTGTTCATGTAAGATGATATGAGCGATTCAGCCACTACCCTGGCCACTAAGCTTTATACAAAAGGACAAGTGAGGCAAAAGAGCTAATGCTGGTGGATCTCATGAAAGGCTCAAAGAACAAATTGAGTTTCATATTTTTAGATTTAACGCTCTCTTTTAGGGCAGATTTTGCAAAAGTTCATGCATTTACTACACCCAAGTTATGTGATTACTTAAAATTTTTTGCCAGTAATCTGATTGCAGAGATGTTTTCTCTCTCAGGTTCATGACACTAAGAGTTACCCAGCTGACACAGGTAGGTTTCTGCGGAATCCTGAGCTTAGGGACATCTTAATGTTTAACCAGGACTCTTAAACATTTGAAAGACTGTGTGTGAGTGCATGGAAAAGATCAGAGGATAGAGACATGATTGTTGTGGAAATAGTGTAGCAGAATGGAAGAAAAGATCATCACTTGTGGCTGTGCATCGGCTCGTGCAGAATAATGCAATCCAAGATCACAGTTGAACTGAATGATGCTGTATTGACCTTTCTGTATTCGTTTTTTCTGTATTCAAACTTAAATCTGATATTTCTGATGTTGGAATTTAAACTTTTGGCAGTTTTTGTGTCATTATTTATCATTGTAGCCTCTATGAATTACAAAGATTGTCCAGAGAAAGATGCTCCACGTGCTAAATAATGACTGCATGCTGTTTAAACACAGTTAGTTTGTAGCATAGAGTGTGCTATAAATGAATAGATAAATAATAATAATAATAATAAAAACAGACAGGGAAAGTATCCCATTAGAAGATCTTTGGTGTGTGTCATCTAGCATGGAGAGTGCCTTTCACGTGCCCCAAACTGCAGTGGAATTGAATCAATGGGTTTTACATAGTTTAAATGCCCTTAAGTACTTTTAACTGTGGTAGAAGTACACCGTATAACTGAGTACTGTAATTATGCTTAAACTATAAGCACAATGGCATTAACACAGAGTGTTAATGTGTTTCTGATAGTTGGGGAGGCAGTAATGCACTGAAGTATAGCCACAGTTACAGTTACTGTTACTATATCAAGGACTGTAGGATGATCTTTGTTTTCTAATTCACATTTTCATTGAAGCTGATTAGACAACCTAATGTTATCCACACTCCATAGATGACACTGTTTGTTGATCATTTGCTCGATTGGCCCACCACAATGAAATCTCTACACAATACAGCATAGATTGTCATGAAATGTGGTGCAGGCTGTCATGTACCCCACAGGATGCAGTGTACTTTGATTGGTTCTATTTAGTAGACGGTGAACATGGAAGACATTATACCTGCTAAACATGAGCATGTTGTCATTTTCATTGTGAACACATTAGCGCACTAATACTGGCATCTAGCTTGAAGCAAATAGGACATAATAAGAGTAATTACATAATATATTTTTTTATCATGATTTTTAACTCAAGATGTGTTTTTATGCCTTCTATCTAATGAGCTGCAATAACCCATGCTAACATTTCTGAAGCAACATAAAATCCCAAAAAAGATAGGTTGAAAAGCATCATTAATGTCACCTCATGCAGTGTTTAGTATGATTATTAATTGGGCCCCACCTTAATTTGTCATATACTCTAATGGATAGACTTCTTCAAACTCCACTGCTTCCTTCCTTCCACACTCCCCAGAAGCATTCAACATTGTAAGGTGAACGAAGGTGAGCAAGTGATACTTCACCCTTCCAGCCTTAAAGTGGTTGTTTCCTTAAAATGATGGAGAACAGCAGCTGTAGTCAGGAGCATGAATTTAATAAGTTTCTCCAAAAAAAAATGTGCAGTATAAGTTAAGGTTGGGAGATATGACAGTATATATATACTGAAATTTGTCAATGTCAGAGATTTCGCCATATACTATTTGTCATGCAAATCTACCAGCATGGCTGTTTTATGGCTTTAGTTTTAGTATGATTTTTAAATGTTTTGCATCTATATGATGAAGGATGTCAATAAATACATTAATAGTATATTATTTTGGGATCTGGTAGGAGCAGTTGGTTATTAGAAGATATTAAGGCTAGGTATTGATACCAATAACTGCATGAATATCAGTAAGATTATAAATATGAACTAATAATAACGGGGCACCACCCTGAGATCAGGGACCAATCACCATTTAGGTGTGATACTGAAGACCCTCACAACCAGCTGTTACCACAACACATATGCACAAATAGTCACAGACAACTGCTTTTTAAATGTGGTACACACAATCAATATGATGTGCTGAGCACATGGAAACAAGCAACAAGTACAATGATTAAAGTATCTCAAACAGCAACAACAGGCCTCGGCAGCCCATTAATTTCACAATGCAGTAAAGCATTCATGGATCATTAAACTGTCTCTTTCCAGACAAGAGTCTCTTACTTGAGATCACTTACGATTAATGTGTGTCAGTCCATCTGATGCGTCCAGTGGCATTTCTTTGAGCTCAGATAGTGGAGAACTGTTGTGTCACTTGTCTGCAGTTTATGGCAGACTGGTTTCCATAGGCAGCAGAGGAAACAGCTGAGAGTTGACTCAGCTGAAAGAGAGCGGGCTTCTTTCTTTTTGTTTGTTTCTTTCTTTAAGAAACAGTTAATTCGTATACACTGAAAAAAAGAACATGTTGGATTTACTTAATTCAATAGTGGACATTGGTTGCAAACAGATGTTTTGCTTTGGCAGCAACTTAAAAAATTTAGTCAAATTAACACAAGTTATTCATATTCAATGAACCTGTGTATTTTGTGTTCATAAAATGTGATTGAAACATGCTTTGATAAAGTAATTTGAGCTCTTGGAACATTTTAATCCTTCACAATTTTATCACTTTATTCGAACAGGGTCATTTTTGTATCACTCCAGGCTGTAGCAATGAATTCTACAGAGTAAAAAACCAAGGCAAGACTGTACATTTTCATGTTTTGCCACTAAAGCGGCAATCGGTTCTCCATCGCTGGCGAGCTACTCTCAAACGCCAGAGTCCTCCTCTCAGTCCCACAGCTAGCTTTGCAGCAAGCACTTTGTAAATGAGGACTACAATGAGGAGAAGGCTTTTAAATCGGGTGTCCTGGTGACTTGTAAAACAAAGCCAGAAGCTGCTCCATCTGTGTTTGATTTTTCATCTTACAGTGTAGGGTCCACAGACCGCCCGACACAGTCGTAAGACAAGAGCACAACACCTGTGGCAGAGCAGAGAGAGATAGGTTAGCAGGTGGAGATCGCTAGTGCTATGCACAACTGACCAAACTGTAGTCATACATTTAGGTCATTAAAACGGAAACTGATCGCAGTGGCTAGAGCATGCACTGTCCTGTGTGCGTGCCGTTTCTGCGTGGACGAAACCATCTATTAGTCAGAACCATTACATCGTCAGCCGTAGAGCCTGCGCGTTTACGCAGCACGGCTAAGGAAAAAAAAAGCTTGCTATCTGCGATATGATTTGCCTTTTATTCCTGCTAACACTGTGTAATTTAAATGACACTTCATTTTCTACAATAATAAACATCAAACAATCAATTCATGTAATTAATAAAACACTCATTCAAGATTCTAGTTTCCTTTATTTTTCCCATACACATAAAAAACAGTAAATAAATAAATAAATAAATATTTCCAATCCATGTTAAATCTCTTGTGAAATTTGCAAATAGTTATAGAGCCACTCAGTCTGCGATCAGTGCACACTGCCTCATCGCCTCAACCATCACATTATCTGCAGCCACAGGATCCACATTTCCAATCTGCCATCCACGTAGTTGATTCCACACCATTCCTCAATGTTGGGGTGACAGGACGCTTCCAAGTACACAAAGTACCTGTAGTATCATGTGAAAAAAACCACAGGTGCGCTTCCTCTGCATCCTAGAGGGATGAGACAAGTAAGCTAAAGTAAGCTAGCTTACGCTCTTTTTAGCTAGTAAGTTAGTTTGTTTACTAATGTGGCGCTAGCAAGGTCACGCCACAATAAACCTAACGTTACCACACTGGTAAACTTACTGGTGTGACATTAGCCAGTCAGTTCACTAGCTAGTTGGTGAGTGGCGTTACGCTACATGAGCTCGCTGTAGCATTACGGCGACACGAGTAAGCTAACTAGCCAGTGAGCTGGTTGGCTAATGACACGCTAGCAAGTTTACAATTGTGGCACACAAGTAACTTAGCATGATTAACCTGCAATTTCGATGAGGACATTAGCCAGTGAACTATGATACTGGCTAGGGCAGACTGTATTCTGGACATAATGATCTTTCAATCAGTCGAGCCTTTCCAGCTCACCATTCTTTCCTCGTACTGCCAAGCTAGCTACGTATCCAACCTGATCCAACCAACCTTGTGACGTAGCTAATGACGCAAGATCAACATGGCAGCGCACTATTGCTGAAGCAGCTGATCAGCACGAAATAAAAACTCTTCTAATTTTATATAAAAGCACTTTCCATCTTTAAAAAGCTAACTTAATGTCGCCGGTGACATTAGCAGAGGCTGTTCGATGGCCAAATCTCACTAATGCTACAGTGCAGTTAACACACAATATAACTGAACAGTCAGTTTACAAACCAACTCAAACAGAAGACCAAAGTATGTTTGGAGCGCGGCAGAGTTAGCTAGTTAATGTGACATTAACGGCTCCCGCTCAAAAACCAAATTCAAATGAAACATGGTGATAAAACAGCGCGAGCAAATAAGCTCACAGCACTTATTTAACATTAACGTTACATGGTGACTCTCAAGACATTTAACTACATTTGGCTGAGATTTTGACAATATTCATTTAGAAAATCAAGACTTACCGACCGAAATAGAGGCGTACCGTGCTGCGAGACGGTTACCTTCCTCTACCAACAATGAAAAGCGCGTCAGACGAAATCGCGTGAGATATCACGATAATTAACATCCCTACATTATTGACTCACTTCATTCCAACATGATCTGAACAAATTCATGTACCCTCTCTGCATATCATGTAGTTTCTACACTATACAGTTACACTTAACTTTAGAACATGAGGCAATTGTGTTAAATACACACAAGATGCTTACATAAAGCCAAGAGATGGCCAGTCTCCTTTTTTCAGTGTATTTCTTCTGCAGGCACAGTGAGGTAGCCGAATATGCAAAAAGCTGATTTTTTTGAGGATCCTAGGAGTCTGTTATTCATCCAGCGAGTTAAGGCTAATTAGAACCAATGCTTGATTAGGATCAATGAACCACTTGTAGCAACTTCACATTGCAGTGGAAAGGTGAGGTAGAGCGGTAGTGTGGAATTCTTATATCCTTAATGACGTTATGGCTGTGTTGAGGTGATTTCCCTGAGTTCCAGTGGGTGTCGTCCAATGGGAAATCAGCATTTTTGGATTCAAACTGCGCCTTACACTCAGGTGAGATTTGCAAGGCCTGATGGGATTTTGGTGGTGTTTTATTTGTTTGGCCTGTCTTTGTTCATCAATGTCATGAGGTCCCATCAATTATATATACTGGGATATGGGATTTTATTCATATAATCCAGTCTAAAAATGCAGGTGGCAAAAAAATAGGCTCTTTTGCTCTGCATTAAGCACTGAATTTTGCTGTACTTATGTACAAACAGTTTTACAGTTTCTGCAATGCAATGAGCATACTGATGGGCAGTGGAGAAGTTGATTGTGCTGCAGGGGTGGTATGACTGAATTCAAGCTGATCATATCAATGAGCAAAATGCAAACTTTTTTAGGACACTTTTTCACACAGCTAATGAGTGCCTCCTTGTAACAACCTGAAGAAAACTAGTGCTCTTAACATTTATTGTTATTATGATTATGAAGTACAGGAAATTATAGGGTAGACATTAATTATCTCACGTCTTTCTTCTTCATTTCCCTTCTTTCATGGTTAAACTTGTTTTCTTTTCTCTTCATTTTCTGTTATGTTCGTCTCCCAGTTCCTCACTGTAGCATAACCGTGATGACACCATTACCTCAACAGGGGTGTGGTTTTAATGAAACCCAGTCTTGATGTCAGCTCCCTTGCCACCAAAATTATCCCAAAAGCCAACTTTGGACACATCAATTCCCACTGTTGAGCTGCCAGTGCTAACATGAAGATATGCTCTCTGGAATAACTTGACTGTAGGCTGTGGTAGCATGTTACTGGTGGGCACTTTGGATCTGTTAACAGCCATCCTCTGATTACCTGCTCCATCCTCATACTGTAGGGTTCTGAGCTGGAATAAATTGTGGCAGTGACTCAACCTCTTTACCTGCAGGACAGTCCTCTGTGGTAGAAAATAATCTCGCACTGTGTAGCAGATCATTTCTGTATACAATAGGCTGCACACACCAGCATTTATCATGTGTGACATCATCTTGTTTTAAACAATAGGTAAACTCATGGCGTAATTAGCACGCCTGCTTTTCACTTCTCCTGTTTAAAGTACAAAGACTTAACCGGATTCCTGTATAATGGCACATGCTGTCTATTGTCTTTAAATCAAACAGTTGCTCTTTTGCTTAGAGTTTCACTGGAACCTTGGGTCACCCCATTTAGTATCTGATTGTCCCTCTCCAAAAGATGTTTGCATTTATACACATCTTCCTTTGAATTCCTGCCATAGCACTGCTACTTGGAAATCTCTTTAGCCCTGCGTTGCCATGGCAATTCAGCTCCACTGAGCTGGTGAAGGGTATATATGTGTGAGTGTCTGTGCAGTTGTGCCAAAGCAAAAGGGACAAAAGCATGATTACTGAAATGACTGAAGAGATAATCTGTAAAATGTTGCCAGTTTTTGCGTAAGTTCCTGGCACCCTTCTTTCCTCACTTTGCAGACAGTTATTTGTGGGTATTTTACAGGTGATTCATGATGGTGGATTAATGGAGACCCTGAGACTTCTTACAGCCCTACAGCAGTGGGGAGGGTTTATTAATCTCTCAGGATTAAAGCCTCCCGAGCTGGTAAGGCTTGGTAAAATGTAGACTGGGATCGACATGAGAGGGAGAGTAGGAGCTTTTGCACCAAACTTTACTCCAAACTTCACTTGGCTACTGGATGAAAGATTGAAGGATCACGTCACCATCAGCCAAATGTGGTTGTAAGATTATAATGTATTTGTTAGAACTGGTAAAAGTAAACCAGGCGTTATAGAAATCTTCATTAAAGAGGTTCTTCAGGGATTTATTGTGCTTCCATAAGTGTGTGATTTTCAAAGGACAGAGATTTTCTGAAAACTAGTTTTCAAGGCAGGCTTTTTGTTAAATTTGTAGTTTCCAATAAGATAAGACACTGGAGACTGCTGTTGTTTTTGTTATTGTTCTAAACTGACCCTACTAAGTCTAAACCTAACCAAAACCAAAGCACTGCTGTGTTAGAGAAGAGTTATATGAGTCATTTCTGTCATATACAGTCATATGGAGAGCAAGGCTTCTAACAAAATGGGGCCACAAAACCAAGCTACAACTAACAAACCCAGCTGTTGTTTCACCTTCATGCATTTCTGTTTTTATAAAAGCAATACTGCACATCTTTTGAGTATCAAATACCAGGCTTGAAAGGTGGCTGTGAAGAGTTGGTAAGTTGCAGCTGTCATCTTGGTTGTAGATACATGTTCATCTAACTGACAGCAAGAAAGTAAAAGAGCTATTTCCTAAAATGTTAAATTATTCCTTTGAAACCAGATAAAATTGCATATAAATGGTGTATATTTTGTCTTGTTAATGTATTAACACAGGAATGTATAGGCATGCAATAGGTGAGTGTATGTGACCCTAAGGGGGGTTGCACATTGGAAATGATTCAGCCAGATCTCTCATCTGTTCCACAACCTGCTGTTACACTGCAGAGGGTTATTATTATAGTGGAACTGTTATTACGTTGAAGATTGGATATCAGAGGACACATGTACGGTGGTTTGATGTCTGAGCAAGACTGCTGCAATACTCCGAGAGACATTCCTCTTTACTTCTCACACAGCACAGCTCTGGGTTGTGTTTTTGCACGAATTTAACATCTGATAACAAGCCGTCCTCTTATCTGTCACGATGACATCAGCGTGCAGGATGCATGAAAAACCTGATTTGGAAATAAAATCTTTCCTCCTAGCCCATCAAATTAAAGAAAAAATGAGACATCAAGCCACACTGAGGTACTCTTCTGTAATGAAAACATTAAAGTCGCTACAGAATGAAAAATGAGTTTTTTTGCCTGGTTAGCTAATAAACAATGACAAAATGGGAATGCTGTTTCCTCGAGATTTTAATGAAATGCTTTCATTTCACAAGGTGAGACTCATTTCAGCTCAATTAAATCTTCATCAGGATGGAGTGAGGACAGGAAACAAGTGACTTTCACCTCTCCACTATAGATAGTCTTGTGATAAAAGCAGTCATTAAAGACAGAAATGACAGAAAGTGTACTGTAAATGTAAATGAGAAAAAAATTCCCTTGAGAACAAAATGTGCAATAATTCACAGTGGAATGAGAAAGACAGTTGGTTCTTCCTGCATGGCATTTTGTGTGTCCTCTGGGTGCTTCATTTCATAGCCCATAATCATGTAACTGTGAATACTGTAGAGTTAGCAAACTAAAGGAACAGCGTTGGTCACTCATCCCCCCCAGCGCAGTGACCAACCTCCTTCACAAACCCTACTGCCAGACAAGAATGCCCATATTGTACGATTGTGTATGCAACATCCCTGAGGGGCAATTTGGCTTGCAGACAACAGTCAATAGTAAATTAATAAAATAACACATAAAAAAACACATTATACACATTAATAAAAAAAAGTACACAGGTTAATGCCAAAATCACTGCTGTCAATTGCCGCTTGTCACCAAAACCAACATAGAAAAAAATAATGAAGAAAATATATGAAGTAGGGGAGAAGAGAACAGGACAAAGGTCCTAGTATCACATTCAGCACTAGTCACAGGCCAAATCACATTCATTTAATTGCTGAAGGAATGTGGTCATCTGGTTGTTTCACCTCCGTGAACGTAAAACCTCTGCCTTGATGGAAGCAAATTAAACTCATCATGTAAAGGGTGCTGGGAGTCCAGTGAGATGACTTGACTCAAGTGACAAAGATCATTTAAGTTTACAATGATAACTTTACGGCATCAGCTTTCATTTTTCACACTGAGGTTACCAAATTAACAGATTACAGCAGATGTTGCGACTTTTAGAAATAAAATCAGTGTTGGCATCTCTTTGGTCTTAGACACGTTCAGTTGGAGGAAAGACCCCCCCAACACACACCCACTGACAAATGTTTGTGCCACTGGACCATGACTCTGTTCCTCATTCACCAACAAAAATAAGAACAAACCTGCATAACCTTCATAATAAGTCTGACAAATAAAGACAAATAGATAGTAATAAAAGCAAATAGAAAGAGAATACTGTAATGATGCATGCAAATAGGTGATAAGCACGCCATATCAATAGACTGTTTTACATTGTGTTTCAGTCTGCTCTAAACACCTAACAAGTAACTTTCATGGTTTGTTGACTGAGACTCACACTCCACAACTTAAAAATATGAACTTTCAGCTGAGTTTTGTTGCTTTCACTCTGATAGGCCCATATTATGTGGTTCAGATTTAGATGCGCATCAAAATAAAAAGGGCTGATTATTAGCAATTATGTTCTCTTTCAGTGAAACACTTGTCGTCATCAGCAGCAGGAATATGTGCGTTGCATCTGTAGTCTCATCTGCAGTAAAATTATGCATCTTTTATATACTGGCAGACTTCTTTTTACTTTAAGCAAATCTTCAAACCCTGTTTCCTCTCAATAATCAAAATATAGCCTGTCTGTCAGTCAGCAGGATTATTGTAGAGTTCTGCTTGCTTCCCAGAAGAGAAACACTTTTCTCTAAAAGCCAGCTTGGACTTTCCTCTCGACCCACTTCACTAACTGTTTATTATTTATTTATTATCCTTCCACCACCCCCAACTTCCACATCCTTTCCCCTTCTTATTCCTGGAATAGAAACAATATTTGGAATCTTGTCATTGGATGTCAAAACATGAGGTTCTGTGCTGTCCCAGCCAGGAACCAATCAGTAATCACTACTCAAAATACAGCGCTTAGGCTTTTAACCTCCCCAAACAAACATCATCACATCATCCAGTGTTTTTAGAGTGTTTTTTAATCTGTTTTCACTGATGATTTCTAAACCATTGCTGGATGTGACTCTTGTCATGAAAGTGGCGCTCACCGCTTCTACAGAGTAATCCAGTATGATTTCATGTGTACTGAACTTCTGACTTTTACAACTTTTTGCATGAGTTTTCCCTGAATATCTACAACAGATTAGTAACCCTGTTAAAATGTACTAGGTGATGTAACTATTCACATTTACATTTTGCACTTGATCATTTTTGATTTCTTTTCTAACAAATGTTTTAACCAGGCAATGAGCAAAATACAGAGCTAAGTTATGTCTTGAACACATAAATAACACGGTAGGGCGGGAAGAACTTTATTTTATGTAACTGACTGCATTTACATTAACTTATACAAGTTAACTTAACAAGTTAAGTTAACTTGTTTAACTTGTTTAACTGTCTAGGTATACCTAGACAGACACTTTCTCAGGTTTGACATTGAGCATTTTGGTAAACAAGCTTTACACTGTGCAGTAATGTTAGAGACCTTTTCTGCTTTCAGAAGCAAAATCTTGTTGAGTTTCCAGCACTGAAAGGCCTTCTTGTCCAACAACATGGCCACCTTGAGAGGCAAATTCAAACAAGAGAACCAATCAAAAACAGCGTTCAAAATCTGAGAGCATACTGTCCAATGAATGGATCTGGACATAGAGACAGCACCCTGTCAGACACCCTTCATGGTGTTGCACTCAAATTTGTCCCAGTGACTTTGCTGATCTAGAAATATGCCAAAAGAGGATGTTTCTGTCAGGTGAAAAGATGCAATACAGCAGAACGATTCTATATAAGTTTTTTTTACTGAAAAGAAAATATTTGGATATAAACCTTTTGTAATCACCTGCTGTTTGGTTAGTAGCTGTAATTTAATTGAAATATTTTTTTCTCACTAACTGCAGCAGATTAGCTACATTTGTTTTGTCATTTAATTAGATAATATTGTTACATGGAACTAGTTACTCCCCAACACTAGGGAGTGTCATTAGTTTACATTACTAGCATAAGGTCTGTAGAATAGGAAATCATGACCTCAGTAAAAAGAAATGTGGAGGGACCAACAAAGTAAATTAAACATTAACTCACAGGTCGATATCTTATAGACTACCAGAGGTGGGTTTTTCCTCCAATTTACAGCTTTATTGTGCCATGATATTCAATACAAATGAAGCCAACAGATGGACAGTTTAGTTTAGTTTTCACTGCTGCAGACAAGCAGTTTCAGCGGTTTGTCCACAAAACATGTCCACAGAGAGGCATATTTGTTTCATTGAAAAAGTAATAATGTGCAACATCATGTTGGGCACTTACAGCAATTTATTTTCTGTCTCTGCTTTGGTTGGAAAGAAACAAAGGAGGAGGTGAGCACTTAGCCTCAGCATGCATAGAAGCACATCGAGTAAATAGGTGAACTTTGTCTAAATACCTGCCCGCTTAGTTTTCATTAGGTTTAGACAGACATGGAGACAACAATCAAGCCTGACAGGGCAGGTTTTTGAAAGCATGAGAAGATTTTGCATGTAAAACCAGCCTCACTAAATGATAACAAACAAACTCTTCCTTTGTACGTGTTTGTGTATAGAATTTCTATGAAAGAGTTAAAAACATCCTCACCCACTCCATTAAAAACACCAGCCCAATGTGAAGCAGCTGTAACAGAACAGTACAGTAAAAACTGAATCAATCCCATATCAGACATATTCGATGACAGAATTGACTAGCCCTCCACTTTATTACCTGCATTATCCCTGGTAATGCAGGATTAGTACATGTTACTAATCTTTTGAAATACATTTGGGCATTGATTGAAATTAAAACAGAAGCAGTTATATCTATGAATGGCAAAATTGCGGAAAAAGTGCTGCATTTGATAAAATTGACCATGATATCTCAATCAATCATCTGAACAGTTGGTTGGTGTTTCTGACTGTGTGTTAAACTGTTTTAAAACATACATTAATCGGAAAAAGTTTTGCATCAGTCCTGGAGATCATGTGTCTGAGAAACGGTCCATCATTGCTGCCACTTCATCAGAGAGCACAATGCATGTTTCCATAGTTACACAGATGACACACCGCTGTATATCTCTGTTGAACCAAATGATGCTGGATGATGAGGAATTCATTCATTCATTCATCTTCTATACCCCTTGTATCCCTTTCGGGGTTGGGGGGGCTGGAGCCTATCCCAGCTGTCAACGGGCGAGAGGCGGGGTACACCCTGAGCCGGTCGCCAGCCGACTGCAGGGCAACACACACACAAGCATTCACGCTCACACTCACACCTAGGGGCAATTTAGAGTCACCAATTAACCTAATGAGCATGTTTTTGGTCTGTGGGAGGAAGCCGGAGTGCCTGGAGAGAACCCACGCATGCACGGGAAGAACATGCAAACTTCACACAGAAAGGCCCCCGCTTGACCCCGGGATCGAACCGGGAACCTTCTTGCTGTGAGGCACGCGCACTACCTGCTGCGCCACCGTGCCGCCGATGATGAGGAATAATTTTTGAAATTAAATGAGAACAAAGTCGAAATCCTACTAGTTAGCCCTAAATCAAAAAGAGAAATGCTGTTTAATAATCTGGGGAAATTAACTCCCTGGATTAAATCTGAGGTTACAAATTTTGTGTTATACTAGACTCAGATCTAGGCTTCAAATCTCACATCAACAAGGTAAACTTCATTTTTCCACCTTAGAAACAAAGCTAAAGTACGACCATTTATAAGTCAAAAATATGCTGAAAAACTGAGTCATGACTCGATTACTGTAACGCACTATTTACTGACCTCATGAAAAAAAAAAAAACACAAAGACTTCAGCTCATTTAAAACTCTGCAGCTCGGCTATTAACCACAACCAAGAGGAGATAGCACATTAGTCCAGTTTCAGCTGCTCTGCACTGGCTTCCTGTGACATTTAGAATTGATTTTATGGTCCTCCTTGTATACAAAGCTCTTAAAGGGCTCAGACCAAGCTACATTGTTAACACCCTTGTTCACTATTTGCCATCAAGAACACTGCGATCATCTGCTGCTGGTTTATTGGAGGTTTCCAGCAACAACCGAAAAAAGATCAGGGATGCAGCCTTTGTCCATTACGCCCCAAAGCTCTGGAACACACTACCTACAGATATCAGGGAAGCAGCTCGCTGAATACTTTCAAAAGAAAACTAAAAACATACTCTTCACTTTAGCCTTTAATGACCTATGACTTCCCAATACAGGCCTGAAATTTTTGCTCTTTGCCTCGCACTTATGCACTGCTGCACTTTATATTCTCATTCTGTGTGCTCGTATTTTTAACTTTATTTTATTAATATTATGATTCAGTAGGTTTTATTCCCCATCTTACGTTCAGTCTGTCTTTTTATGGGAAGCCTTTGGTGCAAATGTTTTCTTTGTTGTAAAGCAGTTTGAGGCACATTTCTTTTATGAAAGGTGACATACAAATGTAGTCTGTTATTATTATTATTATTATTATTATTATTATTATTATTATGGTTTAGCTTTGTCTTGAGAATCACTTCTTTGGGCTTTGTTGGTCACAATGAATGATTTAACCTTCCATTTCTGTCCTCCTATATGTCTGTTTGAAGGAGCCAGTCAGATATTTCTCCACTCCTTTTGCAATATCCATTAATACACTAGTTGGAAAACAATCCATTCCAAGACTATTATTGATTCTATTGATGTGGTTTGAATTGATGTTTGCATATTGAGGTGGAGAGAAAAGATTGACTTTCTAAAACTTGATTAACTGCCATCTGCTTTGGATGTGTTACATTTCTCTAACAGGGCAGGCTCTTGGAAAGTCTGACAGCTATGAAACTATCATCAAGGTCTACCTCTTTCTCCTGTGTCTGTAAGCGGATATCAATTCCAGCCTGAATGTGTTTTTCTTGTTTATTTAACATCAACACCATGACTGCAGAACTACATGCAGAACATCCTGTGATCCAGTAACAATAAATGTCAGTGCTGATTTATTGATGATGGTAAAGTTAAAGACATTACAGACATCAGTCAACCCAAAAGGTACTTTTCGGATCCATAAGGTGCTTTGCATCCTACGAGATACAACAGAAATGAGCATTTAATGAGCATCAGGACAAAAACAAAGGAACTTGATGATTATAACCTATAAGATTATGCTCGACTGGTGTAATTATATATTTTTTATATTACCAACAAATCATAAAGTTTCAATACTTTCTGACCTCCTTATGCTCAGTCATCCAAATTTGGTCCTCGAGCGTGTATTACAGGCAGCAGGATGGTGTATGTGGGATTGAGCCACAATAAACAGTGTGTGAGTGTTTGTGATAATGACGTAACACATCACCCAGTGCAGCACTGTGGCCCGTTCATGTATTTTTAATAGTTTCTGAATAACAATGGAGCCCTATGACGTACAGGAATAACATATATGAATAAGATGCATTCAATGCTGTTTTGAGTCTTTTGAAAGGATTTGTTGGTAAAAATATAGTGTATAGAATATTACCTGACATATCCTTTCAATGGCAGCAAAATTAGTTTTCATCAAGTATCTTCAGAAATAAATAATGTTTATCCTCAAGAGCACACAGTGGCTCAAAGAGATTCTGTTGCGCAATAGTCCTTAGCAATTAAAATAAGGGGAAACACTTAAGAGACTTGGAACAGCGGCACAGACCTACTAGATTATCTTTTAACTGACACGCAGAATGAATAACACAACACAGGTTTCTCCTTTTCAGTCCAGTTAGGCTCCTTTTCCTCTGATTTTCATCAAATACTTTCAATAGTGACTCGATACAAATGGTTTGA
Source organism: Chaetodon trifasciatus (assembly GCA_037975065.1). Lineage (NCBI taxonomy): Eukaryota > Metazoa > Chordata > Actinopteri > Chaetodontiformes > Chaetodontidae > Chaetodon > Chaetodon trifasciatus. The sequence continues at coordinate 1,298,625 of JBBMOE010000043.1, read as the reverse complement.
ATTGCAATCAGTGTATGATTAACCTGCAGGGAATGTGTTACCATAGCAACTTTACCACATTCCCGCTGGACTGTGAGAAATCCCACAGTATTTTACCTTAGTGAAAGAATCAATCAGTGATGTTTCTTTCTGAAGTTTAGTGCGCGCATAAGCAAAAACGTACCATCTTAAAATGTAGAATTTTGAGCCTGTTTTACTTTAAAGAAAACATGTAAAGAGCAATATAAGTGTTGCTGCAGGGAGTTTGGACAGTGAAGTCCTGACATGAAGGCAGACAGTTGCGTTTAGATGGAGAGGATGAGAGAGTTTGAACTGATGTCGAACCATCACAGGCGTGTATGAGACAGCCTAAAGGAACTGTAGCAGCAGTTGGCTGCTGAAAAATCAGTTGAAAGAAGAATTAGTGCTGCAGTATCTCACTGTATGTACAGATAGGAGTCTTGTTTGGAAGTGAGCACTGGGTCCAGGAATCCCTCCTGCTGAGGGTTTAATAGGCAGGGTGTTGGGGAGACTGGCAGCATCCAGCACTCCCCAGTCTTGAGAACGCAGGCCTTTTCTTCTGCTGTCTGAAAATCTCATATGAAATAGCTGGCAGCTATTCAGATGTCGTTAAATGCCTGTGGCTTGGCAGTCCACTATTTCATCATGCTGATCTGATGGAGAGACAGGGAGTTAAGAGACAAAGGCAGATAGACAAAGACTGGAGGAGTGTATATAGTTTGAGTTCATAGGGAAGTTCAGCGTTGCAGTCCTGACTGAAGCTCTACAAAGACATATTTTACTGTAGAGAGGCTGAGCAGCTGACACATATGCTCTTGAACCATTTCCAATGCACAGCAGCACATAGAGTACTCCAACAAATGCAGACACACGGTTGATATCTTAATCCTTTGCCTCAGTTATTAAATGATGAAATATACATGTGTACTTATTGGTTTAGGCACTGCTTGATGATTTGAGTGTTGTGGCGTGAAACGCCTGTCGTAGCACCAAGTTAACGTTAAACAGCTATGACTTGCACACTGTAGGGCAGCTCAGGAAGCATAAATAATCAAACAGGACTCTGCCCAATGATGCCGCAACATGCTTTATTGTGTGTGTGTACACAGCATGCCAGAAGTACTACAGCTTAATCAGGCATTCATAAAATAATTAGATATGAAAGACACGAGGTATTTATAACTGACGATACAGATGTTTCCTAAATTATTGAGAGACTGATAAGTCTTTCAGCGATGACAGGACTAATGTTCATGATACAAGAGGGTGACTATAAATGCACAATCAAATTAAAGTGACTGCTTATCTACACACTGCAAAACAATCATCAACTTAGTAAATCACTTTACTTTAAATTGAGTCTAATTGAGACTAATTGAACCTATTTTGCCTTATCAAACAAATCTGCCATGTCATTAAGAATATTTCAGCCTTCATTGTCCATAATTTTTCTTGCTGTATGTTGATGCCTCTCTTCATATCCAGAATTATTAAATAATTTTGATTTTCGCATTTTGATGAATTGCCTCTTTGATGGGTTGATGCTCCTTTTTAGATCATTTTAGATAAGGCTGCTTTAAGCATAATGTATGTCTTCATTTGGATATGTGAGTCGTTTGTCTGTTGTAATTATTATTATCATCTTTCAAGATTGATTTCACCACAAAGAGAATAATCACCAAGAGAATAATTGTCTGTTTTAACTTTCTGTAGAGTACATTTTCTTACATGAGCTGATTTGTATAGTTTATTTGAAATGTTTCGTTTATCTTTTTGTCTTTGTTTATCATATATACTGCTGACACTTTAAAATGTGTCACGTGGTGCTGTATGTTAGAACCAAGCATGAATTATCCACCGGGCTGATTGGGCCCAGGGGCCTCAAAAACCCCAACAACTTAGCATTTTCCCCCCAGTCATGTGTGTGTGTGTGTGTATGTGTGTGTGTGTTACATATATGCAGTTAGTGTATACCACACGATTCATTGATATTAATCCTGAGGGATGTAAATTCTGATCAGAGATGTTGGAAAGGAAAAGCTTGAACAGCTAGAGCTGTTACAAATTGCGCTATTTTCTCTCTCCTGTCACATGATCTGTTTTGGACTTCAGAGCTTTCTACACAGTGTAGAATCAAGCCAGTCAAAGTTAGAGATGGGCTGTTAATACAGTATATATTGTCTTTCATAAGCTGTTATCCAGCTTATAAGCAGCAGTAAGAAGCAGTTAGTTAATGCAAATGTTAGCTACGTTACTCTTAATAACTAGTTACACTAACATTTGCCCTCGAATTGCTTTTACAACCTTTTCTGCTGAAATGTGTGTAAAAGGGGAGCTGTTGAAGTTTATGGAACAGTTTTAGACTATGTTTTTTTCTCCAGAGGGACACACGTTAGCTTTGTTTCTCCTGTCTGACAAGTTTTTACAACTTAGTTGAAGTCGAGGCAAACAGCTCAGGCAGTCACACTCAGTTGGAGATGTGTGAGGATAAATGAGTGTTTCATTGCAGGTGACAGCAGAGGAGAGCCACAGGTCAAATTCTACAATGTTTTCCAATGTTTCTCCATCCATTGACTGACTTCTGCTTTGCTTTGAGTGATGCTCTAACGTCTGCAATGTAGAGGTGATTATTACTCATATCAGATTATATTATTTCTCAAGGTGGCTGAATAATTACTTGGTGGGAAATCTTTTTTTCCTGGCAGCTTATGCTTTTTATGAGGTGGTACTCCACAGGCTCTGTGGTGGTGGTGAGCAGTGTTCAAATGGATTTAGTAATTTGATTTTTTTTTTTTTTTTAATTTCTTTACTTTTTTAACATGCTGTCTCAGATTCACACAGGTGGGACACACCCTGATTCATCTTCAGTTTCATCTTCAGCTTGAAGAGGTTGGGAACTAGAATTATGGTTACAATAACATTACTAGACAATGTTTTGTTATTGTATAGATAACTGGAATGGGTTGGAGTTAATGGATTGGAGTTGCAATAGAGTGCTGCAGCTGCAAAATGAACAATTCACACTGATGAATGATGTTAAAACAAGTTCAATCAGATCATAAATGAAAAATAGAAAATAAAATCATAGTATCTTAATTGGTGTTTAACATTTTTAATTTTAGATGTTTTACTATATGACATGCAGCAAAGGCCACTGGCATGGATACAAACATGTGCTGCAACCATTTTCCTCCAATGCTGTACATTCAAAAATACATTCTAAAGTTCAGCTAAATATGATCTATATACTGTACAGCTGAGACCTCAGTAGTCAGTAGCAGTTGGACAAAAGAGTGGGTATCTTCAGTCATTTGCAGGTTTGTCTGTATATGTATTGTCAGTGTTTTGTCCCCACAACAATAACTTTGGAAGACTTCTAATTATTTTCTGTCAGACTGTTGGGGCCTCATGTTATCTTCAGATGAACTTCAGAACGAGGTCTGTGGGTTTAGTCCTCCATATTTTACATATTTTTAGCTATTTTGCTTTGAGGCCTGATTGAGAACATTAGGTTGACTGAACATTAAAAAATTACAATACAAAAAGAAATCAGTTAGTTAGTTAGGTTAGTTCAATAATTGTATATTGAACATAATAAGAGACCTTTAAGTTGACACGGAAAGTCATGGTGGTTTAACAAATAAGAATTTACTATTATATATATTCATTATATTAAACATTAAATATTTTTATGTGCAGCTTGACAACAGCATGACAACAGTGTTAGTACCTGCTATCAGACAAAAGTTGGAAAGATTTATAGCAAGAAAGTTAATGCAGACCACTTTAAAATAAGACCCTGAACAAATAGTTTTTTTTATTGAAAACAGTTTGAAATAATTTTATGACACCGTCACTTTTTAGAAAGTGAAACTTTCTGGACAAAATTACAGACAAGAAAGAATGCAAACTTGAAAAAACATTAAAATACCTAGATTATTTTGGAATGTAAGGGAGCTTCCATTTAACAAAACGTTGCTCAGTATATGCATTTGTTTTACATAATTGCTGAATTAACACTGTTAAAAGTTGACTTGTCATTAGTCCTGAGAGTCCGTGAAGGCATTTGACTTAATATGCATTACAAAAGACTCATTATAATCATTTCTCATTTGTAAAGCACTTTTTCAAAAACTGAGGTGTACAAAGTGCTTAATGGAATTAAAAAAAAAAAAAAGTAGAATCTCAGTGAAGTAAAAAATTTAAACATAAATCATTATTGAAATCAATAATAAAAAAAAAAACAGTAAGGGGGCAAGTAAAATACATAGGATGATAAGCAGGTCAAATGTTTCATTGCACCTTCCTTGTCTCTTTTATTTGCAGCTATTTTTGCCACAAGACATTGACATATTGGTGTATATAGTATTAAGTAACTTTTATTTTCAGTTGCATTCTTTATTTCATGTAGATAGATGCTACTAATGCACTGTATTATGGATACTCTAAGTTGTTGTTATACTGTTTCTTGTACTTCTGCAGCTGTGACAATTTAATATCCCTGCATGTGGTTAATAACACATTTTATTATATTCTATCTTGTGTCACACATGAGTTTTCAAGAGGATTAAAAAAAAAATCATTCACATATATGACAGACTATATAGACACAGCTGCATCAAACTGCTAGAGGGCCCCGAGGCAAAAATGATCTTGTGGATCTCCATTTCCTCCAGCCCACTTTGCAATGGGCAATACTTCCTGGCCCCAGGCTGGCTGCATGGTAACTTGATTAAACCAAATAGTTTTTTTGGAATATGCAGTATAAAAGCACTAAACTAACATAATGGAATTATGTGTGGCCATCTATGAAATTAGATGTTGACCATGACCCTCTTCAAGACAGGGCTCAGGATTAAGGAAAACACCTGGAGCCACCTTAAGGCCCTAATCATGTCACTTACACACAGTGACTCTGTGTCTTGCCCATTTTGCCATTCAGCCTTGGTTCCACAGTTTAACGACTTTGTTTGTGAAAGCTTGAGACATTTGTTCATTTCAGGGGTCAATTCATCCCTATTATCAAACAAGAATCTTTGCTATTAGATGACTCTGCCAAACCATGGATAATGTTTAATGCTAATGATTCATAATACAATACATCTCTGTGTGACAGCTACAGTATAGTTGAGGTTAGGCAACAACAACATGTGGTTAAGTCAGGGAAAGAGCATGGTTATGACAAGCCAGAAGCAAACACTAAATCTGCTAAAATCATTTTTATAACAATATATCAAATGACATTGTGAAAGGGATCTCTGGTAGTGATCATCCTGCAGAGAATTATCCCTTGAATCTGCAGGTTGTTGTTTAACTGTTTGGTTCAGTGTAACTGCTCTCCTAGTGTTGGCATACTCAATTCCAAACAGCAGGCAGACACAGTTATGTCAGTGATGTGTTAATAAGTTATAAGTAATAAGTTTAAATAATAAGTTTCTACTGTGCCCAAGTGGGCAAAAAAGTCTGTCATCGCAGGTTGAATCATTTCACAGTTGACATTATGATTTTTCAAATAAATTAAGATTAAGCCAGTTAATAATTTATACACAGTAAGGCTGGAGTGTTTGGGACTGAGGGTTGCCTGCTTTTCCCCTTGGTTCTAGAGTTTAGGGGCCATGTTTGTAAGAGCTATGTCCCCCTTAATTTTAAGTGTGTATTTATGGATAAAAAATCTCCTCACCAGACAACCTTGATATTGAACAATTCTCAGATCCTCAGTATATGTTCAGTAAGAGCATTTCATGATTATAGATCAGTCACTGTGTTCACAGTAGTCTATGTTGAGCTATAGCCTAGGACATCCAGACTGTAATGTGCCTGAGTTTGTGTGTTTGTGTATGTTAAGTTTGAAAATGTGCTGGTAGGGGGTGTATGGTGTCGAATTCATGTATGTATTAGTTGACTTTGATGTATTCTGTCCAGTTTGATGTATTTGTGTATTGTGAGGCTGTACGGAAAAAAATCGAGAGTAATGCAACATGTTGATGCAGTCCAGCCAGGGCTCATGAACAAACAAAAGCATGAGATAACAATAAAAAAAACTGGGACACTGTATCTCCAACTGCAACAACTGTGGAGGTAATTATGCAAGTAACAGAGACAAATGCCCGGCTTTGGGTCAACAGTGCCACACTTGCAAAAAACTTTAAAACCTTTTTTTTAAAAAAATGCTGCCTGTCCAAGTAACAGACCAACAGCACACACACCTCGGAGGACTGTTTCTACTAAAAACTGACCAAACTGATAGCAGTACAGATGAAACATTCTGTGTTGATGGCATAAAACTGCAAACAAGTGTTGATTCAAATGATGTGAAGAGGTTGAAGAAAATGATTAAGCTCTGGTCACTGTGGGGGTTAATGGCACTCTTGTTGAAATAAAAATTGACACAGGTGCAAAATGTAATGTTTTTGTCAAAAAAAAGGGCAAGTAAATATGAGCAGGTAAAGAAAGAAGAACAAATAACAGCACGCACTGAATCCACAAACTTTGTAGCAAATCAGAACTGATGGTATGGTTAAGTTGCATTCCCACCCAGAAGGACAGCCATGCACATTGCCATTCTACACTGTTCAAGAGGATGTTCTGCTATTGCTAGGACTATGTGCATGAAGGCAAATGAGGCTTGTCTCATTCAGTAAAAATGTTCACCAGTTAAGCAACATTGGTGTAAACTAATTGCTGATGAGCTTCACAAGCTATTGTACCTGTAACCTATTCCACAACAGTTGACCCACATGTGAGACATTGTTCGTCACATTCTTGTGGCTATGAAAGACAGAGTCAAAGCTGAGCTAAGCAGGATGCAGAAACTGGGTGTCATCACTCCCGTCTCTGAGCCAACTGATTGGGTGTCATCTGTGGCTGTCATGAACAAAAAGACAAACAAAATAAGAATATGCATCAATCCAAGAGAGCTGAAGACTGCTTTGAAAGGCCACATCATCCTATCTGTACTATTGAGGAAATGGCTGCACACAACTTTTTACAGTCTTAGATATACAGAACTCCTTTCTGCAGATTTCACTTGACAACACATCTTTCATGCTAACCACTTTTAGCACTCCTTTTGATCACTACAGCTTTCTAAGGATGCTATTCAGACTCAACTCTGCCAATGAAGTGTTCCAGCACATAGAGTAATTTTTGCTGTGCGATCACAGTAGACAAACATGATGCCAACTTGAGAAAAGTATACAACTGTGACAGAGAGGTGAATGTGAGGCTTAATCCTCTTAAGTGCAGGTTCTGGCTCAACCAGGTCAGCGATGTTCACCACATTTTCACAAGTGAAGGCCTCAAAGCTGACCCCTCCACAACACAAGCAATTAGTGAAATGCTAGTGCCAGCAGGTGTCCCAGCTCTGCAAAGATTGAAGATATTAAGACTTCAAAAATACAGCATCACCCTTATGTACAAAAGTGGAAAACAAATGTACCTGACTCACACTCTGTCGTGAGCACACAGGAGATGCATAGTTCAGCAAGCTGTTGAGGAGGACAGCTTTGATGTGATGACACAACTACATATCCTCTTCCTGCTTTGAGGTGCTAAAGAGACACACAGCAGATGACTCAACCCTGCAGACACTCAGCACTATCATCAGGCATGAATGGCCCAGCACACAGTGCAATCTTCCACATGCTGTTATTTTCCTTTCAGAGGTGGACTATGTTGTCATCATGAAAGGTCACAAATTAATTGATCACTACAAAAGGAGTACATCAGCATCATGCAGAGGGAATCCTGGCGCAGAAGCCACTAAACAGAGAGCAACAGTTAAAGTTTTCTGACCTACAGTCACAGACGACATGGAGGAGATAGAGTTATGCTCCCTGTGTAACAGCACAAAATCACACCTGCAGAAAGAAATGCTCTAGCTGCATCCAGTTCCAGACCTGCCTTGGTTGACTGTGGCAACAGACATCTTTGAATGCCGCTATGAGCTGTGCTTGCTGGTAGTAAGCTGGCTCATGTAAGATTGACGCTACCTCAGCAAGCACTTTCAAGACTTGTCGCGCTGTGGGGCTTCACTCATGTTAACGGAAGCCCAGAGGATCCACAATCTAATGGGTTAGCTGAAAGAGCTGTCCGCAGCACCAAGCAACTCATGGAGAAATCTCACAGAGATGGAATTGATGTTTTTCTCAACCTCCTAAATCTCAGAAACATGCCAGGTGACTCAAATCTTGGATCTCCTGCACTGGATCTCCTGCACAGAAATGTCAAAGCAAAAAAAAAATAAAAAATAAATAAATAATACCATTCTCCTTGTCTCAAGGAAGCTGCTTGAATCGCATATGCATAAGACACGAAAGGTAAAAGCCCAATTTCTCACAAAAGGTCTCCACAAAAGTTGTGCTATGACAGATCAAACTGGTTGTCAGGTTGCAGACTAAACAAGGTTACAACTGGACAGGCATGGTAAAGGAGATTTTGCAAGGATCTCAGATCTTACTTCATCCACTCAGAAGGAAAGCTGTATAGGAGGAATGGCCAGTACAGTTTGCCTGTAGTTGAGCCTGCCCCAGTACAACCCCATCTAAGTGATCATGACCACCAGTATATTGGACTTAGTCAAAATACATTCTCAGGAAGGAAATAACGGACATTGAGAAGTTCCAGGTTCAGGTGCCTATAGCTAAGCTACATTCAAACCCAACTGAAAGTCTGTAAAGGACATGCTGAAATTGCACAGAGGATTAATTTACTTGTTAGGTAAATATGCACAGGCCCATTGTTCAAGTTAGAATAATTAATAATGCTAATTAAGTGCTAGGAGCGAAAAATCAAGTGATTAAGTCAGTATTTCAACTATATTTACTGTGTTGTGACCTTAATTATTATTATTATTATTATTTTTTTTTTTTCTCAGTGTGTATATTGTTAGTTATAGTAACTGATATTCATATTGTTGGCACTGGAAACAATACTGTAAATTGTGAGGTGCAAAATCATCAAACATGAACGGAATTCTTAAGGACATTTGGCTGTTTAATTAGAAGGCAATGTTCTGATGATTGCAGACATCATGAAGGATACTGAAACACTCAACAAGGTACTCTGAAACTTTGCTGTGCAATGTCTTGTAGGTAATTAAAAATAATTTTAAAATCGATTCCAAAACAAATTGGATGGCAGTGTAATGAAGCTAAAATTGTTAGTGTTTTCTTTTTGAGTCAAACAGGCTTTCTTACAAACTGTGTTACCTCCCATGTTAAGTCAGTATAACACTTGGCTGAGTATTGCTGGTGTGAAAAGTGCTGTGAATATGTTGGCCTGCAGAAAAGTGCAGTCATTTGAGTTTAATGGTGCAAATGTGTGTAGCTCTCCAATTTCTCTGCTAAACTGAGTGAGGCATTGGTTTCTTTTCTGTGTGCACTTTTTGACAGACGTTGACAGGCCCTGTTGGTCTCTTTTACAGTGCTGGCTGCTGACAGGAACATGGTGGAAGCGAAACAAAAAGGTTCCCTGTAGCTCCCCATGTGATTTCTATTCTGACTGTACCAATACCTGGCCAGGGAGTGACATGCACCCTATCAAACATGCTTCTCTTGATTGACTGATCTCAGCTGCCAGAGAGGGATTGAACACTGCACCTCACTGAAGGTACCTCCTACAAAACTCACAGAAAATCTCCTCAAATAACCCACATTTTGAAAATATGCATCTGCTTTGTACAATAGCTTTGACTGCAGTCGCTAAGAATGTCATTTTTAGACCTAACTATAATTATGTTACCCAAACCCCCATCAAAAACTGTCTTCTCATCATCATCAACACAGCAAAGGATGTTTTTGAGGTGTTACAATTGTCAACCCAAGACAACAGACCTTAAGATGTATCAAGATAGGCCCATCATATGTTATCTCATAATCATGATGGAATCATCTAGACAAAACGAGTGATGATGTGTAGCCCTGCTTACTTCATCTTCTCACGTGTGAGCTTACTCTGTTCTCTGCTTCACTGGTGTCTCTTAAAGCTCAGCGGGATGATTCCATGATGAAAGCAACCTGAAGGACGGAAGCCAATTATTTTGAGAGAATAAGAAATTTTCATGCCATGATCACTGTTGTTTGATATTTCTCGGTTACGTAAGAATTAAATCACTATCTCAGGCAAGAACTGTTCTAAATCTAGAGATAATCAGATGATCAAATGGGTTGACAAGATCAAGATGTTGTGATCTCTGAATCATTGGTCTAAAGAATGTATTTTCAAGTCTCTTATACTGACATTGGGAATTTCTGTAGATCTCCCAATAATGGTTCACTTCAAGAACATTTATTGCCAACATTGTCAAACCTCTTTCTTTCTACAATATCTAGCTAGAGTATGGTGAAGGTTTAGGGATGGTTATGGCAAAAGAACTACAATTAAGTTATAGTTATGGTTAGATGACTAAAACACTCAAGAAAGGGAGAGATCAGGGATATGGGAAAACAAAACAAAGCAAATAAAAACTGTGAAATGCAAGTCCATGATGGGATGCAAACCCCACTCCAAGCTGGATGTGGTGCACGCCCATCCACCACCCTGCCCACCTCACTCTGACTATGCTCTTATCCCTCAGTCATATTCTTGCAGGTGTACCACATGAGCATTATTATCTGAAACTCCTCACTATTTCTGTGCTGACACGCTCATGCTAATGCTGTTTTCTGCCCCAGCTGACCTGATGCAGTCTAGTATTTCTGATTTAGCCAACTTTGTAAAGGAGGCAATAATCATGTTTGCTGTGCGCCCTGACAATGCAAGCTTTCTGTGCTCTGAGACTCCTCTATCAGTTGGCTGCCTGGCATAATAACAGTTGATTCAGATGTCAGGACAGAAGACGGGTCGCAACCTCACTGTTCACCAGATTTTTGCTTTACCATTATGTTGTGATCAAAGCTAACTATCCATTGCCTGTGCTTTCACACATTGCTGGTGATGTCTTGACTCATCAGATTAGCAGAGAATTGGTCTGGCTTTCTCATTTGGTCTTTTTAGTAATGTTTCATTATCACTGGCTTATTCAACAGTCGTGTGGCTGCCAGCTGACCAGAAACGTCCAATAATTTTAATGCAGGTGTGTTAAAATGTAATGTAATGTAATCGTTTGTCCGTGCCCTCTTGAACAACACATAGAAGTTTTCTGATGTGAGGAGCCTGTTGACAGGGCATCATTTATCTGTGCCTTCTAAACCATTACAAATCACTGTCAAAGAATTAATGTGTTTTATCATGTGACAATGCAATGGTTTAGGCTTGGTAAGATGTAGAATATGGTTTGGTTGAAATACACAGCTTTTTAGCAAAGGACCAACACTGATAAGCACTTGGTTTAAGGTCAGGGAACGATAGTGATCATTGTTAAAAGACACCAACTTTGACTGTTGGTTAGAAAGAGGAAATAAACAGTGGTCTTCCATGTTAAAGATTTTTTTTATTTTATTTTTTTGCTGACCCAGTCTCACATTATAAGCTGAAACATCTCAATATTGCTGCTCTAAATATGTATGCGTATATATGTATGCACTATACAATTTGATGTTTGTACATGTAAAGGTGGATAAGTCCTCCCAGTAGAGTCCTCTTTACTGCTCAGGTTCTTTGAGAACTCCCTCAGAGAGAAGAGCTTTCCCCACCAAATCTAACGATATACAGTAACCACTTACTTTTAATGTTACATGCTTGAAAGTGTCTGAGGCTGAACTCAATCATGTTATGGTTAAATGACTTGTTGTTATCCAGAAATAGTAAGATTATCAAGTTGTGACACAACATAACTGTTGACATTACAGTGTGAATAATAGGCCGTGATCTTCATATAATGAGTCTAAATAAGTATGAGTAACCCTCACTCTCTGTACAGCTTTGGTTGGTAACACCTACAGCTAGAAAAGAACAATTTAGATGAAGGAATACAACCATTTTAGTTGAGAGTCAAGTGAAAACTTTAACCTTTTATGCATATTTAGACATTTTCTGTGCTTTGCAACCCTCACTGTAATTTATTTGTATATGATGTACTACTAGATGGCCCTGCAAGTCCTTGAAGCTAAAGAGGAGGTCAGTAAATAACATTATGTAGATAAACTTGTCCAGAATGCTTTTTAATTCAAGATAAATTTAGCTAATGCTGCAACAAATAATACAAATATGGACAAGCTATGACTGTGTGGAAGCTGTCCCTAGCCCATTTTATTGCATAAAATTACTTGATAGCTCAAGCAGAGCTCAAATGGCTGTTTAACAGTCTGCCTTGAAGAGTGGGCAATATCACTCTGTGCTTTGATAGAGGGAGAAAATGATACATTTACTTGCTGTTTAATTTGGATTCACTGCATTTTCACAGAATGCAATTTCCAAATGACCATCTTGTGTTATGAAAAACTGTGCGCAGCAGTAAAAACAACACACAGACTCATTTTGCCTTCTTATTTTCCAATCGTTTGCCCCTTCCTCCCCCCTGCATGGCTTCCTTAAAATGGAATTCTGTACGCATTGAAGACTTTCATTTGCTCTTGAAAATGTAAAGTTTACCTCTAATTTATTTGTGATCTAGCTGTGCTGGCAGTGATTTGGAGTGTTTGGGGGGAAGGCGGGGGTGAAAACATTTCAGAAATTTCTGCTTATACCTTTAGACGTCTAGGAAAACCAGCCAGCTTATAAGTGAAAGGTTTAAGAGGACAGCATTTTGCTGATGGACAGGGTGGCTAAATGAAATCTCAGTCCCCTGAATAAGGGAAAAGATGGAGGGCTAAGCTAACTGACAGACGGCTCAGGAGTGTCTGTAACCCAAAACACATTACAGAGCCATCAGACTGAGTGACACCCACCACCCCCTTTTACAGGAGCCCCGATGAATGGCAACCCCTTGTTCTTCCTCTTGAAATGACAACCTCAGAATATAAAACATCAATTAAAGAGGAGACAGGCGCAGCTGGAGGAGTGGCATCTAATTCTCATCAATGTGATAGGTAGAGGGGGAAAAACAGCAGAGAGAGGGGTCACTTTGAGAGGGTGATCTGGCCATTGTGCTGCACTGAGATATTAAAAGGGAAAGGCAGTGCACAGGTGCTAATAGAAGCCATATTAGACCTGCTGGGACTAAATCAGAAGTGAAAAGTGTAGCAAATCTGGTGGCAGGAACAAGTGAATAGGAGTGTGTGTTTGTCCGTGGTTGTGTGCTGTTGTTTAGCTAGCTGTGTGAAAGGCAGTTACATTTTCAGAGTGAGGACATTATGGCTGGGCCTCACCTCTTCAAAGGAGGTTCAGGACTTGGGTTTGCAGTCACTTGGACTTGATTAATGCTATGTTGTGGATAAACGTCATGATGAACATTTGGTTTGTATCAATTTCACCTCTGTTGCATCACAGCACCCTCCTGCAACTCAAAGATGTTATTTACATGTTGTGGCCTGTTAGCTAGCAGCCTAAATGAAGAGGCTACATCTGAGAGTCGTCTGGGTTCTGTGCATGTTAAAATTTTGACAACAGAGTGCCTGACATTTTTTAAAATGCGGTGCACTGTGCTGTGTCCACTACTTCCAGACTTTTCAGTCTTCTCAACATCTATCCCCTGTTGAATACATATATAATAATCTAAAATAAAATGTTATAATATTTGCAAATACAATGATTAAGTCCAGGAAGTCTAATTTCTTATACCGCAAAGACATCATAGGGAGGTTGAGGTAGATGGTTGGATGTACTACTGATACCACAGACCAGCTGCATGCCTGGTGTTGCTCAGTTTAAGCTACCAAATCACTTACTTTAGCCAAGGAAAATAGGAAAGTCATATTGCTGAATGAAATACTGGAGGGAATTGTTGAGCAATAAACTCCTCCAATTTCAAAATAAGATAGTATTTTCTTTCAAAGTGGAACAGATTGGTTTTTGACCAAGAGAGAGAAACCACATGAGAGAGTTTTTGTTTTTGAAGCAGGAAGAAAAGTGAAGTGGGGTCTGCTCAGCACTCCCCCGAGGGGCCTGGAGAACTTCTCTTGTGTTGACTGAAGAAGACTTTTTCTGTCGCATTTGTTTTTGGAGTTGGCATGTTTTAACTTTGTATGATTTCTTTATTTTCAGAATGTTTGGTGTTAATGAATTTGACACATGTTCTTTTCACTTGCAGCACATTCCACTGTTCTATTTGTTTTGGATTTTTTTATATGTGTTTTTGAATTTGCATCGTCTCTCAGGCACATTTCCAAGGGCACGTTTGCCCTTGTCAGCCACAGTACACAGATTCACACATGATTTGTTGTCTTGCCGCTCCAGCTGTCTTGATTGCAATCCTGAGTGAGATGAACTCCTGTACAGATTAGAATTTCTTCTTATTGAACTCGGTGACTTAAAAACTGTTAAAGTAAGCCAAAATGGAATTCCGTAGAGTGGTATTCTTTAATTTGAAACAAAATTCCTTCTGTGGTATAAACACTGCAAAAGCAAATTAACTTTTATGAAGGCCCACTTTTGCTCTACCATTTTTAATTTGCAACAAAATACAGCTTTGAGAGCATATGTAACTTTTTTTTTTTTTTAAATAAAACACATGCATTATACTCTTCTAAACACATTAAACAATTAACAATTAATTATTTTAATGAACAATTAAAATAAACATAAGAACAACACATATCTCAATTGGAGGATCAGGTGTAATAATATAAATCTATATATCCAGATTTTCATGTTATCAATCCACTGTAGGTCAGAAGTCTGTGCAAAGTGCTCAAATATCCATGATACTGGTCAAAATACAGGGAGCTCAGTTCAAACTAAAGCTCATTGAAACATTAATGACGACACATTGCAGAATGGTTGAAGGGCTGTTTGCGGTTAATCATTGACCTGATTAGCTACTGGCCGTAAGGTCTATAGCTCATCTTGTTAAAATTAGAACATAATAGATTATGAATGTGGATGTACACCAAGGCAATTTCCTCTTCCATCCAGAGCGGTGAAAGAAGCATGAATGATTAGTGGGCTGAAAGCCTCGCGGTATGGAGCAGCTCAAGGCTAGTACTGTAGTTTCAGCTCATCTTTAGACCAGAGGCTGCACTGAAACATCTCTGCTACAAGTTGTCCTGGAGCTGTGCAATGTCTTCAGATAGGTAGGAACAACGTGATTGATGAAGCTTCATGTTTGTAAAAACAGAACACCAGAATATTAGCTTTGTAGGGAAAAAAATGTTTTCACAAATCATTTCCAACAGAAATATGGTTCTTTGTCAATGCATTAGGATGATCTTGTAGATTGTTAATTATTTTGTAATTTCAATTGATAATAAAGGTATTTGCACCAGTTATTTCCAATCCCAGGTTGGGGAACCCCACTGAGGTCACAGGATGAATGAAAGGAGTTGCAAGATGATTACTGATAGAAGAAAGACGAAAAAAATCTGATACACTAATGTGTTTGTTGTTTACAGTCTTATAATTTTAAGATAGGGAAAATCGCTCCTGCTGAACTGCTCATAAGTCATAGACAACACAGCCTGTGACAAGGGTTCATAGGCAGATATTGGTTTGTATTTCTGTGTATAAGGATAAACCTTTCAATATTCTATATTGTTGTCATTGTAACTGCGAATCCAATAAAACCAATCAACAACTGCTAAGCATAAAGCATGTGAGGAGATGGTCTGAGGGGTCCAGTCCATCACAAAGCTACTGTTTTGCACTACTGCATTATTCATGTTTAAATTTATGTACAAATATCCAGTGCAATACTACATATTTTTTTGCTCTGCTTATATATTATTTCTAGAGTGTCATATATTTTCTACTGTGCAATAGTACAAAACACTATTGTATTAATTGTATTAATGTATTAATTATCTTGCAATTCAAAAAGTTTCCATTGAGAAACTGAGTCATCCTTCTAAAGACAACTTTATTTTTAAACACTTTTTGTTTATATATTGTACATGTATATATGTATGTATATATAGAGAGAGAGTTGATTCTATTTTGTGTTCCTCTTTATTGCCTATTTGTTCTTTTGCCACATCTCCTTCTTTATTCGTGCTATTATTGCTGTCAATAACATAATTTCCTAGTGTGGGATCAATAATCTTATCAATGTCAAGGCTAACCCAACAATGTACAAATCTGTCTCGTGGTACTTTCTGATTACACAACCAGTCTGTGGCTCTCAGCTCCAAGCCCTTTGGTGATGTGAAAGATGTAAAAAATTGTAAAAGATATAGTTTCAGGGTTTTTTTTTTTTTTTTTTTTTAAAGGCTCAGTAATTTTCTTGCATAGCTGGGCACTGTAGCTTTTAACAAACGTCACTCAAACAGGAGGAAATAGTGTAGTTGTCTGTGACTGTTTTCAGTGAGTGACTGAGTATTTCCTGCAGCAAGACACTGTATGTGGGACTGAGTCAAAGTAAACTACAGTGTAGCTCACTGATGTTTTTAAAAGTTGTTAGATGCCAGTGGAGCTCTATGGCACAGAGAAATAAGATACATGAGGCTCCTATGATACATTCATTTTTGATTGATTTTGGTCTCTTTTTTGGGGATTCTCATGCAAAAAGAAAAAAAAAATGTTTAGTTTAGACTATGCAGAGACAGAGGGTTTTTTTTTTTTTTTTGGGCAACGTATCATTGTCTACTAACAGCTCAAAGTCCACCAGCTGTGACTTCTTTTGACTTCTATTTACTTGACTTCTATTAACTTCATGATTACACCAGAAAGGGGCACAGTGAAATGAATCTGCATGTTTCTTCACTAAACAGTTGGTCCTAGAAGCTCGATTACATAGTGACGACTCACTGAGATAGTTGGTGAAGTGCTGTAGCTGGTGAGGTAAGTGCTAACATGCTAACCAGCTGGGCTAGTGCTAGTCGATCAAAACAGCTCTATGTAGGCCAATTTTCTGTCTCTGTTTTCATTGTCTCTGTGCCGAAACACTTCTAGTGGGTCATAAGTGATGATTGAGAGCGATTAGTTTTGTAGTATAGTGTACACATTGTGTTTTAGGAAAATCCGACTCATTCTGCCTTTCATGCTGCATTCATGTGTTAGTTACAGGCTCTGAGAGTTGAATACTGAGTAATATTGCCTAAGAGTATTTGTTGTGGAAAACCATACCAAAAACACATCAGAAGGCTAGAAAGACAGCAAAAAGCAAATGGTGAATTTAACCAACTTTTCACCCTAATAATGCTTCCCTCAAGCAGCAAATTGTTGTTATGTGGTGGTTATGCTTCATGATTTTCAAATGGTAGCTCTTGAACAACAGGTTACAGGAGAGAGAGATCTCCAGCAATACTGCACTTAGTCATATTTCACTCACATACTTTTGCTGGGTGTTCATTTATTTATTTCTTTATTTAGATTTACCCCAGGTTCCACTTTTCAAATTGACAATGGTACAAAGTATACAATACTGTCATTGTATATATGGTATGAATGTGCATTCTTTTTCAGTCTTTTTTCATTTTTCATGGCACTTGGTCTTCATATTTTCCCCTCCTCATTTTGAGTATGCAAGGTTGGTAGATCTGGTTAGAGAAAAGGAAAACATTAAGGAATTGCATTTAAAGGTCTTCTTCAGAACGTCTAAAAACTTGTGTGAAACTTCAGATTTATCTTAAGAGCACTTACCCCTGTTCTGTCAAAGTGTTTCATTTTGTCACACAGGGACTCATTTCTGTCCTTTAAGCTAAAGCATTGCTTGCTTTACGAAGCTGAGCATTTATTTTCCATCTTTATGCCTACCACATTTATTTTGCAGCTGATGCATCTGAAAATTATTAATCAATTTGACTTCATAACACAGATAAAAACTTTCTGTTGTGCATATCCTCTACAACCTGCGTGTACGTAGTTGATTCTACAGTTTAGTTTATGAGAACATAATGTTCCAACCATTCATCACTGACAGATTACTAATGTGCACGTTCAAACTACACTGCCTGCTGCGTCACTCTTGCTATGTCTAAGGCTATGGCCAGAGAAGGTCAGGCAACATCAGCTAAACATACCCATAAGCCTAGTCCTATATTCAGCATGTGCATACAACTGTAATATGTTATGTCATTTAATCAATACATAAAGTCACATCATACCTACTAAATCTATTTCTTCTTTTATTTTTTGGCAGAATACAGAATGTCCTCAACCTCTTCACTGGTCCACAGTATCCAGATACGATTCTCAAAGAGCAGTGTAAGTCCTTCATTGTGTCTCTGTCTTTTGGGAATGATGAAAAACAGCAATTTTTGTGTTCCTTGCATTTTTATTTGGAAATTCTATTTTTTCTATGCTGTTGTAAACCTCCTGTAACCTTAGCACTATAGCTAATTCTACAAAGGCCAAGCTAGCTAGTGAAGTCAACTGATTTGCCACTTTGCCACAGATTTAGACCACCATACACCAGGGTAAGGAAAAACATGTAAATGCAGTCATAAATGCACCACATTGTGAATGGAATGTGATTGGATTGGCCATACCACCTGCAGGTGGTTACACTGTATGGATTGCATTTACACATGGCTAAGATCGAATCACAATACTGGATCATTGTGCCAGTTGAAAGGTCACCTAACTCCACCTCTTCCTGCTATCCTGCTAGCTTAAAGAACCCAAGCAAAAGTTACAAGTAGTAGCTGTGGCACAGAGTCTTCCCCCACAAAAAGTGTTGAGAAAATGAAGAACACCTGTCAATGGCATTGCTTCCCTTGACCGACATAAGAAATAAGAGATTATTATACAATGAATCTGATAATGAAAATTACACACTCTGAGTTATTCAGAGACATTCCCATGGCTGTGTTCTATGTGCACAGACTTTAGGGACCCCTTAAACATCTGTGAAGTATGAGGAGAATGCTGTTATGGGCAATGCTGTAAATCAATGATCAGGACTCCTTTACTGGATATGCCAAACCACCTCCACTTAACTAAGTTACACACTGAGATTCGGTGGCAATGTGGGTGGAATCGAAATAATATCAAGGCTTATAACACCACATCTAAATGAAAAAAGCTTGTAGATTGGATAGCTTGTGGTCTTACTGACTACTCAAAGTGCTTTATCAACCACTTAAAGCATTCACCCATTCACACACATATTAATTGGATTTTGACTGTTGACTGTTGGCAGAGGCTACCATGCAAGGTGCCACCTGGGAAGCAATTCAGAGTTCAGTATTTTGCCCAAGGGCACTCCACCTGTAGTGGCCAGAGATCAAACCACCGACCTTCTGATTAGTAGACGGCCGCTTTCCCTCCAACCTCAAGCTGTCCCTTGAATGTCATTATCCAGATAACGTATCCAGATACCAACTACGTGTTATTACCAGGTGGACATGTGTTCTTGAACTAATCAAATGTTTAAATACATTTTTAAAAAGTCCATATCATGTGCCACATTAGCATTCATTTAGAGCTGTGTTTGTGGCCACTCTCTTTTAGCTCTGTGTTTTGGTCTCTACCTACTAAATGCTCTGCATTCATATATCAAATTTCTCCAAAGCAATTTACAACTTGCCTCTCATGTACCCGTTCATAAAGAGTCAGACATCAATGCTGGCGAGCTACCACTGACCTAACCACTGGGAGAAATATGGGGTTTGCTGTCTTGCTCAGAGTCTTGCTCACTGACACCAGCTGAGGACTGAACCACCAACCGTGTAATTAATTGTCTACCTGATGAGGTAGTGCTGGTAGCTACACAGTGAGCTACTCAAGTGGGTCGTAAATGCTTCACTATGTTCATCTGCCAGCTTGTCTGTCGTTTGGTGCTGGGCAGTGTACAGTGGGTTACCACATCATTAACTGAAAACAGTTGCATGCTGCTGCTGGAAAAAAACACAGAGTTTTTAGTGAAACCAGTGAAACCAAAACAGTGAGCTCAAAGATACTAAAACGGTGTTGAGGGGAACTCTCTTTTGCAATTACAAGTCATATCTTATTTTTTGGATACACTCCATATCCTATGTCACTGTGAAATAACAGTGAGATTATATCTCTCTCCCTGAGTAACAATAATAATAACACATTTGGGTTACAGTCTGAGCCTCTGAGATATGGCTGAATTGAGATTTGAGGCTGCACAGTACAGATGGCTGCAGACTTTCTTTCCCTCTTTCAGTACTGACTTATTCAAGCTGCCATGGGGTGTTTGGAGACAAGATTCCATTTGTATGGCTTATCCATATGATACAGATCACACTAGAAAAAAAGATCCACTCAATACAGCATGAGTGGATCAGGGTAATTAGGAAACATCAGGTCTGTGTCACATGTGAGGAAGAAAAAAAAACTGATTGAGTTGCAACTCTCCAGGCAGGAGTTATTGCCTCTGCAGACTAATTTAGGGAATCTTGTTAAATTATCCTCATTGCCACTCAGCTATGTGATTTAGACAGATAGAGAGCTTACATAACTAAAGGTCAATTATAGAAAAAGTACTCCACTTTAGGCCAGTAATTAAAATTTTGGTCAAAATGCTTGCCAGGAGACTGTCATATTTATTTCCACTTCCAGAGGGACAGTGATGAAGCCGTATCTGCTGAGGATATATTGCTGGCTTTTCCAGTGTTTTAGAACATGATTTCATGTTCATGTAAGTATTTCAGAAATGCATAAAGATGTTCAGACATCTCTGAAGACACAAGGAACATTACTACATAAAAAAAATGCCCTTTACATACTGTACATGTAAACATCCTTATCCTTTTAAACCTTTGACTTTCACATACTAGAATATGCACACAAGATTTAATTTCTGACAAATTTTCACAGACCTTCAGGCATAAAAGGCAAAAAGATTGAAAGAACACTTTGGCCGTTTCCCTTGGTATTACAAGGGAGTCTTATTGTCAGCGTTTTCATGGGCTCTCATTTATGCTCCTCCGTCACCTTGCCGATCAATCCTCTCTCAGCCACATAGATCAGCCAGCAATCGAACTGATCTGGGATCAGATAAACCCTATGACTGTATGTGTTGAAATACCTGTGACGGAGAGAACGGTGTCTAATTTCAGTGGAGCATCAGTGTAACATCAGCTGCCATTATCACATCACACAGACCCTGTAATGTTAGGAACCACTGCCACAGAGTAATGAGTGGTGAAGTACAGCATCAGAATGTGTCTTGGAGACACCTTTTCAACATCTGGCTCAAACTATCACCAGATTCTTCCAGTCAATCAATCAGTGTTATAGAATTTCTGTCGCTGTTTGTCGTTTATTTATTTATTTATTTTTGCTCTTGTTGCTTGAGAACCAAGTTAGCTGATGAAGTACCATCAGTGCGCTCAGATTTCAATCAGTCTCAAATCTTTCTTGGATGCACTCACACTTAACTTTTATAAGCTATAGTCAGCCAAGAGGCATGGAGTGCAAGTCAGACTCCATTAATTAGTCTCAATGTTAAACAGTACAAATGTGTGTATCCCTGACACCAGATTATAGTCAAGGATATTGTCTTATGGCATGTGTAGAGTATAAACATGAAGAATAAATTATGTTCATGCTGGCCGTGCACTAGAGGATAATTTGGCAGATTTTGGGTCCAATTCGCCTCCCTGGACAATCACAGGGGTAGAAAGGAACAGCAATCCACAATAACCAATGAGAGCATGCTGACAGGGAATTATCATCATGTTAAAAATAAAACTTTATTTGCAGCTCATGTTACTACATGTATGAGCCATTCTGATTCCATCTTCTGAGCCATGACTTTTCTCTTTTTTTTTTTTTTCTGTGGAAAACATAGTACACACAAATGCAGCCAGGCGATGACGACAATCCGCCACCATGTTTGTTTTTTCTGAAGTCGTGTTTGATCACATAAGTTTCTGTGAGAAAGATCCTGGAGTCGTCACACTGAATTTGTTAAATGGCAAATATGCTGTCCTGCGTCGACTGAATTGTGTGCAGTAGGTTTTAAATTAAGTTTGATTTGAGTGTCATGCTCTAATTTGATCCTTTTAAAGAATTGTGATATAAGATATGATGGCATTTACCTCATTGTACCTATTGTTTTACTTATCCTCCATTATAATGGGCAGTATATGTCATATGTTGACAGTACCCAGGAGTATGATCCTTTGGTGAATGTTTTGCATATATATAGACACAATGCACTATGTGTTAGTAAGGGTCTACATGTATGATGTTTTAGTACTGTACTGAAGAAGACATTGAAAGCACGAAGATATCAGGAATGCTATGTTTTTAAATGAATTTATGAATCCTCAGCCAACATCAAAGAGGCTGCCTTCAGTGTGTGCCGTTGGTGCTGATGGCTGTGGCCGATAAGTCACAACTTTCAGCCTTGAATGTCCCAGGTCTTTAGAGACCCAGTACCATATTACTCCCCGTCCTATTCATTGCTTTTTTCCAATGACGCCCTGAAGTCCCTTCTATTCCCTAAACTATTCCTCAAACTATTCCTTTTTGAAATAATTCTATTGTATCAAAGTAGCAGAATAATTGAAAATCATTTGGTTTTCTAATTTAATGTTATTTTTTTCTCTGAAGTGTTTATTGCATCTTTAAAGATCTACAGTTTTTATGGGTAATTCTGATGATTTTAACTCTGAAAATTAATGTTTGAAGCAAGTGACGATGATGATTATTACTTTTGTACAATGTAATCATTCAGGCAATTTAGGAAAGTGAGTTTGATCACTGAAAAGTTAAAAGAAATTATCCCGTTATCATTGAAAGTCAGAATTTGTTGCTTTGGCAAAACATTCCCATATTAGGGTCTCAGTTTTATTAGCTGTGTTTCTAAGGAAAAAGTATCCTTTGCTGACCAGAGTCAGCCCTGTTTATGCTGTGTATGTCCTTGTACGTGTGTGTGCACATACGCATGCACGTGAATGAACCGAACTATTTATGAAAGTCATCATGCAAACGACACACACATAATGAATGACTTGAATAAGCTGAAGATTTTCAGAAAGTTTTGGCAGGAGAATGATGCAAATAATTGGACAACACATAAAACATGGGAGCAAAAACCGCACTACAAGGTAACCCTGAAGAGCTTATTACCACCGAAGACGGGGAGAGAAGGCCGGTCTGTGAAAATAATTGAACCAAGCAAAAGTCAAGCTGTTGGAGGAAAAAAAAAAAATGAATTGCAAAATATGATTGCATTAGCTGCAGGGCAGAATATCAATTGCCTTGGACCATAATTTAATAAGTCACTAATTAAGTTACTGTCCAAGTTTTTGGAGCCTGCTTTGTCTGACTGACTCACCAGGGAGTTTGTCCCAGCCTCCACAGACTCTAAGTTGAGCTGTCTCCCTCACTCCCCTTCCTCCCCCTCATGATGACAGCAGCAGTAGCAGAGATAAGAGAACTATGGGAGTCAGACTGGACTAGTTGTCATTTCCCAGAGCAGCATGCTGCAGGGTAGGCCACATCAGATGACAGTTTACTCTGTGGTGGGACGTATCAAACCTAATGAGCCACAACCAGATGGAAACAGATCATTAATACTGAACTGATGTTTGAGTCTCGGGGGATAATAACTGGTGTGAGATACTATATGGCTGGTGATGGGTGCATGATGAAAACTACTTGTCTCAAGACTTGGGTCATGTGGTTTTTTTTCCTTTCATGAATCCAATAAACTGACAAAGATTATAAAGAAGCAGTTGCTCAGGGGTAGTAACAGAACAGGAGGAATGTTGTTATAATCCTCTCCTCACCGTGGTGTAATTTTGTGTCTAATTTCAGCTTATCTTTGCCTCCTGTGTAGTTTAAAAAATCCAGGACAGTAAGCAGGTTTGGGGATGATGACAGGTGCAGCAAAATGTCTTAAATCTGCCTTTTTGTTTCACCAAGCAACACTCAGGAATGATCTCACAAATTTCCTAATTAAATTCAGTTCATGGAATCATTGGAGTCAGTGGATTTGAACTTTGACCCTGTGCTATGTCCCATTGTAACCATGGTCATTTTTATGTAGTTCTTTTGTGGCAGACTAAAACTTGAAATGCGTGCTCCATGGTTCAATCATTTCTAATGGTGAATTAAGTAGAGGGTATTTTAGTATAACGTTACTCTTGAAGAGAACTATTCCAGAGCTTTTGTATATGTTACTGTATACTTAACATACTTCATGTTATTGCAAAAAGCACACGATACCTTTTTACTTTTTTTTTTTACTTATTCAAGAGTTTTTAACCACTAGTAACAATTAGGAGAAATGTGTTTACATGTTAGTGGTTGTAAATATACACAAGGATGCCTATTTAATTGCACAAGCACGTATGTAGGTGAAGGGAATTTCGCAGAATTCCATTGAGCCACGGGTGGCAGTAATGCTGCAAAATATGCACCAGTGCACCCTTAATGGCAAGAAGAAGACTGCCAGAAAGTACATATGGATGAAACAATGCAGGTTACAGTTTTCTCAGAACAATTAGCTTCGCAAATGTTTTCATGAGGAAGGAGATGCATTCAACATGTGTGTTAGTGATCAAGGACAGACACAGTAGACACTGAAATGAGTAAAGTTTCCTTGAGTCCCAATATCAAACCTCTCAAACAGTTTGTTTGAGAGTCTTCCATGTTCTCATTTGCTTATTATGAGTTTGCATAGATTATTGCAACAAACCTTAGTGATGAGTAATGCACTGTGATAATGTCTGTCTTTCAAGAGAATATTGTACGTAATCCTTGGGGAAAATGGGACTTGCCTAAACAAGGGCCCTGCTTATTTTTATTCATGCATGTACGTTACAGGTGCCTGCAGCAGGTGTGTATAATGATGGAGAGAGTAGCACAGACACAAGTGTTATGCTTCTAGTGGTTTGCACAGTGCATTCTGACTCCAGTGCAGAGTGATGAACGCTGCCAGAGCTACTGATTTTTCATATTTCAGCCTTTAAGGCCTCCATCCATCGATCGGTTTTCTATCTTGTTGAGAGTTGTGTCCTAGCATGCAGCAAACCTGTCACCACCTTACCACAGGGCCTCCAAAACTTACCTAAAGACAGATTAAGCAAAGGAGTGATATAATTTCACATACCTAAATGGCAAGATTCTCCAGAGCCTGCTCCCTAAGAAAACTGTCCCTGCAGTTTGCCACCAGCTTCCTTTTTGTTGAATTTCACTGAGTCATTTTCTGTGCTTGACAATGATCCTCTTGGGCCAAAACAAAAAGGTAATCAAAAGTGTCATCCCCTACCACTCTGAATTAATTTAAGGTTTTGTACAGTTGCTTGCAGCGGTTCTGCTCCTCCCACACAAGGGCATCAGTTTCCCCATGGGAGAGGCTTTAGTGGCAGGCCTAGTCTGGACTGTTCACCAACACAAAGTTACCATGACACAGAGCACACTGTTTTAACAGGAAAAGGAAGGAGATGATATAATGGGTCATGACCAAGTACCCAAGTGCTATGGCTTACAGCTGAGTTGATGTGGAGGAGGTAGTGTTATTAATGGTTGCTAGATGTTGGCTCCAAAAGCGTCAGAGTTTTTTTTCTCACGTTACCACTATACCTGAGCATAACAGAGCAGTATGTGTCATGAGAAGCATGTCCCCATGCATCGTTTTTCATATTCAAGAATTTCAAAGCATTTTTCTCCAGTTCATGTCAGATATTTTTCTGACAGATACGTTGAGTGCTGGCTTGTTTGTTTTGAGGCATATCTACAGCAATGTGGAGTAGTTACTGAGGAACAAATAAGGATTAACCTGAAAATGAATTAATTATTAATGCTAAATAACTCCAAATCAAGGACTATATAGTAGATAAAGATAAGTTACTACAATATAGACTGGGACATACTATATTAATGAATCATTGATAATGATTAATACATAAATATCTGTTTATTGAATGACCATTTTCTTCCTCCCTCATCGTCTTGGGTGTGTCCGACAAAACAACATGGTATCACAGCAAGGCGTGTAATAGACCTGCCGGTCCAATGTGTCAGTGTCATGTATTGTCTTGCCTAGGCATATAAAGTCAACATGTTCCCATTCCACTGTCAGTTTAGCAATACTAAATATGCAAATGTTAGACTTTCAAAATAAAGCTTGCTGTGGCACATGCCAGATGTTCGACTCCAAAATTTAAACCAAATGTCTTTAATACGTGGCCTGAAAAGCTTTTTGCCTTTTCTTTCTTTATTTTTCTTTGTTTGGTTTATTTGTATAATTTGTATTTTTTTATTGCAGATTTCTATTGTGTCGTAACATTTAGCCGCAGTTATGTTTCATGTTCGTCTGCATGGAAACTCAGTCCCATTTTTTCTTTGGCTCTCATAGTTGTTATCTCTGTTAGCTGTCCTAGCTCTGTTAGCTGTAGCTCCATTGGCTCTATTAGCTCCATTAGTTGTTAGCTCTATTAACCAAACCCACTGCAGGACTCTACTGCCCACCAGCTGCTAACAGCTAACTAGCTCTCCTCCTGCCTTCAACATGGATTTGTGGTTCACAATGTAGCATTATCAGGGAAAAAATTAGTTGTGTCCTCTGTCCAGTGAGTTTACTGCGTCCTTAAAGATTTTATTGCATGATATATTTTGTGGGTCTCGCGCTGAGTAGCCAGCCAGTGATTGTAACTGTTGTACTGGCCTGACAAACATGTTTCATTGTAGTCAGTACTTGGTTTAGTTTTGTAGTCTTGAGCCCTACTTTATACAATGTTTGTTCGTTACTCAGCACATCCAGTCTCTCGAACAAGGCTATCATTTCTGACATACTGTATCTCTAGCACAGTTAAAAAAGCATTTGTTAGAACAGCTACTGTCCTGGAGTGGGTGTAATTATACGTGCATTCATGTTGTTCTGTCCTTCCTTTGTGTTTCATAATAAAGGTCCCATTCTGAATCAGTGAATTCATGCATGAAAACTTTTACTTTCTTCATGGGGGCCAGTTTAATCCTCCCACAAAGTTGGAGGACACTTTTTGTGCCCTTGGAATTACACAAATTGACAGAAATGTGTAAATTCAGCTTTTTGCAGATTGTCAAATTAAGGTTTTCATGTTGTAAAGAAAAACTAGAACAGCATGATTCGACACTCTGGCTCAAATATTGGTGGTGGCAGTACTTCCAGTCACAGCAGGGATGCAAAACAAATCATATCCACTGGCAGTTGTCCTTGAATCCCAGTTTGGAAGCATCGCTGGTGCCCAGTCCTGCTCGTAAACACCATAATCTGTGGAAGCAAACAGTCTGCTGCTTAACATGCGCTGCACCGTTCCCTGATCTGGCAACCACACATGGACAATGTGAATGACCTCAGATCATAAAACAGGCTTCCTCTGTAAGACAACGCCTTGAGACAATGCGTTATCACCTGGACTCTTGCCATCGAACAAGACCTTTTAATAGAGATTGGTTTATCTATTTATGAGGATTTATTGGAGGGAAAGATATTTCCATCAGGTTTGATAACAAGCCTTAAGGGAGGTGCAGGGGGCTGCTGTGTGTGTGTTTGTGTGTGTGTGTGTTCTTGTCACCCAAAGACTTAAATGTATGTGAGGGACTGTTTGCTTGAACGTGGAAAGCATCTTTTAGATGCGGCTTTCAAGGACATACACACAGGAGGCTCTGCAACTGCACTCCCAAACACCCATACAAATGAGAGCTACAGACATACACTCACTCATTTCTAACACTATTGTTGTGAGAAGCTTTAGTGTGAGCTTAGATGCATTCCAAAAACCTAATTCTAACATTAAAACCCAGATCCTCACCCTTTATTCAACTGATGCCCTTGACCAAGCCTAAACCTGATTCCAGTTCCTGTTTTAAAGGAGATGGTCACAGAATCTAAATTACATTTACCTGTAGTTGTATTTATCTATGCAGAGAGGTTTGGTTGTGGTTGGAAATCACTCTGTACCTTCCCCTTACACATACTTGTGGGGTAGGGGAGTGGCAGCTGGGACTTGCCACTGTGCTAGGCAAGTGGTTCCTAACTGGTCTAGATTTCCCCATAGACATAAGGTCATGATCCACAAAAAGACAAAGTAAACATGCACTCAATTATATTTCCATCGATTCATTTTGGCATTCACTATGCTACTATTTCAATTATATTTCAGAGAAGGAAAGCAAAAATAAACCATGTGCATAAGTAATTCAAGTATTTCAGGCAGAACATGCAAATTGGTTTGATTAAAAGAATATGGATGCTGTGCTGAAAATGAAGGGAAGAAAATCATTTTCAAGCTAGGTATTTAATTAGGACAATACTTTACATGAAACATACCGTGTTAACTTGTAGTCAGTGACAGTAAAACCAATTTAATGTGTTGTGTTTCATAGTTTGGTTTGGCTATGTTGTGGGGTGAGCTAGCTGCAGCTCTGTGGATGTAGCTTAAAATATCCGACTCCGCGCTTCCAGCCAGGAAGTCTTTAATGAACCCACATCTTGCATCTGCTGATGTGGTTACACCTCTGAGAGTTTGTTGAAATGATGTGGGTGCCTGCTCAAGCCTGTGGGAACTGACCAATTAGAGCAGACTGGGCTTTTCAGGAGGGAGTACTTAAAGAGACAGGAGTTAAAATAGAGTGTTTCAGACAGAGGCTGAGTAGAGGTGCTGCACAAATCTATGTATGAGCATGAGAAAAAAAAAATGTGCTAATGTGTTTGAACGTGAAATCATATACAACTGTTCAAGTAGAAACCCTAATTAAAAGTATGAACCTGAAAATGAGCATAATACGGCCTCTTTAACAGCTCAAACAGGTGCTTTGTGTGTTTATGTACTCTTTAATTTGTCCAGGCTTTAAGATATCCACATCTCTGAGTGTACCACAATACAACTACAGTGAATGGAATTTTCTCTGTGGTGCTTATGGCTAAATTAATTTACTCCCTGGAGAAAAAAATAATAATATAATCTAAATTTCCCTTAGGGTCCCTAATGCATATTGTTTTACACATTTTCAATTAATCAAAGTACCAAAAACATATACACAGTGAACCTGAATGAACCTGATGATCATCTGTGGCCTCGGGAGTGGGGCCTCAGTCAGGTTGATAATCTTGATTTGCTCAAAGCACTGAAAAATGTGATGCATTTGCATTTTAATAATTCAACCTTAATTAATGTTTTTGGAAACAGTTGTCCTGTTGTTCGGAATCATCCACACAACACAGGGAACTGTTTTCATGAGACATGCACAGGAGGTCTCACGCACTCAGCTTTACAACAGTACAATACAAGTCAGCGTCCACACATATGCAAGGTGCCAGCTGCTCGTCAGGAGTGATAACCATTCATGCACTTAAACACCAATGGCACAGCCCAAGAATACTTCAGGGCCAAGGGATCGAACCACTGACCTTCTGATTAGTGGATGACCGCTCTTCCTCCTGAGCCACAGCTGCCCCATAGCAGTATTCCACAACAGTGTGAAGACTGATTGCTGACGTTGAAAAATGATAATCAGCATTATTCAGCAGAATTAAGCATATACCTACCTACCAGGCAGACCTGTGCTGTCTGACAATGTGATTTCTTTTTAATTGTGCCTAAGAGGAAAGCGAAGAAATGTCCTGTCTATCAGACTATAAAACTGTCAATTATATTCTTTAGCAAATCTGTTAATAAAGTTGGTACTTTGAAGGGCACTGAAGTTAAAGTGGTAGAAAGAAAATGTTTTTGTAATCTCCCTTTCATTTCATTTAGTGAGCTTTTGCCTGAACAACTTATACATCAGCAAATTCTGCCACATACACTCAAGGACAGCAGATGGAAAAACTCCTGTTCAAATCTCCAAGCTTTTATATCTTGAGGGCTGAAATGAAAACCAATTAAATCAATGTATTTCCAAAATTAAAGTTGTGTTAAAAAAAATCTGACTCTCTGATTCTGAACATTATAATAAAAATGGAAAGCTTAAACACCTTGGCTGCAAAAATGAGCACACTGTGTGCATTTGAAGGTTTAACTAATCACATCCTAGAGCATGTCCAAAGCTAATTTGCTTTCAACATCACCTTAACTAAAGTGAAGTTCTTAAAATTAGACAAATTTAAACCAATGAAAGCATGGAAAAAGCTCTTTAATCCTATCTTTATGTAAATGTAAGTTAGTTTTTTTTTTTCTTTCTTTTCTTTTTTAGAATTGTACACGTTCTAATCCTCAATGCTCAAGCACAACCACTTTCATTTCCATCAGGAAACATCCTGAAAAAACTATTAACTGTCCTTTTAACAGCCCCCATCCCAGGGGCTGGACAAAAAAAAAAAAAAAAAAAAAAAAACATTTTAAGAAAATTTAGTTCTGGTCACAAGTGGGAGGAAAATTAATTATTTCCAGATAAGATTAAGTAAAGACAGAGATTTTCCATATATACAGGTCAGTATTAGCATAAATGCACTCTCAGATTTTGGGTATAGTTACAGGATCAGCAGACATTTGAAAGGTTCTGATACAGATTCATTTTAATGCAGGACTCAGTTTCAGATTTGTACCGTGGTGCATTAAAAGAAATCTTTGCTCTTTTCTGTAATAATTCCTCTGTCCATACTGACTGTGAAGCAAATCAAAACACGACAGTGAACTGTTATTTAGAATGAGACGTCAGAACTACTCAACTGTTCCATTCAAACATGGCTGTGGTGTACTCAAGAACTTAAATGCTTGCTTGAAATTTGGGAGAAAGCAAATCGCAAATTGACATTACACACAAAAATTGTGAAATTTATGGAATGGTTAGAGAGAATTTACATGTGTGTGAATAAAATAGAAGAGAGCAATGCTGTGACAAACGAGAGAAAATGAGCCTGCAATAACAGAAGATTGTAACTGTAATTATAAGATATGCAAGATATTGTGTCTGAGTCTGGGAGCTCAACTGATGAAAAGACATAGAAGAAACAAGTGAGGCGAATGGCATTAAGTTGCAACTCATCATATTACCTCTGATAACACCATCAACATCATATCCAGCATTCAACCAAGAGAACATGGGACCAGTTAGTCCACCAATGAGCCTGTCAATAAGCAGCAAATAGTAGTCTTACCATCTGTTGTAATCTCAAGACTGATATGTTTTTATGATGAAATGTGTTCGAAATGCATGCAAACTATAGCTGAGGGGATTGTCCAGTATCTTACTACATGTGTACCTCCTCTCTGCATTTTATTCATAATCCATGGTTTCACAAATGCTGTCTATGTGTGCTTACTAGTGCCACAGCAGATTTGGAGACAATTAGCCATGAATCAAGGCTGCTTTATCCAGCAGTAGCGCATACAACTGTAACTGTCAGTGATCTGCAATATTCCCATTCAAAACGCAGAAGAGTAGAAGTATTGATATGATGGAGTAACACTCAGCAGAGCTACATGCAATTGCAAATGCAGTGGTGGAATGCAATTTACTCAAGTGCTGTACTTACTTTGAGGTACTTGCAGTTTTCTTGAGTATTACCATTTTATGCAACTTTCTACTTCTACTCCGCTACATTTACATAATATTGTACTTTTTACTTCACATCTTTAGTTACCCTTCAGATAACAATTTTTCATACTTGTTCATACTTTTACTTAAGTAAGGTTTTGAATGCAGGGCTTTCAGTTAAATGTTTGCAGTGTTGTATTGCTACTTTTTCTTCAGTAAAGTACCTGAATACTCATTCCACCACTGGGCATATGAGAGGATAAATATCTGAAAAAAATGCAATGATACAGACGCTGGAGCTACTGCCAGTGAGCTCTGGCTACAGAAGGAAGAGGAAGGCAAAGCCTGATCCTGCAGCATGATGGGTGCCTTTATAAAAAAGGAATAGGTATGATGAATTCATGAGAGCTGAGCAGCTGCGTGAAAAGCAAGAAAAAGGAGTCCTGATGCCCAGATTAAGTCATAAATGTCTTGGTCCCAGCTGTGTCTCCCCTTCATTCCTAAGGTTTCTGCTGTTTATCCCTCCCTTGTTTTTCTTCTTGGTCCCCTGTTCTCTCTCTGTGTCTGTGTGCATTTTTCTGGGTATGGTGCATCCTATGTATGCTTAGCTGCACATGGCACCGTGTTTCCGTCCAGCTGCCAATCTACCTGCACGCCTTCGACGAATCCACTCATCAAGCACAAACAGTATACAGTAAATACCTAAGCTCTTCACTCCACTGCTAGATTGTTGAGTTTGCCATCAAAGCTGGATAGTCCCTCTCCTCTTTAGTCCGGGGGACGAGGCATCCATTAATTCCAATACGAATTTCTAACTGTGGCTTGTCACAGAACAGTTTTCCACTTCGCCTCAGTCCATCTTAAATGACCAGAGAAGGTGGCTGAGCTTCTGGATCTGGTTTAAATACGGTTTCCTCTTTGCATGGTCAAGTTTCAACTTCATTTTGAATGCAGCGATGAAATGTGTTCACAGACAAAGGTTTTTTGGAAGTGGTCCTGAGCCCATGCAGTGATGCCCACTGCATGTATGCAGTGTTAATTGTGTACAGAAGATTTCTTCAGATTCTCCGAATGTTTTAATGACATTATGTAATATACTCAACAAAATCCCCCAATCTTATTTTGTATATTATTTTGAAATTTTATATTGCACTTCTTGCTAGTCCAGATTGTCATAGAGTGGTGAACCCCCCCCCCTTATTTCAGAAAGACTCAGCCTCTCTGGTATACTCTTTGTATACTCAGTCATTTCACTAATGAGTTGCAAATTAACCTAATTAATTGTGAGATGTTGCTCACAACATCAGGTGTTTTATTTTAGCATTTCACAACTTTTCTCGTCTCTTGTTGCCGCTGTCCCAACTTTTCTGAAACATGTTGTTGGCATCTAAATGAGGATATCATTTTCAGAAAACAATGAAATTTCTCAGTTGTTGTATTTGTGTTATTGTTGATTAAATATGGGTTTCAGTGTTTTGCAAATCATCACATTCTGTTTCTATCTATGTTTTAACTTCTTTTGAAAGCTGGGTTGTATATGGAGCCCCTGCCTACATGAGGATTGTTATTGAAATTATCTCCAAGATATGAATAAAAGCAAGCATAGTACAGGCTGACTCCATTGTATGGGCTTGGGATCTTGCGTTTGGTGTGCTTTTCTGTACTAGAGTGACAGCACAAACAAATGGTGGTTGGTAGTTGATGATGCAAGTGTACTCGTCTTCTTCCTCTTTGTGTTTGTTAGGTTACTGCAAACCAACTTGCTATATACCGCCACTTACTCTATGCCAAATTTCATCTCCTTTCAGTGATTCAGATGAAATCTTCACCTCCTTTCAGCACTTTGATTCTCCAATAACTAAAAGAAGTGGCATTTGAACCACTTCTTTTAGTATTTATATCCATGGCAGTTGTGTTGAATTGCACAGGTATGCACAAGTGTTCAGTATTTTATGTCCACTCGATGTGCTGTTTGTTTGAAATAGTGCAAATAATGTTCTTTGTGATCCATTTATAATACATAGTTAGAGAAAAGTACTTTTTGGTTTTTACCTTGATTTTGGTGATAACTAAAGTCAAATTTGCATGAGCAAAAGCATAATGTCATGGATTTCATCTCTGGCCTTGAGGTAATAAAAAAGATTTGAAATGCTGAAAGACTGTGTAGACTTTGGGTACCCATTCTTTAACAGCCTCAAGCTCTGCCGGCTCCATAATCCAGCGTGCGTGAAAGCTTTGGATCATCAATTTCCTCTCACTTTAGCTGGAAATGCGTTGATAAATAATTTAACCAAGAGAAAATGATGAATAATGTAGGAGTCCAAATATTATAACATTTATTATGGTGTCCAATAGAAGTTTGATGGTGGTGGGGGTGGAGGGAGGCTGGAGACATTAGCCATGCTCTGTGGCCTTTCCCACCTCCTCAGCTACATTTCATATGTATAGTAACTTGTCTCCTGCATCAGCTCACCCCCAGGCTCAGTATCTGCATTTTCTCAGCCGGTCCGCTCTGTAAAGTCAGTCTTTCCAACTCCATCATGGGGGTGTCTTTCCTCCAGCCACCACAGCAAACAATAAACAGCCCCACCTCCCCTGTAACACTTTCCAATTAAATCTCTTCCATTTGTCGACTTGGAGATGCCACCTTTAAGTGAATTATGGTGGAAAATGGAGACAGATAAGAGGGGAGGGTTATGGGGAGGAAGCTTCGGTGTGCCTTCTGTGAACTTAAGACAATGTATCCTCTCAGCACTGAAAGGAGCAGAATTGATAGATGGATAGAGGGAGAAACAATGGAGCAGATAGACAGAGAGAGAGAGGAGAAAGAGAGGGAGAGTGATGCATGACCCCCAATTTCTCAAGGCTTTGTAATAAAAGGCTGCTGTGTGGTGTTCTCTGTCTCTGTCACATTAAAAGTAAATAAGACTAATAGCATGATGCTGAAAACTCCACAGGGTGAGACTGCCCCAAAGTGAAATGTGTGGGTATGTGTTACAAGCGTGTGTATATTTTGCCTGTCACAAACACTGCCTGGTTATACGGTCGTACAATGCCTCCTACCCAAACTTTGCCAGCTCATTATGCATTCATGTGCTGGCAGGATTATGAACCACTCGAACGTCCTCCCTGGGATTGGCACAGAAGTCTGGGACATTTAGGATTTTAACGGAATTGGCCAAACTGTGACGCAGTTCCATCAGCTTGGAACTGTTGATGGTGGAAACTTTTCAAATTATGTTGTGACTATATCAGAAGTCTTCAACATTACTCTGAGGAAGGAGAATAACCCCCCACTATACAGTAAACACCATTGGTTGTTTGTAGAATGGGATTTGGGGCACACCTTTGCCTACTTGCAAGATGCGTGGTTGAGGGAAAACAGTCTTGACAGGTCAAACTCAAGCAGCATTTGTAGTTTTAAGAGCATCTTGGTTGTTAACTGGGCAATCACATAGTTGATGTTTTGACTCAAATCCCGATTGCTCACCCACTCCTGGACCCTTGACCACATCACTTCCATCCTCTTTAAGCTCCATTGGCTTCCCATCCCCAAAAGAATCCATTTTCAAATCCCCCTCATGACCTACAAAGTCCTCAATAACCTGGCCCCACCTTACCTGACCGAGCTCCTCCATCGACACAATCCCACCTGCACACTCTGTCTGGAACTCACTTCTGAAAGCCATCAGAGACTCCTGCTTACTCTCCATTTTCAAATAAATCACTCAAGACTTACCTATTCAACACTGCTTTCCATCCCTGACAATCTCATCTACTCATGTCGTGTTTATTCTTTTTCTCCTTATTTCATTATTTTTATTTATTTTTGTGCAGCGTCTTTGAGTACCCTGAAAAGCGCTGCATAAGCACAAGCGCTGTTATATAAAATGGATGGTGCAGCAAGGCTAATACAGGTTGCATTCTCCATTTTACACTCTTCAGGTCTCCATTTACTCAATGATGAGCACTGTTAAGATGGTTTGCATTTTCCAGTGGTGCAATTTTTGTTTTTTGTTTTATATAAGATAAGACATGGTAAGATAAAAACTTTATTAATTCCACGTCACAGAAATTAAGTTGTTACAGCTAGCAAAGTAAAAAAAAGATAGGTAAAAGCATACAAAATAAAAATCAGCTATGTATATTATGTACATTATGTGTTAAGTTTATAAAAATACTGTTGCCATTTCTCTGAAGATTTAATTGCTATATGTTGAATTGGACATGAGAAAAATACTGTTCCATAAAAAAACATTGAATTGCACAGGTGAAATATGGAAACTAAATAGTGCTTGGAGTATTGCACAGTAGAAAAAAATATACAATACAGCAAACATATCACAAGATGCAATGGATGTGACTATGTTAGCATGAATAACAGTAGTGCAAAAATGGTAGGTTTGTGATGTTGACATGGGAAACAACACAATCAACACAGTGCTACATTTAGTGATGCTGGAGTTAAACAGTCTGTCAGCCGTTGGAACAAAGCGTTCTGTCTTACACAACTGATGCAGCAGTCTGCTTAAGCCCCCCACCGTCTCATGCAGGGGGTGAGAGGGGTTGTCCATGATTGATGTCAGCTTGACTAACATTTTTCTCTCACCCACCTCCTTGACATTGTCCAGCAGGCAGTCCAGAGAAACTCGGGGGTTGCTCCTGTTGAGTGAGGTGGGGGGAGTAGTTTCTGATGTTGAGTGGAGGGGGGTTAAGTGGTGTGAGGAGGATGCTGCTGGTGTCAGGATGCTGTGAGGGGGAAGGAGAGGGAGTAGCGCAGTAACGCTGTCAGGTCTGGGTGGGTGGGGGAAGGAACAGAGGTGGGATGGTTCTGAGGTCTCTCCAGACCTCTCTGGTGTTGTTCCTCCACAGGCGCTCCTCCAGTTTCTTCCTGTAGCTGTCTTTGCCCCTCCTTATCTCCCTTTTCAGCTCCCTCTACACCTTCCTCAGCTCATTTTTGTCCCCTGATCTAAAAACCCTCTTCTCATTCAGTAGGGCTTTTATTTCCCGGGACCCCCAGGGTTTGTTATTTGGGAAACACCAAACCTTCCTGGTAGGAACAGTGTTTTCCACACAGAAGTTTATGTAGTGCGTCATGCAGGTTGTTAAACCGTCAATGTCCTCCCCGTGTAGACTACACAACACTTTCCAAACAGTGGTGTCAAAGCAGTGCCATACTGGACTCCTCCGACCAACTCCTCACATACCTTATGGTTGACAGTTGTTTATTCACCAAAGGTATGTGAGCAGGGAGCAGATGAACCAGGTTGTGTGAACAGCCCAGCGCGGGAGATGAAGAACTGTAAGCATTCTTTGTGTTTGCACATGTGGTGGTGCGTGGGCTGATATGTTCCCACACTTATCTTAATGTCCAGAGTTCATCCACCGTTTCCGATCAGCAGGCATCCTCCCGGTAAGGAGAAGGCTCTGCACTGCTCCGTGCAAACAGGAGCATCTGTGGTGCACCAGTGATGCATTCAAGATCCACTATGGAAACGGACAGGTGAGGTGTTTTGTACCTGGGCTAACAGGCTATTGCTTGAGCTGAACATAAACCTAAGGTGTCCGTACCTTGTCTTTCAGTGCCTATGGCAAACAGAGAAGATCGCTGCTATCCCCTTAACCACGATGAACCACTAAAACACAAAGTTGAACCATTTACTAGGCTAATGAGAGCTAAAAAATAACCTGCAAATAATGCAGCCGCGTACCTACCCTCATGGAGAGCAGAGGAGGAAGCGGGAGGGCCTTCGAGCCAGGAAGTGAGAGGGCGGGACACAGTCTCCTTTTATACCCTCGCCCTCTGCACTGAGGCTAATGCGCCAGGTAAAGTGCAGAGAAGCAGAATCGCCTGCATTCAGCCACAGCAACATATCATACTGCTACACTTACAGTAAGTCCAGTGTTCTATTGTCTCTGGCATGGCATTTAACATACTGGTTGAAGGTGTAGAGTGGAGGACAGGGAAGCATGATTGAAGTCTTCAGAGATGAGGAGGAGGGCCTGGGGTTGCGATGTCATACTGCTGTAGCATTGGTGGATGTAGACCATTATTGCGATGACGTGTGAGAACTCCCTCAGGAGATAATATGGGCTAGTGCTAACAGCTAGCAGCTCTATGTCCCTCGTGCAGTGCTGCCTCGAGTGAATGTTGGGGCTTGTTTTTTGTTGTTTTCTGTGTTATTTTTGTGTAAAACTGTCAAAGTTAGTCTCATCAATTGTCTAGTTAGTTTGCTGTCACTATGTGGATTGACCAGCACAAAGCAGTTTGGATCATATTAATCATACTATGGATTACCACAAGAAATAGTTGGATGCTACTACCAGAGTCTCAAGGCAAAAATGGACTCACCTAAACCCAGGAAGTTCTACTCCAACTCAGACCTTCGATACCCTGCGGGATCGAGGTATCTCATATCCTGCCACCAGAAATCCGACAGAGGAAAAGAGGGAAGCAGGGAGGGGTTCATACTCGGCTGAGAAAGTGGCCCTTTAAACCCCCTGTCCCCTCCATCATCATGTCCAATGTACGGTCTCAACAACAAAGTGGATATAGTCCATGCAAAATGGCTAGTAAAGAGAACCTGCAGGGAAGCTTGTATCATTGCTTTGACTGAAACCTGGCTGGACAAAACTATCCCAGATGTTGAGGTGGACCTCCACAACTTCACCATCCACTGGACTGACCACATGAAGGAGTCCAGTAAGAAGCAAGGAGGGGTCTGCATGTATGTCTAAAATAGATGGTGTAACAACATTAACATCCAGAACAAAATCTGCACTCCATATGTGGAGATGTTGACACTATCTCTTCACCCATTCTACCTTCCACAGGAATTTCCCACTGTTGTCATCAGCTGTGTATATATTCCACCGAGCGCTAATTTTAATGTTGCTGCCGAGCTAGTGGCTAATACCATTAGCAACAGGCATGGGAAATATTCTGAGGCTCAAGTGCTTATCATGAGGGATTTTAAAAGTTGAAGACTCAACAACATCCTGTCTTCATTCCAACAATTTGTGGACATTCCGACAAAGGGGGGGAACACACTAGACCTATGTTGACCACAAGGTTGTCTTCCTGCTTCCGTTCTGTAGAACAAGACCTGAAGCAGAAATATCTTGGCATCACCTAAGACAATAAACTGAACTTTGAACAACACACAGTTGACATCCACAAACACTGTCATCAGCAAACTCAAAGCATTTTCCGTTTCCCCCCACCTTCTACTGCTACTTTACAAAGTATAGTTCAACCCATCCTCCTCCACTGCTCAGATCAGTGGCCTCCCAACCTCTCAGACTTCAACCACAGCTACTGCATGGAGAGGACACACCATAGCACTTGACCCCAGTCACCCCCCTCAAGCCACACTTAGGGAGGATGTCATGATGGATGACAGGATGACTCCCAAAAAACCCAAATGATCGTTATATACATTTCATGAGGCTATTTGTATCTACCAGCTATATGTCAAATCATGTGACTTTGACAAGAGAGAATGCTGTTTGCATCCTGTCTCCTTCTTTGCTTAATCTCAACGACAAGTTTTAGTTGCATTAAACCAACCAAATCCCATTTTTAACAGTCATATGGGTTGGTATGGCAGGCTAGGGTGGCGAGGGATGTCATCTTGACCCGAAAATCACATGGCTCAGAGTTTGAGAATGCACTTACATGAACAATGAGGAATCTATTTTATCATTTAGTCATGAGAGCATGTTGATATAAATATACTTATAAAATGGAAAGGTGAAATCTGGCAATCTGATTGGCTGTTAACTGTGATATAATGAGCATATACCACAGCTACTATTCTAAAAATCCTTATCACAGCGTATCACTCCGCTTCAGGGAAGCAACAATGTTTCCATGACAACGACCAACTGTTACATTACGCAGCAAAAAGTAGCTGGTTTTGATGTTTATTTTTCTAAGGCGTTAACAACATTCAAACATGTTCACAGTAAACTTTGATCTCCAGGGAGGGCTAACAATGGATGAATGGATTGAAGAGTGCCTGTCTCGAAAAAAAAGCCGAGCAAAAGACATGTGGAGCTGACGTCCGAAGAGGTTGACCAACTGGAGAAGGAGAGAAGCGAGGCCAACACAATTACACAGACCAAGTGGGTCTGTTTAACCTGATATTCAGATACCTGATATTCAGATGCCGCTGCTGCGTGTCTGGTTGCCTGCCACGATGTCACATATAGTCGGCTTAATAAAGTCTGTGATCACTCAAAGCTAAAACTATGTGGTATAATGGCTAGCTGTGGTATAATGAGCATATATCACGGTTTGTCGTGATGTATTGCTTAACCATACGCTCATTCTAATCTAAATACTTCTCTGTTGGACCCATCTCAGTACTCATTTCTGTTAAGTGACATTATTTAGTTACTTATATTGACAGCACTGTGATTCCTCTTTTATATGGTTGTGCAACACATTCTTGGTTCCTACTCTTTAGTTACGGAAGTTTAGTCAGTGGCATTACAGGTCACAGCTTGCTTAGGTTTAGGCACCAAAGAGTACTTGGTTAGGTTTAGGGAAAGATCTTGGTTTGGTTTAAAACAAGCATGTTAGCTATATATGGTAAATTAAGCATGTTACTTCACCTGCAAAAGAATCAACGTTGACCTTCGGTTTCACATGGGATGCAATCCCCAGTCTCCTGAGTGAAAGTGCTGTGCTTGACCTGTCCAGCCACCTCAGCGTCCTTCATATGCAGACTTTTCTCAGTCTTTATACTAAGTCATTTTTATATGTTGGGAGTGAGAATGAAAGAATGATGCTAAAGGGGTACCCAGGGCCATAAAAAGTGATGCCAATGCCTGATCAAGTGTCCATATGTGACGAAATGAGAGCGAGAACAGTTTGGGTTGTACTTAGTTTGACCTCGGTCTTTCCTTTGAGCTTCACTTTCTGATTTAGGCTGGGCTGTGTGGCAGTGTAATCACTGTGGTACATGAGAAAATGCTGTAGCTAATTTGACTCATGGGACTCAAGTAACTCGGCTGATTTTGAAGGTGGGTTAAAATGAGTTGTTTAGTTTGTTCCCTTTGTTACTGGAAGTTGAGTTCTTTGTTAATGATTTCAATCTTGAAGTTTTGTTGATTTTAATTAAGAAAAGTTTTAACAGCGGCAGTTTGCTGACTATGGGCAGGGGGACATAACTCCCTAGCTAAGCAGTATTGTTCTTGCAATTGGTCCTTTCTGGATGAAAATTTGCTTGCCAGTGCAGACATTACACCAGCCTTATCCCAAAAATGGTGTGGTGCTGTTTACCTGCCATCACTGTATAGAACTCATCATAGTTCAGTGTGGAAAACAGTGTCATATGTATATAAATGACAACACACAGTTCCTGCTGCAGGTTGTCTGTATTGTCCATAAACCCCTGAGCTGCTTGATGCATGTCTTACCTCTATGGTAATGATAATAATTGTCTGACTCAGTGTCTAGAAAAGGCGCTGCTATACAGTAGTTTCTTTTTCTACCTTTTGCCAATATGAAAAAGTGCCATTAAATAATGTCCAGCTTTTAAACGTTGCCATTCTGTGGTCGATTCATGAATTGACAAAGCACAGCACCTATTGGGCTACATCCCATTCAGCCTTCCCAGCATGCCACATACTCTGTAGTGGCAAGAGCTTTTCATTTGGATTCAGGCAAGACAAGCTCTTTCACACAGCTTGTCTGTACTGTTTAGCTAACCTGATGGGATACAGTATGAGATATTTTCTGTTCTTGATGCACAAGCTGATGATTCATTTTGGGGCAAATTTCATGTTGTGTTTTGTCGCCAAAATTTAAGTGATTTAGAAGCCATGTCCATCTAACATAAGGGGTGTGCTGGTTATATTTAAAAGCACACTCTCACAAAAGCTGAGGTGATTATAACCTGAGGCTCTTGGACGTTATTACAAATAAGTCTGAGCCCCCTAAAAAGTGTTCTAAATGCTCTGATAACAGCTGAGATGGCACAGAAGGAGTCCATAAATGACACCTAGTTGACACATACCCGAAGATTAAAGTAATGCTGGAATCACTGTTATTCGTTGTGTTGAAGGTAAACAGCAGAGCCCCAGAAGAGCTGATCTTGGGCTTCCTCAATGACACTCATAAGGATGATTCAAGTTTAACTGAAGAAGTCATTTCCCATGCTAATTGCCACAGGAAATCCTTCCTGCCTGTGGCCATGAACCTTACAACTCCTCCCTCTGAATGGCCCTTGGACTTTTCACTGCCTGTTCTGATACACATTTGACCATTCACTTTTGCACATCCTTTTTTTTGCACATCTTTCTGTATATATATATATACATCTGTATATCTGTTTATTTTTATTCTCAGTATATATATTTGTTTAATATTTTGTTGTATATTTGTTTTCTATATATATTCTCAGTATAAATATTTTGTTTTTATATTTGCTTATATATATATATATATTTTTTTTTTTTTCTTTCTCTTTTCTTCCTTTTGTAATTTCATTCTAACTCTATTCTTGTAAAGAGCACCTGCAACAAAAAGAATTTCCCCTCAGGATCAATAAAGGAATTCTGATTCTGATTCTAATTCATGTCCATAGGAAGTGGTTCAGACCAAGTCTTACACATGGGAACGTCCTATTTATGTTCACATTCTGTGCTCATATTGGCAGTTGACATGACACATAGATAAACTGGGATCTTTGACCTCTGGCAGAGTTTTATTCAGTGCTCAATCCTGGTTTTCACGGTAATGGTCAACTCAACATTTCCCATGGCACTCTAATGTGGTGTGAATGTGTCTGTTTGCATACATATGTGTGACAGACTGTGTGCATACGCATGTGGCCATGGTTGTGAGTGTGTGTGTGTGTTTGTGCGTGTGTGTGTGTGTGTGTGTGTGAGAGAGAGAGAGAGAGAGAAAAGCTGGCACTAACGAGTTCCCTCCTGAGCAGTATGTTTTATTTAACAAACAGTCAGACCACAGTGCCGTTGACAACAACAGCCATAAACAACCATGGAGCAAAACTGCAAGGCTCAGCCAGAGCTACATTAGACGTGACTGGCACCACACAGATGTAAGGCAGAGATCTAATTTGCAGCAGCTTTGTCTGCAATATAGATACAGCATCCGTTCTACCAGCAGCTCAGTTCTACCTGCATGGATTACAGTTAAACCCATCACAGTGAAGTTTCTTGTATAAATGGACCATATAAGGGAAAAATAGAATATTATTTTGGTGCAGCTGCACTGGCCATCTGGGGTAGCAGTGGAGTTTTCCCTGGAGACCAGTCAAACTGTAAGCAGTGAATCCAGAGACATCAATACTGAAGCCAGGCCTGTAGTTTGCTGCTTTCTCCTTGACTAACGGCAAGTGTTACTGATACTGCTGGAAGACAGAGGTTAAGTGTTAGAGGGGCCAAAATTTTAAACTAAACCTTTAAACTATTAAACAATAAATATACAAACACACAAAACTAAAAACAATAACCAACAAACAAACAAAAAAAAACTTTTCTAAGTACATTGAGTACTATGGGACAGGAAATGTTAAAGGTCTGGTGAAGCTTTCAAGTGCAAATAGCTTAATCACAGAAGAGGACTTAAGGACAGTTTTCAAGAGGACAACGATGGAAGATTAGAGCTTAAACGAGGCAGGTAGGAGTGATGATCCCCTCTCTATGAACTGACCCACCTTAGAGCTTGCTCGTGTTTGATGCCCCGTCATTCCACTGTTCAGTGAAAGCTTACATTTGTATGCTGCTTGTAATGTACCATTTCTTTGTGAATGCCTGCTGCTGTGCCTATTTTGCTTGTTGCGCTCGTTTGGGCTTACACAGTGAGAACTCTCTTGCAACTAGCAGTGTATCAACTCTTTGATGTTCTTTGGGTCTTAGTGGATTTAAAAGACTGACTCATTACTTGTGTAATCACTCAAGTGTTAGAAGTTTTTGTGACCAGTACAATGTATTGTCTTGCATTATACAGAGATGTTTCCATTGTTAAGCCCGAAATAGAAACATTGCAGCAGCACCCCAAACTGCTGCAACCATACAGTTGAATCAACACCCCTCTAAAGTACTGTAGTTTCAACAATCACGGATTGTACTTTTCATGATGGTAGGATTCACTGAAGGACTGTTTGACTGTCAAATATTGGCCAAGAAAGCTAAAGCTAAATGAGGACAAAGCAGACAATCTTTTAGGAGGTCCCAAGGTTTTGAGCCAACAGATTCACTCCCCTGTAAAACCCTGTGAGTCTGGCAAAAATTTTGGTTTGACTTTTGATGCTGATCTTAACTTCTAGAAGTACATATCTAATATCTACTATCCATATCATCCACATCCACATCCACAGTCAGACTATGAAAAGCTGGTTCATGCATTTATTTCCAGTAGACTACATTAGTGTAATGCCCATTTTACTGGACTGACAGAGCAGCCGTTAAATGAAACTAAGGTGTTAAACTCAAGCTTAATGTTGCAACTGGAGTATTCTCTAAAATCAAAAGGTTTGAGCGTGCTACTCTCGCAACTGTCTGTGGTGAGAGTGTCTGTGTGTGAGTGTGTATGTATGCATGAAGTTGAGGGTGTGTGTTAGTACATACGGAGGGTGGGATGGATGGTTTTAACTGTTGTTCTGTTTTCATTTATATTGTTATTAACTGTTGTAACGCACTTAATGTTGCATTTTAATATGTATGAAAAGTGCTTTATAAATAAAGTTTGATTTGATTTGATTTGACATGTCACTCCTGTCGTAACTTCTCTTCACTGGTTCTGTTAAACAAAGAATTGATTTTAAAATACCTCTTTTTGTTTTTAAATCTATGAACAGCTTAAGCCTTTCTTACGTACTGAGACAGTGTTATAGCAGCCAGTTAACTATCTTAAACAGTAAATCAAACCCATCTGAATATTCCACCACTAAGGCCTGAGCCATCATCCAAATTTGACAAATGTACCTGTGATTATTCAACTTGTTCTATTGTGCGATGAAATGATATTGTTGTACAAACCTCTGCACTATACAGTGTTTATAAGAATTAAGGAAAAACTGGACTCTGAATAGTTTGAAAGGAGAAATACTTCTATCTCAAAACCCCCTGAGGGATTTTGTTCTACCAAGATATTCAAACCCATGACCTTTGCTGTACCAGTAAGTTAGGATAATGAGCCATTAACAATTCAATCCATTGCTTTTATTTCATACAGCAAGAGGTCAAGTGTTAATGATCACTTGTAAATATATTCTTTGCTGTACCACCAAGATTGTATGACAAACAGTGCCGACATCAGAGACTTTTTATGACTATTCTGTGAATGTGGCACAGCATATTGGTCCTCAACATGTCTTCTACAGCTTGATTTTCAAAGTAAATAAAGATGTAACTGGTGTC
Organism: Chaetodon trifasciatus; assembly: GCA_037975065.1. Lineage (NCBI taxonomy): Eukaryota > Metazoa > Chordata > Actinopteri > Chaetodontiformes > Chaetodontidae > Chaetodon > Chaetodon trifasciatus. The sequence continues at coordinate 1,253,877 of JBBMOE010000043.1, read as the reverse complement.
AGCCCTCTTTGTTTAAAAAATGTGGCTGAAGAAAGCCACTGCACTTCCAAATGGTCCATTAGATAAGACTGATCACCTTTATTAAATTTCCTCAGGGACAGAAACAACAGAGAGGTGAGACAAGTAGGCGTCTGATTGGGAAAATGTCCTTTGCATTCAAGAGCAAGAACTGAGTTTTACTCAGGGTTTTACTTTAGTGCTGCATGACAGTTTTCTCTATGGCTTTAAGTCCAAATCATTTATGACTGCATGGTCTTGTGTAATTTGATTTTATTGTTTGTTTGTTTGTTTGTTTGTTTGTTTTGTTTTGTTTTTTTCACTTCCTGTTAAAAGACTGTTAAAATGTATTTAGGTAGTTCTATATGTATTTAAATAAATAGGCCATTTTCTGTATGAAAGGAGCCATCCGGCTTCTTCCTTCCTCTGCTCTTTTATCTAAGTCCAATTTTGGGATACCTTGACATCAAGTGGACATACAATGGATAAATGACAAGACCTTCTCGGCAAAAGAAAATGCTCTCAAGTGCTTGCAGCAGTGCTTAACGATATTATGTATTTCTTTGAATTATATCACTCACAAATAAAGCTTTCCCTTTTTTATGCTAGCATAACTATTACCAGTGTTTCCAGCAAAATGATTTTGTCAAGATAAATGCTGTTGTAATTTGTTGAGCGAAAATTTAGTCACAAGTTACAAAAAGACATACAGGACTACTCCAGTGATATCTCGCTATGTGGATAGTTTTCATTTTATTTGCCAATATTGTAAGGCATCTTATCTTTACCTGAACCGAAATGAAAGGGAAATATATGACATTTGGTATGTGTTGCTCACTGCACTGAAAAATGAACTGAAAATGAAAATTCAACAGCAATGTGTTTTTCCAGAAACAGCCTCCTTGTTAATCACGCCTGACTGTGAACAGCTTTCATGTGAACTACTTTCGACTAAAGAACTAGTCCCTAGTCGAGACTAAGAGTGAACAGCTATGGAGACTAGCTCAGTGGTACAACACAAAGTACAGCTTCAGCTACAGCTAGGGTGTTTTGGAATGTTATTAATTCTGCAGCTGTTTATGTTCAACTCAAATTTGACCTTAATGATGATGGTTGATAAAAAGTCAGAATACCAGTCACTACGAAGGATGCAGCAGTATCAATACAAGTATCGGATAACAGGTCTGATACCGTGCTCATGTATTCATATTATGTAATCAGAAATCTACTGCAATGCAACAGCTGTCACAGTCTGTCTCCCTGCTCCTCCTCTTCCGCCATATTTCTATTTTTCCGGGCCCTTCAATGCTATTCTCCACTTATTCATCAGAGACCTGTGGGGCTTTCTCTCCTTTCCCCATCATCTTACTGCCCCACCCAGCCACACACCTGTTCTCAATTCCCTCATCTACTCTGCAGTTGCCTGGACTTTCCAGCCAGCCCATTTCCCCACCTGCGTTTCATTCTATCATCAATCACACACTATGTATTAATCTCCTTCCTTTGTTCCTTTACCAGATTGCTAAGTCAGTTTCATGTGTTTCTGTTACCTTGCTACCTGTTTCTGTTTCTGCCTGCTTGACTTCATTGGTTAACCTTTTGCCTGTTGTTGAATTTTTTGATTCCTGCCTCTTCCTTATTGGATTTGTTTTATGAGTATTCGACTACTTTTGTTCATCATTTCCATAAACTTGTTGTGATTTTTGCATTAACATTACTGAGCTACTCCAGTCCTGTCCCTGAAGTCTGTATTTGGGTCCTAGCCCTTGTTTTTCTGTATGCTGCATGCACAAACTGTTGCAACAGCACCCAACACCACTTTATGTCAACGTGGCATTAGCCTCTCATCAGTTGAGCAGGTAGGCGTAGGAGTAGCAATGTCAGCAGTTTGGAGGTATTTTAGGATAAGTGATGATGACAAAAGTAGAGCTAGCTGCAAACTATGCTCTGCTATGTTGTCAAGAGGAGGTGTAAAAAGTAAGTCCTCTAACAAGCAGTTTGATGCTAGCAGAGGGAAACCACAATAAGCGACTTTACAGCAAAATGGAGAAGCAAGAGAAAATGACAGCCCATGAACAATAAAAATAATGAAAGCTCTTGTCAAGTGCATTGCTCTTGATGCCCAGCCATTTTCAATTGTAGATAATACTGGATTTTGTCATCTTATTGTACTGGAGCCAAGGTATGAGATTTGCAGCCATCACCACACCATCGAAACAGTCTCTCCTGGCTCCCCTTGCCATTGCCCATGACCATACTAAATAATGGAATACATATATCACACTAACCTCTGCAGCGGCTGGAACTGCTTCTACTTTTGTGAGGTGTCTGACATCAAATGGTAGTGATGATGATGATGCTACTCGCAGCTGGTTTTCCAGGTTTGGGTCAGACAATCTTGAGCGGAACTGAGTCAAGAATCAATTTTGAAGAGAGCTGCTCACAGCAATAGGTTGTTGCTTTACAGGTCAATGATTTCAGTTTGTGTTTTGTCAGGCACAACAGCTGTTTCCACGTTAAACAGCAAATATGTTCACAATCTCTCACCAAAGCAAATTCAGATGCCAAAGCAGTTCATAATGGTTGAAATAGTTTGATAAAAGAGAGGAGTGTTATAAATACATTTTAAAAGACACAAAGGTGCGTTGTTAAATATGTCATTTTATTTTGAAAAATTTCATGGGTAAAGAGGAAGTATTGATTGGGCATAGGTATAATTCTGGTCCTTAATTGGTAAAGGTGTGACTGGCTGGGTCAGACAGGAAGAAGGAGAGAATGAGAGTGTGTGAGTTTTATGTGGGAGGGAGCTTGACGGGAAAAAAAAAAAGGTCGAGAGAAGAACGGAAGAACGACGATCGTAGGGAGACAGCACGGAGACGCATGGCAGCGAGTGTGTGATTTTCAGAGACACAGTTTGTAGTTTTCGTTATCTAAGAGACTGTCTGCTTGACATTCTTGACTTGGATCCAAAAGCTAGCCCTGTTTGGTGCGCAGCCAGAGACTCTCTGCTCAGAAATTTCTGTTGTAGCTGCAGTTGTATTAGCTTAGCGAAGCGGCTGAGCTAATTCAGAGTGTGTTATTAGCATTCGCTGGCAAAGTGAATATACTTAGCTGAAGTAGATAAACCAGCTGCTATTGACTGTGCCTCGTGGTCTCAACGTGGGACGTGAGGATTCATCTAGACTGCTGCTACTCCTGTGTGTGTGACTCGCTTCCTTCAGACATCGTCGCGTGGCTCCTGACAGAGACACCACCGCCCTTTCACCTGTCTGCCTTCATGTTTGGCGCCTAGCTGCAGCATCGCTCGTCATCAGAGACCAGGACCCGGTAAACTGTTGCTCTCTGGAGTTGAACTGCACTGGAGGTAACACTTCTTTGTTGTTACTGGATCGTTGGATTAAAACTGTGGGTTTCATCGCACTCAAAGTTACCACATCAGGCCTGCAACAGTAACTGACTATCATTACGGTTCTCATAAAGTTATTATATTCAGATATTCAGGAAAGATAGACATATTAGTTCAAGGACTCTACTGTCAGTTAAAAATTAGTTTCTTTATGAATTCAGGGCCCCTCTCTGCCGTATTCAGGAGAAGTGGGCTACAGGAAGTTCAGCTCTGAGAGATACTTAGTAATGTCCACCATGAAAGCAAAATCACACAGACACTTGCTCTCGCTGAGTTTCCAAGTCAGGTTTTCCTTCATCTCTATGAATTATTCCAGACAAACAGACACTTCTGAACTACTGTATTTTGTTGGTGCTAGCAGCTCCATAGCAGCAACAAGGCATTTCTTCACAAATTCCCCTTCTGAATGAGGTTTCAGCTTCTTAGCTATTAGCTGGCTCACCACAAAACAGCACTGTCTCTGTAAGAATGTAGTCTTGTAAAACCAGCTTGTTGGGCACCCAAACTCCACTACAGAGTGTTTACTGTGTCCAAGTGTGTTTGTCCTGGCAGCTTATTCAGAGTAGCATTTTTGTAGTGGTAATGTCACTTGAGATTAGCTGGCTTGCCTTTTACTTAAACAAAAAATAAAAACAAATAACCGTTTGTCTGTTTCTTTTTCAAATAACAACACTCAGCATCTACTTACATTTTGTTGACAGGCACCATTATGCATTGGCATTTCATCCACACTACGTGTGTGTTGCATTCAGAGACCACTTGGAAGGATGCGTTAGTCTACTATTTTCTGTTCTTTTCTTTGGCACTGAAAAATGTGATTTTTAGCATTTATGAATTCCCATGTGGGCTGGATTAAATAGTCTCACAGGCCGAATTCGGCCCAGATGTCAGAGGTTCCACACCCCTGCCCTTAAATTATAGTTTTACTGTTTTGCCTCTTTTGTTTTTAACTTGTTGTCTTATGAGGCAGTTATTTCTATTTGTATGGAGATTCCAAATGAAAGAAGATAATCAAATGTGATGATGTACATTACGTTATGTTTATTTTTAATTATATTTCTTAATTGAAGTAGTGTTGATATAAAATGGCATAATTACATATGGCCATATCACCCATCCCTAATTGCAACTGTACTTGATTCGAGGTATTGTGTTTGTGCGTCTGTCTGCCTGTCTGTCTGTGTGTGCTGATCATGTTAGAACTGTAACGGTATTATTAAGTTCTCATATCAGTACATCAGCAAGTACAAATTTAAGTGATAATACTTGTCCTTGGTGTGAAAAAAGTGGTATCAGATCATTCTTAGGTATAACATTTCATTGACAAACATGAATGTCGACCAAATTTTGTGGTAGTCCATTCAATAGAAGTTGAGATATTATGTCTGTATAACAATACGATTATAGGGTAACCCCACAAAGTGGGAGGCTTACCTGCCACAGCATTTTGGTATCTAAAATCATAATAAATCATCACATGTATAAATTACTGAATTATCATTTTGTTGTCATACTTCTTTTTCTTTCACTGATCCCACAGCTGATAATGTGTGAAGTAGTCTTTGTGATTAATAGTCTGGGTAAATGTGGGGATGTCTCTGAGATGCAATGAGCATGTAAGGATGTATCAGAGCACACCATCAAGGTGGCCGTCTGATAACACATCTCTGTGTCCCAAATTGCCTGTCTAGAAGTCAAGGAGATTAGACAGAAACAGGCCCTCCTGAATCCAGCAGCCATTTCTCTCAAAATAGAAACAGTCCTTAGAGTCCACATTGGCAAACACACACTTGTGTGCACACACACAAAAGTCTGAAAGTGCAGAACCTGTCTAAACAATCTATCAGGAGAGATTTTGGAGGTGATAATGTCCTGTTTTGTCTTGAATGTGCTCTATATCAAACTCACCTTTTAAACCCTGTTTATTCTTTTTTGTGTCAGTAGAACACAGAGCAGATAATAAAGTGCAGTCATTGAAAACATCCCAGATCACTGAATTAGATCACTGTTGCACTCTTGAAATTTCAATAGTATGTGTCATGCAGTCTGAAGCTGCACCCGTTAATTTTTCACCTTTGTGGCTTGAAATGGCTGTAAGAGATCACTATTTGGAAAATGTGAATTTTAATACCCGAGAATCCTGAAAGGTGATGTAAGTGCTCTGCCATAGCCATGGCAGCTGTGTGATTGCTTTATACCAAAGGATACCAAAGGGATGAGGGAGGGAAATGATTGAATGCTGGTTGATTGTGGTTTTCTCTGGATAGGGGGCTGCCTTGTTGCTGGTGTTTAAGAAGCACAGCTGAATTCTGCTCGTCAGACTCAATTTGTCCTCCTCCTGTGGAGATTTTCCACCAATGACCAAACTGACACAAGAATTTAATTTGGGCAAATAAGTTAACACTACAGCAGCTCAATTAGTGGTGCCATGGTGCTCTTCTTTGTGAGCTATGGGCTTATTAAGGCTGATGTTTGAGATTTAGCTAAAATGGCTTTGGAGGATAATTTCACCCACAAAAGAAATTTGCACAGTCCAGAATGAAATCTAAAATGGAATATTGAAAAAATGCAAGCAGAAAGGAGGGGCGCAAAGGACTACAATGCATTTTGCCTTTTCATTTTAAAGCAATGGCTGAATTATTTTTCAAAAATGTCATTTTTATACTGACATTTCATATGATATCACTGCAAGATATCAAGGTCAAAAGTCACATTTATTTATACAACACTTTCGAAACAAACCAGGTTTGTGCTTCACAACAAATATAAATTAACACAAAGATTTGATAAGAATCAAATCTCATAGTATTGTTGATAATTATTCCAAGGTTTTTTGTAATTGTGATTGTGATTGGATAACTATTTGAGGGACTGAGGAGTAATGCTGGAGGAGTTGGGGTTGCCATAGTAGGATTTCTGTCTCTATTTGTAGAACATTATTAGTCATACAACCTTTGATATCACCCAGACATTTAGCAAGGGTAGGAGGTCCAATTTGGACATTGGGTTGGACGATTTTGACAGAAGAAGCATATTGGCGGAAAATAGGAGAGGGCCAAGGATGGAGCCTTGAAGGACTCCACATGAGTGATGCACAAGGGAAGAGGATGACAGATCATCATCATTCCTCCTGTGTCAAACATTCCTACCTTGCCTGTGATTTTTCTGGTCTTTTTCAGTGTTTTGGATTTTTGTTCTGGTTGTTTCTCTGAACCTCGCTTTTTTGGATTTATGGACTCTGTTTCATGTGTTCATTGGATCTCATTTACCTTTTGATTTGTTACTTTGGTTTTGACTCTCACCAGCCATACCCTCAAGTAAGTTTGTTTGCCACATTTGTTTAATAATTTATTGAACTGCACCTTGCTGGGTCTACATTTGGATTCCATTCAATATTTTTCCTCTACACATTTATGACAGAATGATCTGGCCAATACACAAGGAAAAAACACTACACAGAGGAGAAAGAGTAACAGGGAACAGGTGAAGATGATAAGTCAATCACACAGATGGGAAATAAACAAACTAGATCATGCCACTTTAAGGTGTAACATTAGACTGATTGAAGATCAGATTGATTCTAATGCCTTTCTTGGACTTTCTTGGCACATCAGCACTTGCACAGTTGTAATATGTATCTTATCCAAGATTGCCTGCCAGATTTTTTTCTCACACACAGGTGACATAATTTTGGTCTAAAAGATAGGTTCACACTATTTCAAGTCTGTCTTAAAACTGGACTTACATGCCCATGTGTATATTTCCAGAGTTAATGGGTGCTGTAATTGTTCCTCTTGCACCTACTGGTCATAAAAATTCAATTTGGCTCCAATGTAATTGATGGAGATAAAAATCTACAGCTCTCATGTACAAAAATATATTCCAATGTTCACCTGAAACTAATATGAGCCTTAAACTGTGTGAATCAGACGAAACAAGATATCTTCTTGTAAAAGGACGAACGTAATGCTCCGTTCTGTCCTTTCTGCTCTCTCTCTCTCTCTCTCTCTCTCTCTCTCTCTCTCTCTCAGCTGGCACCTTAATTTGTAGGCGGCCCTGTGAGATTGGTGTACGCACTGGCAGACACCTGTCATACATTTGGCTGCTCAAAGCCAGTGCAGTAGCATGGCATGGTCGAGGTGAGGTGGCAGCGTGGGATATATGTGTCGGCTTTTGGCACCTGCTTTGATATCGGGAGTCTGGCATTGCTTTAACGGTAAGCACGTTTCCCTCTTTGCTCATCCAACTGCCAGCTTACACAGCTCATTCTTCCGTGTTGTGTGTCTGCAGCACGCTGTGTTGTTTAACTGGCAGCTAGTGGTGTTGCTAGCCCTCCACTTGGGACCGGCTTATTGTGGTCACTTTGTCTGCGAGGTAGGCCTGCTTTCTTTTATTGCCGCTGCTTCCTTTTTAAAATGGGTTTTAGTGCAAGCAGTGGCTGAATTTCTGTTTGCTCCTAGCTATCTGTGTGACGGTAGAGCTGCCCTCATCGTGGCGTCCAATTCCCCCCCGCCCCAACTCACACTCAGAGCCTCGGTGTGCGGCCCTGCTAAAGCCGGCTGCCACTCCCGCAGAGCTGCTGTTTTGTTTTACCTGTGTTTGTGTCTTTACACTGTTCCAGCCCTGCTGGCTGCTGCACCTGCAGTAGGCCTGGTTTTACTTGTTTTGGCCATAGTGTTTTTTTTGTTTTACTATGTGCACATTGTATAGTGTCTTTATTGTGTTTATTTTACATCATTCTTTGGTTATGTAAATTTGGTATTCCTTTTTGTATATCTTATTAATATATTGTCTATTGCTGAATGTCTAATTGATTTTGTGTTTGTGTTGAACAGGAGCTGTGGGCCCCCGGTGATTGGCAGCCAGATTCCCTGGTGGTGGTATTCCTTTGCAGTGAAGTGCACTCTGGGTGTCCTTATGTTCTCACGTGGTGTTTAGAGTAGTCCTAGTTCCTCTTAGATGTATGTGGTTTAGTTTTTTTTTTTTTTTTGTCTTATTCAGAAATCAGAATCAAAAATCAGAAAAAACTTTATTGCCAAGTACAGTTTCACACGTACGAGGAATTTGTTTTGGTGAAGTAGGTGCATGACATATCTAATAAAAATGAGATATTAAAGAAGTAAAAAATATAAATATATATACACAAGTCTGTTTTTTTTTTTCTGGAAACACAGTCTGTTTTTTCAGAAAGAAGTCCAAGATGAGTGTTAATGTAACGTATGGCAATGTCAGTGTGACAAGATAAGGCAGAGGTGAAGTGTGAAGAGTGCCTTGTTGATGAGGTTGACAGCAGACGGGGCAAAAACTGTTCTTGTGGCGTGAGGTTTTGGTCCTGATGGATCAGCCACAATCTTTCCTGCACGCCTCAGGGTCCTGGAGGCATACAGATCCTGAAGAGATGGGAGATTGCAGTCGTTCACCTTCTCTGCAGACGGAATGACACGCTGCAGTCCTTGTCCTTAGCGGTGGCAGCAACATACCAGATGGTGATAGAGGAGGTGAGGATGGACTCAATGATGGCTGTGTGGAAGTGCACCATCATTGTCTTTGGCCGACTGCATTTCTTCAGCTGCCGTAGGAAGTACATCCTCTGCTGTGCTCTCTTGATGAGGGAGCTGATGTTCAGCTTCCACTTGAGGTCCTGGGAGATGATAGTTCCCAGGAAGCAGAAAGACTCCACAGTGTCAATAGTGGAGTCACAGAGGGTGATGGGGCAGGTGAGGCTGAGTTCTTCTGAAGTCCACAACCATCTCCACTCTCTTTAGAGCGTTGAGCTCTAGGTTGTTCTGGTTGCACCAGGTCACCAGATGGTCAACCTCCCACCTGTAGGCGGACGCGTCGCCATCAGAGATGAGTCTGACGAGGGTAGTGTCGTCCGCAAACTTCAGGAGCTTGACGGACTGGTGACTGGAGGTGCAGCTGTTCGTGTACAGAGAGAAGAGCAGAGGAGAAAGAATGCAGCCCTGGGGGGATCCGGTGCTGATGGTCTTTGCGTCGAAGATATGTTTCCCCAGCTTCACGCACTGTTTCCTGTCAGACAGGAATTCTGTAATCCACCTGCAGGTGGAGTCAGGCATGCTCACCCTGCACCCTTTCCAGACAGACACAGAGCCGTTAGCTGAGAACTGGTGTTGGAGCTTCTCAGAGTACAGTCGTTTAGCCTCTTTCACTGCCTTGCTAAACTTGTACTTCAACTCTTTGAATCTGTCTTTGTCCCCACTCCTGAAGGCCTCTTCCTTTGCCAACCTTGTCTGAGTTTGGCTGTGAACCAGGGTTTATCATTGTTGTAACTCACCCTGGTGCGTGATGGAACACAGCAGTCCTGACAGAAGCTGATGTAGGACATCACAGCCTCTGTGTACTCATCCAGACTGTTGGTAGCAGTCCTGAACACATCCCAGTCAGAGTCCAAACATGCCTGGAGATCCTCCACAGCCTCACTGGTCCACTTCCTTGATGTCCTTACTACAGGTTTGCAGAGCTTTAGTTTCTGCCTGTACGCAGGAATCAGGTGGACCATGAGCGGCCCAGTGCAGCACTGGCGAAGGCATGATAGGCATCCCTGACAGTGGTGTAACAGTGATCCAAAATTTCTCTTCTCTGGTCGGGCATTTAATAAACTGTCCGCCCGTGGCGCCATCTTGATCTCCAGCAATAGACAACGACACAGATGATGTGCACCTGTTTTTCAGAAGAATTAACGGTTACTCACCATTTTAATTGATTAAAATAATATTTGTTAATTGTGGAATCACGTCTCTAGCCACTCATTCTGTCGCGAACCTGTGTGACCTTATGTGTTGTTTGACTCCACATATTAAAACTATTTCCTTGTGGTGTTGTCTGCACACTCTTTTTAAAACCTACCGCCCTGCCACATCTTGGCGTTGTCGGATGGGGACACATTGTTAAAAGGCTGAGATGTGATTTCCTTTTTTTTGTGTGTGTGTGTGTTTTGGCAGTATTGTGTTGTTCGCCCTTGTGTGTGGTTCATTGTGTGATAGACATTGTAGAGGTAAAACAGCAGCATCTGTTAAAGGGACTAAACCCTGACCTCAACTGTCAGGACCGAAATTTTGTGTGGCTTTTTGGTTTAGCCTATTTAGTGGGTATGGAGGAAAAGGTGCAGCAACTCAGAGAGCTAGTGTTGCAGCTTAAGGCGGACAACGAGTGGCTGCTTCGGGAGAGGGCGACCCCTCAGGCCGGCCCAAGTGGAGTGGATGTAGCCTCCCTTGCTCCAGCTTTCCATGCCCTGTCTGCAGGCACCAGCACTGCGGTGACAGAGTGCCTGGTGGTCATACCCAGGCACCGCAGGTGTTCCACATTTAATGGCAGGACAGGCATAGGGGTAGGGGTATCTGGCTCGATCAAATACACCACATCCCCCTTTTCCAAGAATGAGCTGTGATCATTCATTCAGCTGTATCATCTTCATTAACATAAAACTGTGATGTGCTCAGTGTCAGATATACCAAATCTAGTATCACATATTTCTTGGTAAAATAGCACTTCAAATCACTTTCCAATATCTATGTAAACATATCAGATAAACATGTCTCTTAGGTTTAACTCTTAACAGAACAACTTGCTCTCTTTAAGCATACTTTTATAAACATGTCAATAAAACATTTATGACAACAAAACTCTCACTCCTTGTCTTTCCCTTTTTTTTTTGGAAGCACGCCGACAGTAGACCATGAACTAGTCTCTGAACTTGACAGGAGGTCTCATTACTCTGCCACTTCTGGTGCGGTATTGTGCTGTACTGTTCACACTCAAAGGCAGTGAAACCTGTGGTGGTGGAACTTGGGGTGGCAGGTCAGTAGACCCGTTTGTCCGAGAGTATGTTATTTCAGAGTCTTCATCTAAATCAGTGTCTCTGAACAGACTCGGATGTATCCTCAGATGTCTCCTGTTCCTCCTCAAAGCCTTTCCTGTCGGAGTCAGCACGTCGTAGGAGCATGGCTCCTGTCTCCAGCCCGTCACTATGGCTGGCTCCCAACCACGTCGTGTCTGCATGTGTATGGTGGTAACTGGGTCCAATGCAGGCAACGGCTTGGCGTTTCGGTCGTGGTACAGACGCTGGCGTGACTGTAAATTCTGTATCCTGCTGTGTATGTGCTGTGGGGTGGACTGCTTTAGTGAAGCACTGGAACATGGAAGAGTGCCGCGCAGAGCTCTTCCCATCAACATCTGTGCAGGTGTCATGTTGAGTCCTGTCACTGGTGTGTTTCTCAGTGACAGCAGAACAAGATGTGGGTCTGTGCCAGACTGCATTGCCTTTTTCAATGCATTTTTCACCATCTTGATAGTCCTCTCCGCAAGTCTGCTGGACTGCAGATATCCAGGGCTGGAGTGTGTGAGCTTGAATTCCCATGAGGCTGCAAACAACTTCATCTCATAACTGGCAAAAGGAACGTGATCACTCTATCTCTCCAGGAATCCCGTGCCTGGCAAAAACTTCTGACTTCATTTTCTGGATCACTGTATGAGTTGTTAAATCAGGCAAGTTCAGCACTTATTTTGTCAAATAATCCACTAATAACAGATAGGACTGACCTTTCAGTTGGAAGATGTCAGCTCCAACTTTCATCCACGGGAGCTCAGGAACTTCATGAGTTATAAGTGGCTCTTTCTGCTGTTGTGGCTGAAACTGCTGACACTGCACACATTTCTCCACTCTCTATGTCATGTGACATACCAGGCTAATAGAGGACTTTTCTTGCTTTGGCCTTTGTGCACTGGACATCCTGGTGAGCTATGTGAAGCTTCTCTAAGATCACTTTTCTGAAGCTCTGTGGTATGATGAGCTTGTCTCCAACCATGACGACGTCATTATGGATGCTGATGTTGTGTCGCAATGGCCAGTAGCTGTAAAGGGTTTTGTCCAGGCTGTGTCTCTTTGCAGGCCAGCCATTCAGATGTTTCTCACACACAGCTTGTAGTACACTGTCTGTAGCAGTGGCGGTTTTCAGCTGGTTGAGTGTCTCCTCACTTAAAGCATCCGTGGCCTCCATGACGTACACTACTTTCTCATCACAGGGGTTCTCACTCACATTGTCACCATCTCTGCTCGATGTGGCTCGTGTCAGCGCGTCTGAAATGTACATGTGTTTGCCTGGGGTGTAGGTAATGTTCAGATCATATCTCTGCAATTGAAGCAACATACCTTGTAGTCATGCTGATGCTTTATTCAGCGGGTTTCGAACTATAGCCTTTAAAGGCTTATGATCTGACTGCACTGTCACTGGTCTGCCAAAGACATACTGGTGGAATCTCTTGGCTGCAAAGACTATGGCCAACAACTCCTTCTCTATTTGCGCGTACCTCTTTTCAGTATCTGTGAGGGCACGCGAGGCATAGCAGAGAGGCTGTCCATCTTGTAGCAGACATGCTCCTAGTCCATCCTTTGATGAGTCTGCTTGTAGTGTGAGTGCCTTCATGTGGTCATAATACCTTAACACTGGTGCCTGTGTGAGAGCAGTTTTCAGGGTCTCTAGCGCTGCACTGTGGTGCGGACACCATTTCCACACTGCATCCTTCTTAAGCAGTTGTCTGAGCGGTGCAGTCAGTGAGGCCTCATTTGGCACGTTCTGAGCCAAGAACTTGGTCATTCCCAACAGTCGCTGGAGACTTTGTTTGTCGTCTGGGGATGGCATGTCGATGATTGCTTTGATCTTTGCATCGTCTGCCCTCTGTCCTACAGAAGTGATTATGTGTCCCATATATTTCATTGTGTCCACCTTGTACTGAATTTTGTCTTTGTTAAACTTTATGTTTGCTGCCTTTGCTTTCTTCATCACTGCATAAAGGATTTTGTCATGTTCATGTTCTGAGGCTGCAGCAATAATCATGTCGTCTGCGACGATGTGCACACACACAGTTCTTTTGCTGGAACACTTCACTGACTGATTTAATCCCAAACGGAAGCCTGAGAAAGCGGTATCAGCCCTAAGGCGTGTTAAATGTGCACAATTTTGAAGATGGCTCGTCCAATTTGATCTGCCAGTAACCGTCCTTTTCATCCAGGATGGTGAAGATGGTTTTCCCGGAGAGTTTGCTGTGCACATCTTCAGGAGTAGGAATGGAGTAATGCTGGCGCTTGACAGCTTCATTCAGGTTACAAGGGTCCAAACACACCCTTAGTGAACCATTTTTCTTCTTCGAGGCGACAAGATTGTTCACCCAGTCAGTTGGTTCGTTGACAAGTTTTATCACCTCTCTTTTCTCCAGATCTCGTAGCGTGTTTTTCAGTGAGTCCATGATTGAAAGGTATGTTTCTACAACCGTGTATCACAGGGGGTACAGATGGGTCAACATGAATATGATGTACTCCAGGAAACTCACCCAGTCCTGCGAAGACCTCACTATACTTTTCAATCAGCTCCTTTTTGGTGGAAGGAGGCTTTGACGGCTGTGGGGGTGTTGTTGTGAGTGCCTCAACCCTTTTCACAAGCCCCAACTCTGTACATGCTTCACCTCCCAGAATCGCTTTGTCTGCCTGTGCGGTTACATGGAACTCAACAGCAGCTGTGTGTTTTGCAGTTTTACACAGCAAAGTTGCAACACCACATGAAGGCAGGCGGGCTCCACCAAAGGCAATTAACACAGTCCTTGTGGGCTGCAGTTGAATGGAACCAGGCAGCTGCTTAAAAATGGACATGGGCAGCACACTAGCATCAGCGCCTGTGTCAAGTTTGAATTTTATTGTTACACCTCTGATGCTGGCTGTTTCAGACCATATGCTGTCCTTTTCGAGGCTCGCTGCTTTTTCTTCATTACTGTCTACGATGCCAGTATACAACAAATCCACTTCACTCTCTATGTTATTTACAGTCTTGTGTTCATAGTTGTCACGTTTCTCAACAACTGTTCGACATACCTTGGAGAAGTGATTATTTTTCCCACACTTGTGACACTGAACTGAACTGCGCCATTCTTGCGCTGTAGCCATCCGTTGTTAGCAGAATGCTAATCCTCTTCTAGCTTACACGTCCCTCGGCTCACTCCGTAATTCCGTCTTCTGACACCATGTTGTGGTTTCTTATGTTGTCTCGTGTTTGTCTTATTCTCAACTGTGGGCCTCTATGTACTAATAAATAACACACGGAGGCGAGGTACAACTTCTTGTGCTCTTTAGTGGCTGCTCAACTTCATACAACAGACAGAAGCAATCAAATGCCACACCTGGAGTGCCGCGGGCTAAACTAGTTGAGCACTGAGCGCTCGATCAAATACACCACACTAGCTACTATAGGCACTTTGTGGAGGGCTTTGCCCAGCTGGCTGGCCCTCTGCACAAGCTGGTCGCTGAGCTTGTGGGTACAAAGTCCAGGAAGGGTTCAGGGAAGTACCTGGGTGCTACCTGGATTTCCTCAGTGTGAGGAGAGCTTTGAGGCCCTCAAGGCACGATTGATTTCTGCTCCAGTTTTGGCCTATGCTGACTTCTCCCGTCCTTTCATTTTAGAGGTTGATGCCAGCTACAGTGGCCTTGGTGCCGTCCTTTCCCAGGACTTAGAGGGTGGTGTGCGACCAGTGGCATACACCAGCCGAGGCCTCAGACCTGCTGAACGCAACATGGACAACTACAGCTCCATGAAGCTGGAGTTTTTGCACCACGAACATGGCCACCAAGGCATCAAGAGGACCACCGAGCTGGTACGGGAGCGCTGCTACTGGCCAGGTATGACCTCAGACATAAAACAGTGGGTCCAGGGGAGTGAGCGTTGGCAAGTTGCAAAAGATTCTGCCCCTGTGCCTCATAGTTTTATGGGCCACTTGTCTGCGTCTCGGCCCAACAAAATTGTGGCCATAGACTTTACGGTGTTGGAACCCTCCTGAAATGGCCTGGAGAACGTCCTTGTGCTGACCGACCTCTTCAGCAAGTACACCATGGCTGTCCCTACCAGGGACCAAAGGGCTTCTACCGTAGCCCAGGTACTGCTCAGTGAGTGGTTCTTTAGGCTAGGGGTTCCAAGTTGCATTCACTCGGACCAGGGTAAGAGTTTTGAGAGTTCCCTCATCCAACAGCTTTGCTGTCCGTATGATGTGTCAAAATCTCGCACTGCCCCGTATCACCCAGCAGGCAATGGGCAGTGTGAGCAGTTCAGTAGAACTCTGCACAACCTCCTACACACGCTCCTGACCTCATGGAAGCACGACTGGGCCTCCTGTCTTCCACAGGTCCTGTTCTGTTATAACTCCACACCTCATCAGGGCACTGGAGAGTCTCCTTTCTTTCTGATGTTTGGTCGGGAGCCACGGCTGCCTGTAGACTTTCTCCTGGGGTAAGTCTCTGATCCAGTTCCAGGAGAGGTCCAAGATTGGGTAGCTGAGCACCAGGCCAGGCTGAAGTTGGCCTTTGAGGGGCTTGTGAGTGCATGTCAGCTGCTGCAGGACGGCGGAAAGAGCGACATGACCAGCGCGTCCATGACGCTCCTTTGAAGATGGGTCAATTGGTCTATCTTCGGGATCATGGTGCCAGAGGTCGCCATAAGATTCAAGACATCTGGAGCCCAGTGGCCTACCAGGTCTTGGGAGAACCTGTTGGGGGTGCAGTTTACACAGTCGCCCCAGTAAATGACCTCCAGAAGGTGCGCCATGTTCACCGAGACATGATCAAGCCCCAGGTTAGGTCTGATATATTGTCTATTGCTGGATGTTCAATTGATTTTGTGTTTGTGTCGAACAGAAGCTGTGGGCCCCCGGTGATTGGCAGCCAGATTCCCTGGTGGTGGTATTCCTTTGCAGTGAAGTGCACTCTGGGTGTCCTTATGTTCTCACATGGTGTTTAGAGTAGAGTCCCTTCCCCACTGGCTGCCCTAGTAAGTCCCAGTCCTAGTTCCTTTTTGATGTACATGGTTTAGTTTTATTTTTTTCTTGTCTTATTCCAGGAACAGACAACGACACAGACGATGTGCATCTGTTTTTAAGAAGAATTAATGGTTGCTCACCATTTTAATTGATTAAAATAAATTTTGTTAATTTTGGAATCACGTCTCTAGCCACTCATTGTGTTGCCAACCTGTGTGACCTTATGTGTTGTTTGACTCCACATATTAAAACTATTTCCTGGGGCGAAATACTCCAGGTGGCGTTGTCCGCACACTCTTTTTAAAACCCACCACCCTGCCACATTCTGAATCTGCATTCTTTTTCATGTAAAATGTCCTCTTTGTGGCAGTATCTCTCTGATGCAGCTCAGCAAGGACACACTGAAAACACAACATGGGAGAGATTTGTACAAAAAGACTAAATTTGGAAGATATACATTTGATTTTTCATACTCAGACTGCTAAAGCCAAATTTTTGCAAGAAAACAGGATGGTGGATTTTGTCGCCATCACTTCTTTTTATGTTTATGTAGAGTGTTATTTTACATTAACAAATAACTAACAATAACGGTTATGTTGTATTTGCAATGCAGCAACAATTTACCACAAGGTATTTCAATGACAAGCATTGCTGCAGATGCAGTGATTATACTGTATATGCCATCTAATTGGATGATGTTTACCTACCATCTAGCAACTGATGTAATCAAACTGCTAATGCTCTCTAAATCATTACTCTGACCTCCCACACATTACCTTTGCAGAGAAGGAGAAAAACATTTGTGTTGCACTGAAAGAACAGTGTGTAAGCTGAAAAAGCAGCAGCTGTTTAATCAGACAGTAAAAGTGGTATTTGAGGAGAAGGTCTTTTTTCTCTACAGTGTGTTTCATATTCAAATCAAAGCCTACATCAGGGCTACATGAAGACAGGAAGCTGGGTGTTGACTCACGTTTGATAGGTTCAGCGCCTCAACTGTTAGGGGGCGGGGGAAAACTAAATAAATAAATAAATAAATAAATAAAGACCAGGCAGACGACAGGGGCTGTGCTCCCAGATATGATAGTGCCTCAAGCTATCCTGTCTGTGGGTGATAAGTGTCAAATGGCAAAGCACTGGGCTGCTGAAGAACATGTACTATTTAGCTTTAGCTCAACACATGTATCTAACTCTGTCCATTTCAATCACATCTGTTTTTTTAGGAGTTGGTAATTCTGTGTGGCAGTGAACAACTATACTTTAAGATTTTCATGAAATCAAACCCTGTTTTTGACACTTTGTAATTTTTTTCCTCATTTTTAGCCACTGAGTGTGTTTACTTGTATCATGACATCATGAATGTATGTCAGATTCAATTCTGATGACTGTTTTGCTGCTTGCATTTAACAGAGTGGTTTATTTATGTGTTAATTATCCCCGGGTCAGGCAGGGCCTTTCTGTGTGAAGTTTGCATGTTCTTCCCGTGCATGCGTGGGTTCTCTCCGGGCACTCCGGCTTCCTCCCACAGTCCCAAAAACATGCTCATTAGGTTAATTGGTGACTCTAAATTGTCCTTAGGTATGAGTGTGAGCGTGAATGGTTGTATGTCTCTATATGTTGCCCTGCAATCAAATGGCGACCGGTTCAGGGTGTACCCCGCCTATCGCCTGTTGACAGCTGGGATAGGTTCCAGCGCCCCTGCAACCCCGAAAGGGATAGTCGGTATAGAAAATGGATGGATGGATGGATCTTTACTGCAGTGGATTGTCTGGACCTTTGTTACCAGACCATTTTTGTCAGTGTTATCTCTGTGGATCACTGAGAGACGTAATCAGGGAGTTGACTCAATGTTGCATCAAATTTAAACAGAGCTGTTTATCTGCTTGTGGTATTTTTTTGTGCCTCTTGTTATGATTGTATCCTGAAATGGTTTGCATCAATTCAGAATCTAAGCTTCCTAATGTTGTATTGTATGAGTATAAACGTATGTGTCTATAGACAGGAAAAAAAATAGAACGAAAGAACGGAATGGGCCGTCAGATCAGTAAGGGCAGTCAAAGGAAACAGCTTTTCACAGCGGACCAGTTTTGAATAGTCAGACTGAACCCCACCAACTCCTCAGCTGCTACAAGGTGGAAAACTACTTGCGCTGTGTGCAGCATGAAATCAGATCATAATTTCTCATGGCATGATGAAAAAAGGCAGACTTGATTCTTTCATACTTCTTAAAACAATATGAGTTTGTTTGGTTGCACTGCAAACAGATATAGCTGCTCTTCTGTTGTATCTCTTACAAAGTAGCTTCTCAGGGACTGTTTGTAATGTTATGTACCACACTTGTGACCAGCCATAACCATGTGCGCTGCCAAATCAAGGAGTGAAATCTTAAAGATTACAAATTTAATATTTGATTCAATTCTAATAAAAACAAAGCAAACCCACATTTCATTAGTACTGCATCGTATAATCTAATGCAAACAATCAAAATTGTTCTACCCCTAAAGCTGCCCACAAATAAGGAAGGAGGCTGGAGGAGGGACAGGGCTTTTCCCCAATGTAAGCTGCTTGCTCTTGCAACATATGAAAGACAAACACTGTGCACAGTGCAGAAATTGAAAGAGCAGTGTGAGGTGTTGGATGAGATAGTTTTGACAAACAAGCATGTGGTGTCTGGGGAACCAGGCCCTGAAGTGAGACCCTGAGCAGCACATACACTCTTGGTTTGTTCAAATTATATACAGTACTTCAGCATGGACAAGGTTCTGTTCTGACAGGGCAGATATGATTACCAGTACTGGTCGGCTAAAGCTGCTGATACAGTAGATGTTTTGTGAAAAGTATATTTTTTTGTAGTTTCATAAAGCTGACAGAGCATTTTAGAAATGGCACTGTGAAACATGCACTGAAGTCATTACAGACATTAGTGTAAGTTCCTCTGTTTGCAGCAACCACTTATGAGTAGTGTGGCGCAAAATCATGGTGGACACTGGCTGTCATGTTTCACTCATTAACACTGGTATTTGTCAATGTAACATTTGCTAATTAAAATGATGTGTCAACCACAGTGGAACAACAGTGACTTATTCACTGCATCGTCTCTGTCTGCATTTTGTCTCTAGCAAAACAAATGTTTTGCAGTTTTTCCATCCAAAGCCATCAGTTTGAGCCCTCAATGAGATTAGAATGATGAGTAGATACAACTCTGTGCAAGGTCCAACACAAACACTATACACATTGATCATGAAAGCACCGATTTCTTCCATTTTGTGATATTATTGTACATACTAATTTCTGAGACCTGGGAACATGGTGGCATGGTGAGTACACTCGTTTTATTTCTAATTGCAATGACAGCAAAAAGATTTTAGGTGTTAACTGGGCTATTTATCTATTTTATAATTACGTTAACATTTAAATAATGTTAACATAATGTGAACGTTTATGAAAACTGCAGCACAAACATATTGCAAAAAATATCATCATATCCTGCTGTTAGTCTACACTATTAACCATCATTTATCTTTTCTGTAATACCCATGTAATGTTTAAGATTTAAAACTAAGAAAACTGAAACTATATCAATAATGGGAAATGTCCTTAATATGATGGTAATGATGATTTCAAACACGTCCAGCCTGACTGCATGTGTAGCTATGTTTTTTTTTTTTTTTTTTTTTTTTTTTTTTTGTTAAATCATAAAGTATAAAAACAGTATATTTACAGTATAAGGACAGTATTCTCCTAACAAATTAATCAGTCTAACCATCAATTCCAGCCAGAATTCTAATATTGACTGGTAATAAGCTTCCTCCTACAAGTAGTGAGCATGAAAACATTGTTATGTGGTAAATGATGCTGCCGTGTGTTTAGTCAGGTCTATGCTATTTTTTGTGTCATTCCATTTAACTGGTTCATTTGGGATTATGTTACACACGACAATATCACAAATAAACGGACTGGACTTCTGGCATTTGTGTTCTAAAGAAAAACAAATGATTGCAAACCACATATTGTACATAAACCAAAAAAGGGACTGCAATTTGTTTCACATAGAAACATGATGGGAGCATGCTATAAAAAATAGCTACAAATATTTAAGTAAGACTCATTATTTAAGAAGGCATTCAAATTGAGAAGTCAATATTCATTAGAATGGTTTCAAATGGTGTTAGGTATTGTAGCACTGCCAAAACCATAGCGTTCAACAACACATCAAATTACAGAGTGATTGATAATAGAAAGCAGAACCAAAGCATCCTGTTAGCTGAGGTGAAATGAGAACACACTGCTGTGGCTGTCATGGTGATGAATACCTTTTTTTTCCTCCAAAGTTACCTTGACATGTCAGCGTTATTAAGTGTTATTTTGCAGTGCACCATGAAAACCACAGAAAATATAAAACATTTGTTTTCATATGTGTAAGTTGCCAACTAGCACCCTGTGAAAAGAAAGGGCATATCAAAAAAAGAGAAGCTACTCTCTGTTTTTTTAAACAAACATGAGAAGATACAATGGCAGTTTATTTGCCTGAGTATCACCAAGCTTTTCAGCCGTCTGAGAAGGATCATCCGCTCTCGTCAACACTGATTACAAATGGTCTTGCAGTCCAGTTCAGCACAGGGCCGAGCACTGTGGATTAGAGAAAGAGGGGGAGGTGGATCCAGACTGAGCCCTGAGGGAAGGTGCAGCGTGGAGAGTTCCCCTCAATTATACCTGATAAGTGCAGTGCGACAGGTGGGAGGCAATCCAGAGAGATCCCAGGTCAGAATGGATGATGAGGAGTATCTGCTGGTTGACAGAATCAAAGGCAGCAGAAAGGTTGAGGATGAAGAGGATAAGAAGCAGGAGCAGTTCTAGCAGAGAATAGCTCTTGAGTCCCAGCTGTACTGGCCTTTGCAAAACCAGATGAAGCTCTAATAAAGATACAGACAATTCTATTGGTCCATGAGAAAATGATTGATTCTTCATAGTTTGTACGCACTCAAATTAAAGCAATATCAGAATTAAAAACTGTTGCTCAAAGAAATTTTAATTGGCAACACAACAGGCAGATTCATGAGTTGACACATTACTGCAGAAGTGGTGCAGTGGCAGTGTAAAGGTCTGGTTACACAAGCATTACAAATTAAGAAATTCCACAACAAAATCAATTAATTTAGTAAACAATCCATAAATCTCCAAAAAAAACTCCACAAAGTCAATGCTACAAGTTCGTCTCCTGAAAAAGTTTGAACTTACTGTACAGTTAGCAACTGAGCTAACTAGCTTGTTTATTTATAGTTGCAACAATAGTTCACCAATTTGTCGAAGTAATGTGAGCACTTGCAGATGAACTTTGCAGTACCACTTTCTGGTGTGATCAGGCTTTAAAGTGGCTATAATCAATATTGTAACAATAACAATCAATCAAAAGACAATGGAAAGCAATCTGACAATGTTAAAAGGATCACTTGTAGTGATGAGCCTCCAAAGAATTGTCACCTTAATCTGCTGCTCCTCTTGGCTTCACTGAGCTTTACAGTCAGTTCTGGCTCATTGTTTAGCTGTCCGGCCAACAACCTTACTGTTTTAGCTCACTTTCACTGCTCTCAGTGCTGTTTTCAGCTACTGTAGGAAGCTATTTTAAGAGAAAGAGGTTCTAAAAACCCATTGTTCACTACCTGCTCAGCACCAAACAGCAGACCAAGTTAGAGATTATCTGGTGAACATTGGGGAACATTTAGAAGTGACACAGACGATATTTTCATTTTGAATTGCTCGAGACCAAACAGAGCTAAAAGACTGAAAATGGCAATGTAAGCTTAATTTCTGACTGGTTTTGTCAGGAACTTTGTGAACAAGCTTTATCAGAACCATTTTTCACTCATACGTCTCTCTCAATGAGAGACTGAATACATATATTTGTCTACATTTTGCAGCCTAGGCAGAGCAGAATGTGCTGCTGTTAGGACAGAGGGAGTCCATTTTAGGTGTGCATGCTGTGGGCAAGTATTAACCAAAATCTGAAGGGCCATATTGATTGGTGCAAGTAGGTTTGGTCTATCATGTAACTGGTCATAACTCAAGATGCCATTGAGCAATTCTGGTTAAAGTCATTGGAGACATCCTGCGCTACATCCTGAACTTTCCCACTAAGTTTTGTTAAAATTCAATGAAGGGGGGACAAATGGTGGAACTCTGACTGCATAATCATTGAAATACTGACTATATGTTGATGAAACAAGCGTGTGATTGGTCTCTCTCCTTGTTTAAATGGAACTAAACTAGCTAAGGTGACCTTGCTCAGCTTTGTGAATTCTGAAATAATCTCCTTGCTGCTCATGGCTTTAATTTTGGCCCACCCTTTGGCTACTTTCTTCTGTGTTAAAAGGACTTGAACCCAGAATCACTACTTGTGGCTATATTCTTTTTATGATGGTCAGTTGGTTTCCAGGTCATCATGTCCTTTTTCAAACAAATCACGTTCACTTATGTTTCTCCTGCACCTTCATTATGGCTCATTTAGAGTCTATCAATTCGAAAGGGGCCTATTACACCAATTATTTTTCTTTTTGTATTAAAGATCATTTTGTGTGACATCTGTTGTGTTATTTTTTGGAAGACTATCAAACTTTATGATATTTTATGGCAGCATGTATGCTTCAATTTTGTGGTTTTTGATCAAAAATGAATGTTGACTTAGCATTGTTACCCTGTAGAATCATAGCTTACTCTTCATTGTGTGTGTTGCAGTATACATTCTGAGATGATGAGAGATGAGATGAGTTTGTTTTTTTGTTTTTTTTTGGTAGAAGAAATTATTTGTATAATTGGACCATTTTTACACTTAATGAATACACTTTACAATCTGGTGGTTCAGTGCTGGAGAAAAAAACACTACAAGCATATTGTGCTAGAGGAAAGGCAGTGGAGTCACTGTGGGAATGCTGATGTAATCATCAAATTTTGTGGCACTCTTGAGTGTAAAATTGTGAGGTTTGAAGTGAATATTTGATATTATGGCTTGAAGGTTGTACTGGGAAAAAAGGGTTCAAACTCTGGGGAGTACGCGCTCTGCACTTCATTCACATTTTTATGTTTCTATTACACACAAAGAATTTTTTATCCAATGGTGGTGCTATAGAGTAATGGTCATTGGGTAAACAAAAACATTACTGATCTGTCACTTGACAAAATAGTGGCAACTCAAGTTCCACTCATTAGCTTTTCCCCCCCTGAGCTTTCAACGACACAGCCATTGCAACAAGAACCTGGAACAAGAGACAGAAACAGCATCAGCTTTCAGTGAGCACATTCCAAAACCTGTCACATCATCTGCAAAGACATCAAGACCAGGAGTCAGTGGATGAGAGAAAGATCAAGTACATTCACATCTGACACCAGAGACCATTTTTGAACTTTGTTTCTGAGAAATCAGGTGTTGTAATGTTGGCATTGTAGCCAGGTCTAATAGTTACAATTCTCATGAACCATTGCTATGGAGTAGAGGCCAGTCAGAGGCATAAATCAGAGCTGTGGTGAATTCAAAATGCTTCTCTATTTAAGTTTGAACCAAACATGTTGTTATAGCTGCTGCTATAGATTTTAGGATTTGTTTCCACTGGGCAAGGCTCAATAACATTGTTTCTACAATGAATTTTTGTTCCATCCTCTGCATGGCTTCATACTTCAGCGTGAGTGTTCTATAAGCTGAGTGTTTCGCCTGCACTATTTTGCTGACTTCCTCAGAATTTGTTGCTTTGGTCATGTGTCCAAGACTTGAGGCTATGCAGATAGTTGGTTTTATTTTTGTGGCAAGAAGCCCACACCAGTTGAACTGCAAGTGGCAGATCTAGAGAATCTATACAACACTGACAGCGCCACCTTAGGACTTACACCTAAAGAGTATACTCGTTTTAACTTTAATTTCCTTGAGAGGGTTTCCCAGAACAGCCCATGCACAGGTAAGTACACAAATGAATACAGGCACAATGTAAGCACACATAAACAACCTTTATTTATTATTCACAATAAAATATTGCCTCATGAAGGCAGAGCGGCAGAACGGCTGCTCATTTACTAGGCAACAGGAGGCAAGAGGCAAGAGACAAGGGAGGCAAAATATAAAACAAAAGAGGTGAAAAGAGGCAAGGCAGGGCAAACAGCAGCTTAACGCCAGGCAAACAAAGCCAGCTGTTAGTGACCATATATGCGCACTAGCAGGTGCTGGTAAGGGGCGTGCCACACACCTGCCGCGATCGCCATACCTGCTACACAATAAAGCACAGATGGAGGGACACAGAAGAGAAATGCAACATACAAAAAAATATATCAACATCTGGTTACATTTTTTTTTTCTTTTTTGCCTGTTTTTATGATCAGGAGTCTGTCCAGGGTGTCTTATTTTGAAAATTGACTGGATTCTATGAGGGTCCTGTGTCTGACTTCCTGTCTCCCTCCATCTGCTCTGTGCAGCTTGATGAAACTTCTGTCAAAAATAGACTAGGCATATTTTAAGTGGATCAGATCAGAGAGCAGCTTCGGGGATGCCTCTGAAATGTCAGCGCCCACATTGGAATCTAGCCGTAACTTACCATTATTGCTATTATCATTGTCATAGACTTTTATGCTTGTTGATTAGATGATTCTTGTTGAAATGCATCTTTAGGGTCATAGTTAACATCTCACTCAAAAAGTTTAAGTCCATAGGCTTATATGTAGGATTTTGTATCAGAAACCTGATCATCTTCTGTACTGATGATTAAACCAGGCGAGTTTCATGTTGATCCAAACCGTAGAATTACTCCAAGTGTGAGTCACGCTGCATGATCAATAGATAAACTTGTACATGTGGCACCAAATAGCTCCTCCGACTTCAAATCTCTATAAGTAAGCATACAGACACATTACTTACAGGTACCATTTAGCGTTTTGCCCATTGCCTGTTTAAAGAGAAGAAAATAATTTCTGCTGTAACTCAAGTTATGCAGAGGAATACACAGTGGAGCATCACAGCATCTTTACCTTTTAACCTGTAACAACACACTCACACCTATGCAGCCTCTCACATTGTGGCATGGTGGCACAAGTGGTAACACTGTCGCCTCACAGCTAGAAGGTCCCGGTTCGAATCCCGCTGTGGGCACTGGTGGCGTGTCCTCCACCATGCCTTCAGTGCCTGCTGCTTGAGGAAAAAGGGGCCTTTCTGTGTGGAGTTTGCATGTTCTCCCCGTGTTCACCTGGGGTATCCTCCATAAAAATACCCCCACTAAAAACATGCAAGAAGATCACCACCTGACCAATGGTGACAAAAGAGATTGGGTTCCTGGGCGCCAGTTGGATGGAAGCCCACTGCTCCTGGTCTGCTGCAGAGGAAAGCAACCAGGATGGGTTAAAGGCGGAGGACAAGTTTCACCAATTTGCATGGCGTGTCATTGCATGTATGTAATTGTGTGACGAATAAAGGGGATTGTCCCTCCGATTCTTCTTCTTCTTCATTGTTCACTGTAGTGATATTGTTGGTGTGAAGTGCCCTTTGGACCCATCGCTAGCAGGGCACAAGTAATTTAACAGAAAAAAAAAAAAAAAACAAAGAGAGAGAAGAAAATAACTCTCCAGCGTGGCTCCCTGTCCGAACATCTGAGGCTGCTCCTCACAGGTTGGCCACAGATTTAATATTGCACAGCCAGGTTTGACTGGTGCATTCTCACTTCTCACATCCCTCCAAAGAAGCCAAACTGAGAGGAGAAAGGTGAGGTGCTGAGGTGTGCATGTGTGTGTGTGTGTGTGTGTGTGTATGCGTGTGTGTGCGGGGTGGGGGTGGGGGGGGATCGATTCAAGTGCTCAAAGGGAGTCAGATGTGACTGTGTCCACAGAGAGAGGGAGAGGAGGGCTGTGCTGGAGCTGATTACCTCCTCCTCTTGAATTGCTCCAAGATGTAACTCTTCTTCTGCAGCTCCACTGTAGGATAGTGTGTGTTAAATACTTGATCACCTGGCTTACATCTTCAGCAAAACTTGGCCCTCCCTCATGTCCTCAGTGGCATGGAGAGATATTTCTGATACATCTGTGATACATGTTTAGAATGAACAAATGAGCCGCTGCACAGCACTCCTGGTGGTTTGACCATCGCGTTTCTGCTAGCCCACAGTGGGTAGTACATAAAGAGGCAATCAATAGCAGCCTAACCATTACACTGATAGATAAGAGGATGAAATTAAAAGAGACCTAAACACTAATGAGGGAAATAGGCGGAGACAGACACAGAGCAGTTTTGCCTTCTTCATTGATTAGCCAGAACTGACATTCCAGCTTTTATGCTTATAGACAAACAGAAGAGGAGGAAGCAGTCAGGAGAAGCGGGGAGGATAGGGATGGTGGGGGCGGAGGCTTTAAGATTTATTTTATAAATACTTTGGACTTGTGCTGGCAGACGGGGACGGCTGGGCTTTAATGAAACTGTCAGGCCATGTGAAAGCCTGATGAGGTTCCCCTAACGCTACATTAACGGTAGCCCCTCAGCCACCTTTTCATGCCAAATATAATTACAGCATCATTACCAGCACCATCCAGGTCCCAGCTGGACATACTAACCCCCCCATCCCTTCCAAACTTCTTGTTCCTTTCCACCCCCCATAATCACACTGTTTTTCTGCATTGCGGCAGGAAAAAAAAAAACAGCAATTGATAGTCTCATTAGTTTTCCCATGTCCTGCCTTTAGTGCCATTTTCACATAGAAAAAAAAGGGAACCAACAAAAGTACTGCGTAAGAAGGAGGAAAGTGGGGGGCTGGTGGAAAGAGACAAAGTTGTGACAGAAAACCACTGATATCAGATTTGAAGTTAAGTTTTTCTACCATTACGGATGTCCCTGAATTTTAATGTGATACTTGGCAAGCACATTTTAAACAGATATTTGATCTTCTTGAATTTGTAAACTGTCATAGCATTTGTATTGAGAAGGCTGCCTTGCTGACAGAAGTGACAGTTGTCTTACCTGACTAGAGTGTTGATTATACTTCATAGCCATACGTATCACTTTAAGTTTACTTTAGTGCTCAGCATTTTCCAAAATACATAGCAGTGTTGGAGATCAAAGAAGATGCAACTGCTTCATCCTCTCTAGTAGTTTTCTGTATGTTATCCTTTCAAATCTTTTTGGAGGAGGTTTTGTGACTTATTACACCAAATATTTATGTAATATCATCTGTTATGTAATTAATGTACTAATTCTGTTAATCCAAATTGTAATTCCACCAGTCCAACCTCTTTTGCTTTTCCTGAGGATTCTCCTTTTTTTTCCCTAAAAGCGGTGTCTTCACAGGAAGTGTGTCAGCCGTGTTTTTGTCATCGCTATACACATGAATTAACCAAAATGGCAAGATACTGTAGATTGCCTTCCAAAATGAACCATAATAATGTTTTCTGAACCATTGCCCCTTTCAGGATGACATTGTCTGTCAATGCTTTTATGATTGTTTGCTGGCTCATCCATCCAGTGTCCTATTCCAGCATTGCTCCTTCCTCTTTTGGTTCTGAGATACCAAAGTCATAATTCTTATCACCACATTTTTTTCTTACCAGCTAAACGTAAACATAGGCCATTTTAGGTATTTAAACAAAAGGCCTATGCTGTTGTTTTTCTAAATGTTATAGATGTTCAAAGTGTTTCTGCCACTGGCTTCTATTAATATCAGAATAAAACTCTGCTTGCAGAAATTTGAAACTTTTTATGAGGACAGCTTATTTTAACCATCATAGAATTAAAAATCAACAGAGAATGAGTGAGAAACTCCAAAATGTAACATATTATATTAAATGGTGATGAGAAAATTAAACCCAAAGACACACAATAGAAGAACACAAGAAAGCATCAATATCACAACAACAGTAGCACTATAAGAACACAAAGAACAAACAAAGAGTTTTATCCCAATACAAGGAATGTGTCTAATTCAGCAAATCGAGACTAACAAATCTAAAGATACACACTTTGTGATTATGCCCCAGGGATTTAAAAAGTCCTATAGTTGTAAGTTTCACTTTGTCCAGAAAGGACATCCACACACACTCTGTATTATGCTCCACAGCCTTTGTTTATCAAAGGCTCAATTCAGATCCAACAAAGCGAGGTGCTAGTTTGCATAAAGTTTCCCAGCACTTTCACTCCATTGGTTTCCTTTCATGTTACTTTTTTACAGATGGAGCTTAGTCAGCGGATCATGCACAATGCTCACCTCTCCCTGAGACAAAGAAAGCACCTGCATTCTGTTGTAAGAGCTCAGAAATGAGTTTGAGCAAACATGGTTTTGTATTGATTACCTGCGACAGGAACCTTTTCAACAGGCTCAGAGATCGGTGTGTATTCACCGAAAAACATGCACAAGACAAGTATTGATGCCAAAGCCTTATGCACAGCGCATCCATAATAATACATCAGTTAAAGTGGAGTTGTGAGCAGCGTTAGCAAGATAAATTCCTCTGACTCAGAAGAATGATTCACTGTTAAATCTGTACTCTAGAAATTGTTTAAAAAATATATGAATTTTTGAAACACAAACACTGTATGGCCTTGAAACTAGAAAAAAAAAATATTGAAAATTCAGTAGGAGGGATGAGAAAACATAAATTTTTTCCTGCTTTGCTTCACGTGACTGCAGTGTGCCTTACTTAAAGCTTTTGAGCAGTTTCAGGAGCAGGACCACACCTCAACCCTGCCACTTTCATATATCTATAAATACCCTCCTTTTTCGCTCTGAACCAGAACCAGCAGCAAGCAACATCGCCCCGTTCCTGTAATATGCAATATTTTCAACGCTGCCAGATTTGAATAAGGTTTCCACCCTAGAATTTCCACACAACTATCCACCTCTTTTGAACAAGTGGATGCTAAGTCAGCTTCTCCACTGTCATTGACACCTAGCCCATAAAAGCCACAGCCATTCCGTGGGGCCATGGATGGTCCTGTAAGCCCATCCCTATATACTCAGACAACCTCACAGTCATAAACATAATGATCAAAGGACACTCCAGAGTCTCATCCATCATGCCATTCATGCGCCACCTAAATGTAGACAATATCATCCTGTTGATGGTATGATCTTTGCTAGTGGACAGGAGGCTGAAACACAAAGACAGAGGTTCACACAATTGAGCTTATGTTGCTTCATGAAATGATTATCTTTTAGAGGGAAAAAAATAACATTTAATCATTTTAAAATAGCAGCCTAGTATCCCTTGTAATTCTGTTAATATTGGATAATTCTGCAGCACACACATTTATATGCAGAACCAATGTTCACTGTCAGTGCAAGAAGTAATGTGCCCTTGTAGCAATGCAGCAAATAGAAAAGAAACACCAGGGCGGTGGATGGGTATGCAGTACATTTGACTTTCATTTTCATTTTCTCTCTTTTAGTACGCTAACCACAATCTCTCCCTACATGTTTTAGCTGCCTGACCTTAGCTGTACCTGACTGCTGTTGCAACCCTGTCTTCGAAAAGTCATGTTACTAATTTGAAATGGCAACCACCACCAAAAAAAATCACACTTTTTTTTTCAATCATATCATAACACCCCAATTCACTGTCATGTAGTCTATTGAACAATATCCACTCGTACTTACTTTTCATAGATATGGGGCTCTTTTTTCGATTCCGCTGCCAGCGCAGCGCAAAGGCAGGTCTGTTTCGCCGATGGAGCGTGGCGGGGCAGACTTTGGCATTTTCGTGCACTGCGCTGCCGGCACAACTACTCCCCCTTCTCATCTCAGTCCCACCCAGAGGCGCAACTCGGAAGGAGGGAGGGGAGAAGGCGTGGAGTGGGTTTGACACAGCCCAGTCCAATCTTCACCAATCACACCAGCTCCTCACCTTTAAAAACGCTGCTGGTGAGGCGCATGGCAAGTTTCGAGGATGAATGAGCCCACGCAGGAAACTGGAGGTCCTTGGATGGCAAATCCTCGGCCTCCTCCTCCTCCTCCTCCTCCTCCTCCTCCACATCCTCCTCAAAGCAATGATGTACTCCATCATTGTAGATAACGTTAAGCATTACAATGATAACATTTGTATTTGGAATTAAATGACGTGGGTAATAGCGGACAACGATCATCACTTACGTTTTTTCCGTGTGTCTGTCTCTCTCTGTCTCTCGAGTGCTCTCAGATAGATGCAGTATATATGCTCTGTAGGATACCACGACTGTTTCTGGTTGGCATAGCAACGTTAATTGATTAGTTTGCATCCCTGTTTCACCCGTGTACATTCGGTCAGGTTGAGTGACCATTACGCGTGCTGAACGCACTTGCGACGTGGTCAGATGAGATCCTGATCAAAATATATAAATTTAGGTCTGACTGTATGTGCTGACTCAGATCGTTGCATTGAATCGTGGCTGTTGATAATTATTGATCGCAGTGAAATGCCAGACACTGTGGAAACCTGCCTGTGAGGTATTGGTGACGTGGGCGTACGGTTTATGACAATCCACTTGCCCAGTGGCGTGCCGCTGGCGCACAGTGTTGACCAGGTCTGGGGTGGCGAGCTTTCAGCGCACTTTTACGCCACCGGCGTGGACCGAAATGGACCGAAAATCCAAATCTGCTAACTGATTGTGCCAACACCTCCCCCTAATGCGCCGCAGTGCCCATCCTGGCGTACCTCTGTGTGCCTCTGTTTACCAAAATACCAAGCGTGCTGCACGCCCGCCTGCGCTGCACAAAAATACCACTGCACAGGGTGCGCAGCCTGCACCCTGCCAGCGGCGTGGACGAAAATAGAGCCCCATGATGTCTACCATGTTCACCATCTTAATTTAGAATGTTAGCATGCTGACATTTGTTAATTAGCATGAAACTCATACTATAGCTGTGGTTGATGGGAATGTCATTCTGAAATTTTGACCTAATGATCAGACAAAATGAGACAAAATGTCAGTCTCATTGATGAGCTAGAGGAAGTGGGAGATCACAAAAGTCTTCAGGATCTATCATATGAGAACAATGAATGTCTGTATGAAGATTTGTGCAAATAATGTATCCACACATGGCATGTGAATAACAATGCCCACTGTCAAAGTTCTGTGCTCTGTACACCAACTATCCACCCCAAAACCCCTTTTTATGACTTCTTCATGGTACAAGGAGGAAGCATTCTGTTGATTGTAAAACCACTATCAGTGAACAGAACCCATAAAATAAGTATTCTCTGTTTCCTCAAAAATGTAAAAAAAAAGAAATTGTTTGAAACTATTTAGCAGAATATAAGCATTATGCAAAGGTAAAGAATTCATAAGACAATTTTTTTTTTCATTGCTTTCTCATGAAGATTATACCCATTTCCGTTCTTTACACACTTTTTGAATGAAGAAGAAAATGATAAAGTTTCTGGAATGATTTCGCCATTTCAGAAAAATGCATGATTGTGATTTCACACAGAACTAAATCATCATACCCTCTTGCATCACTGTAATTTTAGCTACTCCTTACATTTAATTAAATTCAAGAATAGCTTTTGTACTTTGTTTTCATTTGTCTTTGGGAAAAAGCATCTGTCTGTCTGTTTTCCATATAAGCAGTCAGGTGCTCATCTGCCAAAATGAATTAATATGGTTCTCACTTGGCTGTCAGCTCAAATTACCTCCTGAACTTCTAAATAATTAACTGCGACAAAGCAAAAGATATGCAGGGGGCTTGAAATCTGCAGAACATAATAAAAATGTCAATATTGTGGAATTGCTTTGAGAAAAAAACAAAGACATTTTAAAAAAGTTTGTGTTTTTGTCAGCATTTTATAATCTGAAGGTTGTATATGGACATTATCTCCATGTCAGTTCATGTCTATGTGCTAAACACCTAATGTTAAGATCCAGGTTTTGTTTAGGGAAGACTCTTAATACTGTATGTCAAAGCCAGTGCCTGGATATATATGTTTGATCCAGTTGCTGCGCAGCCCTCCAGCTGGTGTAAATAATAAAGTAAGAAGCAGCACTGGGCCTGCATACCATAATCCATCTGTTCTGAGCCTACTGCTGAATGGCCTATTGTTTATCTGTATGTGTGCGACTCTGTACACAGCATTATTTCCCATTTGTACCATACAGAGGATATTGAGGGTCTACTCAGCCTTTCAAATCTTATAGTTTAGTTGCCTTGAGGCCTGGAATAAAACCTCATTAAATCACACTGTCAGTTTCATTTAAATATAGCAACATCACAGCAAATCAAAGTGACACAAAATGCTATTTTTGACTCTATAAAAATTGATTTTCAATGCTAAGATGCACAGACTTCAGGGAAAGTGTCTACAAATGACATGAAACAAAAAAATACATGTATTCTGTTCTTTTCTGATGTTATTTGTGCCAGTGCCTTACACTCTCTCTCTCTCTCTCTCTCTCTCTCTCTCTCTCTCTCTCTCTCTCTGTTTTTTTGTTTTTGATATCTGTATGTAGGCACACAGGGAGGGTTCATGTATGAGCTGCTTCCAACTATCTGCATTGTTTTCAGCAAGTACAGCTTTCTAAGCATGTTCCAGACAGATTGGCATCTTCAGTTAAGTGAGGACTAATAGAAAGGGGAAAAAAAGGAGGCATTTCTTCTGCTGGCTAATCCCTTTCTTTACAGTCCTCAGTATGACAAAGCATGGTCTCTGTGAAGGTCTATTTAAGTAACAGAGGAAATAACACTTGTCAGTGTCCACAACCAGTGGAGCTGCTAGGCTGTCTTATGAATTTATATGTCATGGTATGTTATTATTTTAAAGGAACAAGCCACTGGTTTGCATGTTTTAGCCAAATTTCAGAAAATCAGATATATATTTCACATCACAACTAATTAT
This sequence comes from Chaetodon trifasciatus, assembly GCA_037975065.1. Lineage (NCBI taxonomy): Eukaryota > Metazoa > Chordata > Actinopteri > Chaetodontiformes > Chaetodontidae > Chaetodon > Chaetodon trifasciatus. The sequence goes on along the minus strand of JBBMOE010000043.1, from coordinate 1,220,849 downwards.
AGTGCAAACATGATTTCTATTCATTTTTATGTGGTATGAAAATAAATTAGTAATGTTGTTATAGTAACATTATTAAGCAATTAAATGCAGACCTTTCAACCCAGTCTGTCCCTGAATTAATTTACCATGGATTGCTGATATGACATGCACAGAAATCTATGAAAACCAAGGCAGAACTGGACTAAAAATACTTCAAAAACTGTATACTGTAACATGTATTAGAAAGTGGTCAGTAAAATGCAAATATGCTTTCTGTTCACATCATTAGTAGTTCAAGAGCTGAAATTTGCAAACGCAAAAGTGTTATGGTCCTTTAGTTTACATCATTGTAAATTGAAAATAAATTATTTCATGAGAAGATTTTGTGTTTTTGATAAAAATGGAGTAGTCGGTTGCCAAACACTACAGGCCTGCCTTGACCGGGAGTCTATATACTGTATATTAACTTCACAGTGCAGGTGTGTGTCCTGCACATGGACAGGACTGTACAGTATAACATGAAACATGGTGCAACATGCATAGTTAATCCAGAATACTGCACAGGATTCATGAGAGAATTTCAGACAATTCTGTCTTTGATCAAGAATATAAATAAATTCTGCTCAATCCCTGGCCTCGGCAGTCCACGTGCCGAAGTATCCTTGGGCAAGATACTGAACCCCAAAAAACTGCCCTTGATGCTGCACCATCTGTGTGTGAATTCATATGTACGTTGCTTTGGATAAAAGTGTCTGCCAAATAACTAATTATCTAATTATTTTACACATCCACAAGAAGCCTACATTACTTTAATCTGTGACTCGGTTAAAGAAATCACTATTTTACATAATCTGTATACAGATAACCTGTGCAGCTCTTTATTTCTAATCGGCCACACCTTCTGAATCACTTAATGCTGGCAACATGCTGTAGTCCATAACGTTGAACAGCACTGCCATCTAACTAGAGACAGCTCAACATATGTGGAACAGCTGTAATAGTCAATTGCTTGACAATTATACAGCTATAACTGTGTGCTGTGTGAAAGGAATTTATGTAGGGAATTAATGTTCTATTGTAAAGTTGGTCAGGAGTTGCATGGACAAGCTGGCAGTCAAGGGCAGTTGGGGGACCTCAGAGGTCCTCAGGAAGTGTGATTGTTGATGTAGTTGACCCAGAGCTGCCAGTGAATACAGATGTGGTTATCCTGGTATGTCTTTATGCTTTGAATATGAGCAAAGTACCACAAATACTTGTATATTCTTTTTGTATGTTGCAGGTATACAATATAGTATTAAGACAATATAGTATTGATGTGAAGTGCTGGCTTTGACTTGAATCAAGAGCTGTACCCCAAACAGCACATGTAGTCAGACCTATGTAGGGAGAGTTGGTTTTCCTATAAGAGCATACTTAAAATGACTGAATGGGTCAACAATCATTTCAAATGTGAGGATATGACACTTTCACATTCACTAAAAGTTCTGGTGAAAATGACTAAAATATACCAGTTATATTTGTCTTTTGTACTCAGACAGGAAGCTAAGAGGAGCACTTAAAGACAACAGAGTGCTCTATCAGATAGCTTAACGGCAGCCAGTGCATTGTGCCAAGTGTACCTGCAATGCAGCCACTGTGGAACATCACATTTTTAAAGTAATTTTAGGGTCATTTCGTGCCCTTTTTGGAGCTCTAACAACCAGTTCACAGTTCTCTGAGCTGCTCACTCTTGCACAGACAAACCAACACTGTGGACTTACGACAACCACCTTTTAAACTATTCATGTACTCACCCTGACATGTGGGAGCATTTTCAATTCTGGGTTGAAGTGTTCCCTTTGACCCTAATGAGAGACCAGCCAACTGTTCACCAAGCTTTCCTCAGACCTGGAATCTTTTCCATAAAAGTTGCAGGGAAGCAGGAGGCTTTGAGTGGTCACCCTCATTTATTTTGTAGTTTCACAGATGGAAAGAACCCTGCTCGCGAGGGAAAATCATATTGGTAAGGGAGTAAAAGGCACACAGGTTTATGTAGATCAGGGGTGAAGAGCCCAGCCTGTGGGTAGTATGTGGCCCACAAGACTGTTTGACCTGACCCACAAGACAATTCATAAATACAAAAAAGCAGCTCTGAAATACAATAAAAGAAAATAACGTAAAACAGTACACTAACACATCCTTCTGGGTGGTCCCTGAGCTCAACACTGGTTCCATCAAGGCATCATGACAACTGTCAAGAAAAGAAAAGTAGATGCGGGTGAAAAATGGACAAAGGATTATGTTTTAGCTGAAAAGAATGTGACACAATCATTTGAAGCAAAATTAAAGCTGTGGCAAGTGCAGCTGAAAAGAGGCAACACTGTGCATTTACCTGCTGTGCAACAAGAAAAGCCTGCTATGACATCTGAACAATGCTGGTGAGTGCGAAAACTCCTTCAGGTATTTGGAGAGAAGTTTCAGGACATAAACAGTAAATAAAAGTAGTGAATATATTTGCTATGAATTAAATGTGAAACCAGCTAATGTGCCTGTGACAACCTACATCATGAAATCACTGAGCTGCAAGGCAATGATGAGCTTAAAGCTCGGTACAAAACCTCCCTCTGCTTGAGTTCTGTAAACTGGACGTACATCCTGAGGATTTTCCATTCTGACGAGACATGTACTAAAGTTTGGATCTCTTTTTGCTGTGGGCAGTTCTTTTCAGAATCGACTCTTGCAAAGACTTGGTTCTGCTCAAGACTGAGTGACCCAATCCTGGAACTGGAGCTGCGAGTCACATCATTATCATCACTACCATGTGACATCAAATTCACCACCAAAGAGAAACACTTCCAGCCATCGCTTTAGAGGTTTGAGTGACATACGTTTTCAATAATTTAGTACAGCCCTTGAAGGAAGTTATAGAAATTGAAATGCCCCATCCAATAGGAAAACAGTTCCTCATCTCTGATCTAGATACTAATGACTGCATGTTGACCAGCCAAAAAGTGGTTTGAACTTTGATACAGTCAAGGTTGTGAAATCAAGATTGACAACAAGCTGATCACCAACAAGGGTCTGTGCAGTTCTTCTTTACCATCACAAACAGTGAATCAATCAAAATGTTTTTCTCTTGAGTAAGACTTCTCTACTCCAGATAAACTCAACCGGTTGTATGGTGTAGAGAATGCAGGCTTAAGGTCAGGGTAGGGAGTGGGAGGTTTTGTAGAGAGCCTGTAGGGAGGACAACTCAAATCAAAAGAGTTCATCAAAGAATAAGGCTGACATTATTTTATTTACTTTTCACTGTCAACAATTTCTAAGAAGAGACAGTAACCAACAATAAATATGTTCTTCTAACACACACATGTATTGTACTGCATATTATTCCATGATGACATTCTAAGAAAATTCAGCCGCACTCCTGCAGATACAGAGAAAACATTTTAAAGAGCTACACCTTTGAACTTTGCTCCTTTACTGAACAGATCGATAATGCAGGTGCAGAAGTCTTTCAGGATAGACACTCACTGTGCTCATTGAACGGAACGGAATATAGAATACTGACAGCCTCACTGCTCATGTCCACCAGACATTGTCACATTCTGGTTGCACTATGATTCTGTCAAGTCTCCATTGTGGATGAAAAGTCTGCTGAAAGCTTTTGAGAAGATAGCCTCAACCATTATGTTCTTCAAGAGACATACTTCTTGTATTGAGTGCTTGTGCTACTAGCTTTCTATTTTTTTACAGCATGTAAAAAGATGTGCTCTGTAAGGTGCTATTATCATTATAGATATTGTTATTGTTTTCAGGAACACCTAGCTAAAAGTACCGCAGTCTAATACAACAAACAAACAGGATGTGCAAGCCCACTTCCAAAAAAGTCGTGAATGCTGTGTAAAACGTATCTAAACACGCAATCATTTGCGAACAAACTCTCTTTATCAACAACAGTTTCACGTTGTGTTCCTGAGCCCATGTAGTAATATCCTTTATACACTCATGTGTTCACAAAGTGGTGAACCTCACTCCATCCTTACTTGTGAATGACTGAGCCTTTGGAGGATGCTCCTTTCATACCCAATCATCACCTGTACTATCACCTATTGCCAATGAACCTGTTTACCTGTGGAATGTTCCAAACAGGTGTTTCTGGAGCATTCCACAACTTTCCCAGTCTTTTGTTGCCCTGGTCCCAACTTGTTTGAAACATACTGCAGGCAGAATAAGCATGTATTTACAAAAATCAATGCAGCTGATGACATAAAACATTAAATATATTGCCTTAGCACTGTTTTCGATTCAGTATGTATCAAAAGGATATCACATTCTGTTCTATTTATGTTTTACACAGCATCCCAACACCTGCTGGGCTTTGTCATCAGATAGCACTAATTGTTTGGAATCCAGGTTAGGTGGAGCCGCGCAGACTGCAGATTGGACTTAGACCAGGTAACTGTGGCTTATGGTCGACTTCATTGCCATTGTCATCATTATTATTAATAGCCTTTTAGATGTTGTCCTTTCCTGGACTTGCATTCTTGTATTTATGTGTTATAATCAGTTTGCATGCTTACATAGACACACTGTACACATAAATACAAAGTGCACTGCCAACTGAAATACTATGGTCTGGTTTTCAGTTTGGTGATTACTCTTTATGAAAGCTGGGAACTCTCCTGGCTGCTGCTCCAGTGATCAGGGCTGAACATGGGGAGGGGAGGGGCTATGTCTTCCACTGAATATGATTTTCACCATTTACTTGCCAATAAATATATGCATTGACTGTATATGCATTCACATGTAAAATTCACATTCCAGAGATACATGCTACTTTGGCAAAAGCACGTATAGAGAAAGAGAAAAGAGCAGCATGTGAGCTGTGAGATGCGATGGAAATTGGCACACTGACTGGAATGGTTATGGATTATCTCTGGTAGTTGCAACGGAGGCATAATGTAACACTTTTAGTTTTTATGTATGTCTATTTCATATTATTCTACGCCAAGATATAGGGGAAAATACGTCTGTACCGTTGTACTGAACCATTCAGCTTTATATGTGAAGTCAAAAATAGTTTTTTTGGACTTGGATGTTTTGATCATTAAAGCTTGTAAATGCCTGTATGTAAATTTACGTTGCAGCAGGGACAGTTGTTTCAGCTTCAAATATACACCACTTTCACTGAATCTCCCAAAGTCTGCGCAAAAATCTCAATTTTTTTCTATTTAGCAAAACACCCGCAAGCTCCAGTGGACTCCCATATGCGATATTGTTGTCACCTGTGTCTCTGTCTGCTTTCAGTTGTAGTCACTTCCTAAGCAGTGGGGAAGAATATGTCATGTTGCTCAGGAGGACTTCCCAGAGGGAAGCAGATGTTCTTTCATCAAGCTCTCCAACAGAGTAGAGCAAAGGAAAGGAATTGGAAAGCAGAGGAAGGAGGGTCTGGAGAGGAAAAAAAATATAAGACTGCAACACAGAATGAAGGAATGGAGGCAGACATGGTGGAGAATTAGATGGATGTGGAGGAGAAGAGGGTGGCTCTCTTGGGCTCAATGCCAGAGACTTCCATAACAGTTTTCCTGCAGTCTGAATATTAGCAAATGCTAATGACCAAAATCATGGCTTGACATCACATTTGAAATATTTTCTACTTGTCTATTACTCTGTCTTTTTTTTTTTTTTTTCGTTCAAGAAGAGAATTTTATTATTTCAAAGCATCCCTTCTAACAAACACTACAGTGCTTAGTGGATAACTTTCACTCAAAGTGGGCATCTCTGAGTGTTTTCCTATTTAATTATTTACAACCATTTGCTCTCTTATTTGAATTGCAGATCTCGTTCGCTCAGTGTAGCACGTGTTTTGGCCTCTGCTTCAGATTTACAGCCTCTTCTTCCCTCCATCCGCTCATTTCGCCTTGCAGCAGACACAACAGGTGCCATCTAAAAAAGGCGTGAAAAAAAAAACAGGCTTAATGAGAAGATCAGAAAATCATATGTTTACAGAAAAGCCCCTTGTGACAGAGCTATTCAGAGAGGCTCGCTTTGCTCTTTCTGAAGCCAAGCAAACAGACTGCCTGGGCAACATGTGTCCTATTAATTCTGTCCATGAGGGTTCATAGACTGCGACTGCTGCAGAGGAGGAGGCGCAGTCATCACCAGGACACACATGATTCATCTCTGCTCGGTGCCCCTGCCCACGCTCAACAACACACAGGGTAGGAATACATATACTCAGAGGTGGAAATACGACTGCAGTGTTTGTGAATGCCACATCTTTTTTAGAGAAAACTAACTTCTGCTTTGGGTATTTCACACTGATTACTGTATGCCATGTACAGTAATACTGTTGATAAGAGGTTTTAGATAACTCTGGTGTGGTTTGTTGAATAAATGAGAACTTGCGGCAAAGAATCTTATCCAACCATATTCAGATATAAGAGATATCTTGTACAGTGACATCATTATTGTATTTATTTGTGGTTACTGCTTCTGTATTTTGCTTGAATTCAGTGATGTATCTCTCCTGATAATCTACTTGATACTTAAGGGGACTTTTGCAACAAAAACCATCACCTGTACTGTCTGTTTCTCTTTTGTTTGTATTACTGAAACAGTTGAGAGACAGACAGCATAAAGAACATGGAATGGGGAATCTTGCTACATAGCAAGCTACTACTTGTTAAAACTATTAAAAATAGAGACAGAAAAATGGTACCAAAGGTGGATGAAATGGACTTTTGTTTTTTCATCACACATGAATACAACACTTGGTACTGCGATTACCTTAGCTGAGCATAAAGACTATAAACAGAGGAAAATGGCTAACCTAGCTCTGTCCAAAGCTAAAAATAGAGACCTACCAGTACCTCTAAATACTAATCAACAAGACTTTCTCTGTGACTATAACAACCTGTGGACTTATTTCTACATAAAGGACTTGGGATGGTGTTTCCAGGAAAATCCAAATGATGTGACGTTTATGTGCACCCCTGTTTGTCTTGCCTCTCATCTGTTCTCCTTCAGCGCCATGAGTGTGCAGCATTAGTTAACGTTAGAAATGGAGTCCTTGATCTGGCCCAGTGATGGGCCACACAGCCCACTTACACTTGGCCCAGACACAGCAATGAATTACGGTCCACTGGTGGTCCAGATCTGGTCGCCAGGACACATGCCACATGTGGCCCATGTCATAGCCATATGTCAGTCAACTGCATGACCATAGCTGGTTCTATTCTGGCCCTTTGTTGGACCACACCTGTTTCATCACTGGTTCCAGATGTCAGCCTTACCTAAACCTTAACCAAGCAACTCAATTAATACAAACTTGCCATATCTGGCCCAGAAGAAATATGCCACAATGACAGTATTATGAACTAGTATTTATTGATATTTTCAAATTCATTTCAAAAACTGTAAAATGCCATTTGTCAGACAATCTCTTTCTCTCCTTTCTTCCAGTCCTCTCCTCCCCTCCCCTGTTCACATCTCCTTTCACCTCCTTTCTCCACTACCCTCCTCTTCCCTTTCAGGACTGCATGTGTAGTGATGTGAAGGCAAACAGTTAAATGAGGAAATTCAGTCAGTACACACTAGGCCTGAACAGTGTTTTTGGCAAGTGTTCAAACAAATAAATAACAACAAAAAGGCAACTCGTGAACATGCGTGCCATGTTTCAGTCCATGAATCAGCTGTACTCTAGTCATTCTCCTTCCTCCTCGTCCTCTCTCTCTCCTGCTGCCATCTCTATCTGGCCCTAGATGTCAGATGATTACGCCTCACAGCAGCTAATATATATATATATATATATATG